>JAWWMP010000116.1:113311261-113325627 GCA_035047865.1 Dendrocincla tyrannina | reverse complement strand
TCCCTCCATCCCTTGTCCCCAGTCCCTCTCCAGCTCTCCTGGAGCCCCTTTAGGCTCTGCAAGGGGCTCTCAGCTCTACCTGGATCTTTCTCTTCTCCCTTCACAATCAGAGAGTGCAGTCAGGGACTCACACTGGAATTACAGCAATTCCTCTGTGCATCCCATTCTTTCCCTACCTTTTCCACAAGGAAAAAATGCTGGAATGGTGCCAACACCGAATCCTCCACCAGGAAAGGCAAACTTTGTGTTTCTCCACTCACCATGAGCATGTCTTGGATGGAGCAGCTACAGCTTCTGAGATTCAAATTTAAATCTTTCAGCTCCAGGCACATTCTCTAAAAGAAAAGGCTTATTATCCCTTTTTACATATGGAGATTAGATTTCCAGGAAAAAGAAACTGGAAAGGATTCGAACCATCAGCAGATTAGAGACCTAAATTAGAGTTCCCTGAAAATTTTGCACAGAAATATTTCTTGACCCAAAATGTGATGTTTAGCTGAGGGAAATTGTCTCATTAGGATGATTTTTTTTTATCTCTGGGTAGAGATGCCTCTCAAAAAATCCATTTTAGACTCTTGATTGTGTATCTATATGTTGACATATGGGTGTGTGTGTGTGCTGTGTAAACAGCCATTATCTGAAGTTTTGGTTTTTTTCATGACAGTTAAAAAAATCAGTGGGGTAAGAATAGATTAAAATGTGATTCTTCTGCTTGATTTGATCTGTTTTTTTTTTTTTTTTTTTGTGAAAGGAAGGAACTTTCCTACTGGCTCTGCTTTTAAGAGTAATTCGTAGCCTCTGGCCATTGCCTGGCTGTTATAAATGCCCAATTGCAAAAACCAGGTGCTGACTCTGGACTTTTAAAACTCTGCCTGTCTCTGAAAGACTAAATCAAGACAAAAATCTCCTGCAAGTGCATGGCATGAGTAGCAGCAGGGAAGGTAATTTGCCCATTCCCTGGGGCTTGCAGGGAGTCTGCAAATTGAAATTGAAGCTCAGCCCCTTGTCCTGGGGACTTCACTTCTGTGTCACCTGCCCACGTGGCACTTTTTTGTCACCTGTGCCTGGTGGGCTTTGAGCCTTCACTGAAGCTGGGTCTGCAGCAGAGGGAACTCTGCATTTGGGGCACAGAGAGGGGATTTTGAGCTGCCAGGGGCTGTGCTGGGTCTCTCCAAAGGATGGGGTGTGTACTGGGTTTGACTCAGGAGGGAAATCCTTTTATCTTAGGAAAACCTTCTGAAACTCCATTTCTTTTTATTTCCTGCAGTGCTGGTTTAGGTGACAGTACAAGGCACTTCCTGCAAAAGGATAATGAGTTTGGGGGTGATGGGTTTTTTAGGGGGAGGTGTTAAAGGCAGAGGTTGTTGCTCGAGATTGCTGTAAAATAGGAGAGAAGCCTGTTAGCCTTCTCCTAAAACAGGAGTGAAGGTGGGCAGACCCCTGAAACCTAAGAACAACAGAAATAATTCTATTTTGGTGATGATCAGCCCTTTTTTTAATGTATATCTTAAATAGGGAATAGAGAATTTATGGGAAAACAAGGAGTTCATGCTGTCTCACCAGAAGATTCACAGGGCTCGGAGCAAGCTGGGACAGTGGGAGGGGTCCCTGCCCATGGCAGGGGTTGGAATTGGAGGAGCTTTAAGGTCCCTTCCAACCCAAACCATTCCGGGATTTCTTTCCCATAAAAAAATGTTCTTTTAATCCTGTTTAGAAAATCCTTCTTTCTTCCTTGGGAAACAACTTTTTCAACACTCAGTGTCCCAGGGTACACTCTTTAAAGCCTGAACATTCCTAACTGGATGGAAAAAATTCCATGTTTTCAGCCTCTCTTTACTTTTGAATGCAGGCATCTTAAAAGAAAAAGGGGAGAAGGAAACCTAATGGATGTGTTTTCTCTGTTAGAGGTGACAGCATGAAGAGGAGGAACCTGATTTCTGACAAACAATTTAATTTAGATTTTTTTAAAGCAGTTTTGGAACTCTGCAAGTCCCAGACAGATAAGCAAATGCTCTCATTGGTGTAAAACGTTTTCTTTCTCATCTGCTAAACCCCAAGGTAGGCAGATGTTCCTGACAAAACCCAGCGTTTTCTCAGCATAATATTCAGATTCCCCATATTTCTGAGTTTATTGTGAATTACTGTAGCAAAGGGCCAACTAAAAATACAGTTATTATAGAATATGTCATGCCTTCAGAGTTCAGTCTTATGTTGTTGCAGACAGTATCATCTGGTCCTTTTTCTGTAGATAATCAGAATTTATTTAGCATTTCATCCTTTTCCCCAGTGTTTCCTTCACATGTGAAACTATTGATGGGCAGCTCTGTAATCTTGGGGTTTTCTAAGAGCAGAGGGAAAGGATTTCTGGGTGGCTCCAGAAATGACTGACACTCTTCACCAAAAGAGAGGGGTCTATTCAGGAGTCTCCAGGGAGGTATCAGGGTGATTGTCCTACCACAGACCACAGGAACAGGCACCACTTCTTTGGTTTACACTGATTTCTGTCCAGGGTCCTTCAAAATCCTTCACCTGAGTGGCTTTTGACATCTCCCAACTTCCTTTGGTATGTGCTCCTGCTCAGGGTAGCTCTGGATTCCTTTGGTTCAATATCCTGGTGTTTTGTTCTGTCCAGATTTAAATCAGATATTAAACTTTTACCTTCTGAACTTGCCAGGAAATGACACCTCTGGGGAGATGCTGCTTCTGCATTGAAGTGTCTCCCTTTGGGAACCACCTGGGCACTGGCCAGGAGAGCCTGTGGGATCCAGGGAGCTGTGCAGGTGACCAGATGTCTACTCAGGGAGAGTGGAATTCCTCCTGTCTCCTGTGATTAGGTTTCCATTAATTATACAGGGAGTTTAGACACCTGACAGACATGACATCTGAGCAACCTGGGCTAGTGGGAGGTGTCCCTGCCCATGGCAGGGGTGAAACAAGATGATCTTTAAGGTCCCTTCCAACCCAAACCATTCCATGATTCTATGAAGACCAAGAGATGCAGACACCTCTTTGTAGGTGTCTCCATCTCAAAATCAATTCTTCCCTTAGAACCAAGTGATTGTCCCTGGATGAAATGATCCAGTGTCCCTGGAGATGTTCTGTCACCTTCATCCTGGTGCGGGTCGGTCTGTCCAGGTCAGTGCAAGTCAGCTGTAGGTTATAGATCATGGAATCATAGAATGCTGTGGGTTAGAAGGGACCTTAAAGATCATCCCATTTCACCCCCTGCCATGGCAAGGACACCTCCCACTATCCCAGGTTGCTCCAAGCCCTGTCCAGCCTGGTCTTGGACACTCCCAGGGATGGATCCAGGGACAGCCACAGCTTCTCTGGGAATTCCAGCCCAGCCCCTCCCCACCCTCACAGTGAGGAATTCCTCCCCAATATCCCACCTCACCCTGTCTCTGGCAGTGGAAAGGCATTCCTCCTTGTCCTGTCCCTCCAGGCTCTTGTAAACAGTCTCTCTCCCTCTTTCTTGTAGGTTCCCTTCAGGTACTGGAAGGCCATTTTTAGGTCACCCCAAAGCTTTCTCCTCTCCAGGCTGAACAATCCCAGTTCTCTCAGCCTTTCTCTATAGCAGAGGTTCTCCATCCCTCTGACAATGTTGGTGCCTCCTCTGGACTTGCTCCAGCAGGTCCATGTCCGTCCTGTGCTGAGACCCCAGGGCTGGGGGCAGCTCTGCAGGTGGGGTCTCACCTGGGGGGGCAGAGGGGCAGGATCCCCCCCTCCCCTGCTGTGGGTGAGCCCAGGGCATGGGGGGTTTCTGGGCTGGCAGTGCCCATGGGGGGCATGTCCAGCCTCTCCCCCACCAGCACCCCCAAATCCTTCTCCCCAGGGCTGTTCTCCATCTGTTCATCCCAAGCCTGGGTTGATCCCAAGGGTTGCCCCGACCCAGGTGCAGCCCTGATTTCCTCAGGACATTTAAGGAATTCATTTCAGAGGCAGTTTCTTTTGATGAACATAATTTGATCCTAATCATCTTTATCCACGTAACATTAAGTTTTTAATTTGCCTCATTAAGTGTCGCTTTAAAATGTTGATGGTCAAATATTGATGAAGCCCCAAGCCCTGGGACAGATCAAATCCTCATTCACCCAATTCAACAGTGCTGGGGGTGTTTTCCTCTTAGACATTTTCATCAATTCCCTTCTGTGCATGGATCACTCACTTTTCTTTTTGCCAGAGGAATATTTATCACAGCTGAAGTGATCCAGGCCAGGCTGGACAGAGCTCAGAGCAACCTGGGATAGTGGAAGGTGTCCCTGCCCATGGCAGGGGGGTGGAAGGAGATGACCTGTAAGATCCCTTCCCATCCAACCCACTGTCTGATTCTGTGATGATCTTTGTTTCCTGGACATGCAGGATTTGAAGGCAGCCCCCTGGAAACCAAAGACATGCTCTGCAGTGCTGACATTCCTCCTGTAAATCTTTCTCACGCCGTACCCGGTTTTTCAACATCCTTTAAAACCATGGTTGGCAGGAGTGGATTTAATATTCCAGCATTAGTCTCCATGCTGCTGTAAATGAAAATCAAGTCACTCTCTCCTCCTACTCCTCCTCTGCTGTGCACATGTCCATGAATTGCATTAGTGCTTTTCATCACAGCATCCTAATGGGATCCTAGTGCTAAGCTTTTAGGCTACTGTGACCCCTAAATTACTTTCAGATGCTATTTTCCATTATGTAATCCTTTGTTCTCTCCGTTCCTGCTTTCCTGCTTCCCAGCTGAACACAGACTCATAAGTCTCTATTAAAATATGGGTTTGCTGATTGAGCCTAATGTACTAAGGAATCTGAGCTGATTTTATGGCCACCTTACACTCCTCGATACTTATTATGATGTCAAACTTTGTGTCATTCACGAATGTTAGCAGCGATGGGTTTATGTTTATTTCCAGATCCCAGAAAGAAAATTTAATAGTGCTAGACCTTAAGGCAAGGCCTTTCAAAGGTGATGCAGCACTCAGGAGATGACCCCAGTGGTTTATTTGGTAGCCAGTGGGAAGCAGGGGATGCGTGGGAGGAGTTCTGAGCTTCTCAGTGCTGCAGATGAATGGGGAATAGCGATGCTTGTGATATTTATTGCTGGTCAATATGGTGCAATAAACCCCTGCTTTGCCTCCAGCTTTAAAAAGAAAAGGGTAAAAATGAGGCAAATCTGGGTAGGTAACTCAGCCAGCTGGTCTGTCCCTGTTCCTGCTGGAGTTAATGGAGAGAGAAGGGCTCTGCAGGCTGAGACTTGGACACATGGCATTGCCTCCTGTCTCTGCAGCCTCTTGAAGGATGTCAGCAATCTCCCGTGCCTGAAGCTGGGGGATGTGAATTACTCCTTTCCCCAAGCTGTTAAACAATAATCTGCACTTTTTATGGCTCTCTAATTTGAGGTGCCAGTACCTCTGAAATCCCCTGAATAAATAAAGCAAAGAACTTGCAGCAACATCTCAACATTCAGGAATCATTTGGGGCATTAGAGCACTTGACAGGCCCTGATACTTTCCCTGCCTGAATTTGGTTCACGGTGATCTTTAATTTCCTGAGAGCAGAGTGGCTTCCAAGTAATACAGTGCCCTCTATATATGTATTTTCTGCAACTTTAAGAAAAAAATACAGCGTGGCATTAGCAAAGCAATCCTGTGTTCCCATATAATGTTCTACATGTACAACACTGTAGAATACTGATGTACATCTGAGGAAATATCCAGTTCTCCTGCCCTTTTTTTTTTTTCCCTATAAATTAACTCTGTATCTAATTGCCTCATCTGCCAGTCTGCAATTTGTGTGTGTTCACAGGTATATTGCTTTTGTGCTTAACTGCTTCATTTCCATGAATTGTGGGCAGGAAGGGCTTGGAGAGCTCTGTGTAGCACGACGGGCTTGCTAAAATATTGAAATCCATACCTTAGAGGGAAGAAAGATCATTTCAAGTTGATTAAGATGATGTTAAACAGAGCGAGTGTGTCATGAAGGAATGCTGCCTCCCCTTATAAACAAGAGATAATGGAGGGAGGTCCATGAAATTACAGAGAGAAGAAAACAGCAGAACCACCTTAAAACCCAAATTCTCCTTCTGAGAATAACCTTGTTCATTTCAGGGGAGTTGGATCAGAGCAAATCTTTGTGAGAACATTGAACCCAGAATGGTTTGGGCTGGAAGGAACATTAAAGATGATCCAGTTCCAACCTCCTGCCATGGGCAGGGACACCTTCCAGGAGATCAGGTTGCTCCAAGTCCCATCCAGGATCAATGGAAGGTCTCCTCAATGTGCACCATCTAGGGGGGCAGGTGCACCTCTAGTTGTGCCATTCCCTAATTTTGTTAATTGCTTAATTGAATGTTCTCTGGATGCTTGGTCCAGAGTGGAATTTCTTTGGCTGATTCCCTTTCAAAGCTCTTTAGCACCCAGAGATGCACAGCAGGATGGTTAAAAAACACCTGGAGGAGACTTTTGTGGTCACGTTGGAAAACTTGAACCTGGATCCAGAGTTTTGGAGTCCAGTGACTTCATGGACTACGTTGTAATGAGCTGTTCTTCTCTAGTGCTCCTTCTGACCTGCAGGCTGTGAGGAATCCAGGGGCGTGTTCCAAACAAGTTTGTCTCATTTGCTTGTGGGATGGTTGAGAGGAGGTCAAGACTGATGGTTGACAGCAGATTGACCCTGCAGGTATTTTCACAGGAGAGCTTCCCTGTGTGTTATCTGTTACCTGTGTAGGAAAGAATGGGATGAAACGGCCTCCAGCTGTGCCAGAGGAAGTTTAGATTGGATATTGGGAATGATTTGTTCAATGAAAGGGTGGTCAGGCATTGGAACAGGCTGCCTGGGGCAGTGGTGGAGTCCCCATCCCTGGAGGGATTTAAAAGCCATGTAGATGTGGCACCTGGGGACATGGGTTAGTGGTGGTGGATGAGTGGACTCCATGACTTTGGAAGGCTTTTCCAAGCTAAATAATTCTTGATTCCATGGTTCTACCTGGCCTTGATGTACCCAACTGGTCATGCAACGAGATCAACCAGCATCCTTCCTTGAAGGGATGTGCAAGGGTGGGGTTTATAGACCTCCCAGGCTTGCTGACATGGCCCTGTGGACATGCATTTTGGGGGGTCTGGAGGGGCTCCTGGGGCTGCAACCTGTGGCTTCATTAATGTGCTGATAAACATGGCCAAGGCACGGGCCTGCGGGTGCTGCTGTTCAGGGAATCATCAGCATGGAATCACAGAGTGCCTGGAGTTGGAAGGGATTCTAAGGATCATCAGGGACACCTTCCACTATCCCAGGTTGCTCCAAGCCCTGTCCAACCCAGCCTGGGACACTTCTAGGGAAGTTCTTCTCGTTTGGCTGTTCCTGGCACAGTTTTGGCCCCGATAAACTTTGCAGGCACTTCCCAAGCACACTTTGGGAGCTGACACCTCCCAGACACCATTCCCAAAAGGCAGCTTGGATGCTGCTGCTCAGTTCTGGAGCACAGAAGAGCATGGGCATGGCCAGGCTGTGCCAGCTGGCCTCTGGCACCGGCTTAGCCGAGCTGGGGAGGTGTAAAGTTTTGCTCCACAGGTTTAAATCTCCCACCCTTTGCATCAGGATCCAGCACAGCTACTTTTAGCCACCACAAAGTGAGACATTTCCTCTGAGCTCCAGAACCTGCGGGTGTTCAGGAAGCTGGGCTGCTCCAAAGGGCGACTCATCCCACTGAAGTTGCCAATTTGGGAAGGCACCGACAGCGGGTGACGAGCGAGGGGAGGGCACACGCCTTCTGCAGGAATCTCATGGGAACAGACATCACAGAATCAGAGGGAGAGGGGATTCTGCTCCTCTGCCCCATCCAGGTGAGGTCCCACCTGCAGAGCTGCCTTCAGCCCTGGAAACAACAGCATGGGGAGGACATGGAGATGCTGGAGAGAGTCCAGAGGTTGTTTAGAGAGAAGGAGCAAGCTCTGCTCTGAGGAAAGGCTGAGAGAGTTGGGCTTGTTCAGCCTGGGAAAAGGAAGGCGTCAGGGGGGCATAATTGCCCTCTCCAGTACATGAAGGGAGCCTTCAAGATGGAGGGAGACTCTTTACGAGGGTCTGGAATGGCAGGACAAGGGGGAATGGCTTCACACTGACAGGGCTTTGTTTAGATTAGATATTAGGAAAAAATTCTTCCCTATGAGGCCCTGGCACAGAGAAGCTGTGGCTGCCCCTGGATCCCTGGAAGTGTCCAAGGCCAGGTTGCACAGGGCTTGGAGCAACCTGGGATAGTGGGAAATGTCCCTGTCCATGGTGAGGGTGGAACTGAATGATCTTTAATGTCCCTTCCAACCCAAACCATTCTGATTCAATGGTTCAATGATTAAGGCTTGAAAAGACCTCCAAGATCATCAAGTCCCACCTAATGCTTGATCCATCCTGACAGATGCCCCAGCAGTGTGCAGGGAGGGGGCAAGCACCAGGCCCCCTGGGACAACACGGGTGACATCCATCCCCATGTGAAGAGCATCACAAGGCTTGTATAAACCCACCCCCTCAAAGGCAAAAGCTCCAAAGGCATCAGAGAGGAGCCCTCAACCCAATCGCGACGTGCTCGCTCTCATCTCCCGTAACTCGCATCCAAAAAAAGTGCTGATTGGGAGAAGAAAAACTTTCAGCTAATTAATGTCATTTTTATTTTTATTTTTTTCCCCCTGATTTTTTTTCCCTTTTTATTTTTTTTCCCCTGTGAGCTCTGACTACTGTTCTTAATTTCCTGACCAGCTTGCGCCCTTCCCCCGCGCCTCTCCGAGCATCTGTGGTCGTTTCAAATTGAGCTGTACTACCTGCTGCTCCGACTTTCTAACATACCATACCAGTTGGTTTGCCAAACAGTGAACTGCCAGCCATCTGCCACCCCCATCAGAATTCGCATTGTTTCATCTTAAAATAACGCCTTCGGAATATCAAGTAACTCTCTGCATCAGGTTCTGCGAACTGAAAATCGGCCAGGATTCAAAACAAATACCAAATGTGCCTCGGAAAGGAGCGGGGAGGGGACTGAGGGAGGGGAGGGGGGAAGTTGCAGAGGTAAAGTTTTTAATTTGCTGCTTTTACCTGATCTGGAGGGAGAAAATAAGGCTGGGAGTTTGAACCTTGCAAAAGCAAAGGATTTTAGAATCGTAGGATGGTTTGGGTTGGAAGGGACCTTAAAGGGCTTCTGTTTGCAACCCCCTGCCATGGGCAGGGACACCTTCCACTATTCCAGGTTGCTCCAAGCCCCGTCCAACCTGGCCTTGGACACTTCAGGGATGGGGCAGCCACAGCTTCTCTGGGCAACCTGTTTCTTTAGACAGAGGCAATTTCACAGGAGCTGGTGGGTTGGAGCAGAGGGCTGGGGACTGGTTTCTATCCATAGCCTGGTACTCTCTGACTTTTTCTGGAGTCAAACATTCCTTGGGCCTCAGTTTCTCTGTCTTCAGATACTTCAGTTTAAGTATTCACAAGTTCTTGGAGTACCCTGGCCTTCAGTCTGCAATTTGGGTTTATGGTTTTCATGACTGCAGCAGCAAGCTGTGAATTAATGTCAGTTCAGAGAAACTCGGAATGTCCTGAGTTGAAAGGAACCTGCAAGGATCATCAAATCCAACCCCAGGGCCTCCACAGACACCCCAATAATCCCACCCTGTCTCTCAGAACATTGTCCAAACATTCCTGGGGCTCTGGCAGGTTTGGGAAGTGCCCATTCCCTGGGAAGCCTGTTCAGTGCCCACCACCCTCTGGGGGAAGGACCTTTCCCTGAGATCGATCCCAAATCTCCTCTGGCAGAGCTCCAGCTGCTCCCTTGGGCCCTATCACTGCTCACCAGAGAGAAGAGATCAGCACCTGCAGTTGTAGCAAAGTACTAACTTTGTGGAGATCTAATTTGCCTGAACCTCAGTCATTAAGAGGAAAAATCATAGATTTACTAAAAATGCAAAACGCGTTCCTCTGTTTGATATGAAACCCTTTTAACCACGAGGCTTTAGGATATGTCCCATGGCAGAGGGTTGGAGCTACATGGTCTTTAAGGCCCCTTCCAACCCAAAGCAGTGGATGTATTAATGACAATGCACCAACAGGTCTTTTGAACTCAAACAAAACCCACCAGTCTGTTCCTGTAGCGAAGGTCTCCACAGGTGATGTTTGCTTGTAAAACTTAGCAGATGAGAGAGGAATCTCATTGACTGATCATGGTCCTTCTGATGGTTTCTGTGATCTAAACCATAACACTGGCCAGTATTTCTGCTTGGAAAATTCCATCATTCCATCAGCACATCCAATCCATGCCTGTTAGGAAAGGCAGTGAAAAGGAAAGGAGTTCAGAGGCCACCAACAGACCTTCACTTGGCTCTCTCTCTTCCTCCAAACCTTCCCCGTGGTTCTAAAATCTCTTGAGCCCTAAAAAATACTTCAGTGGGATGGTTTCTTCTGGGCAATGTGTTGCAAATATCCTCATTGCTGGATATTCGTTTGGATGGTCATGGATAGTGTGTGTGCACTTGCAGTGACGAGTCCAATTGGATCAGTTGCCTTTAGTGCAGGAACAAAATGTGCCTAGAAATGTGTGGAATTGTCAGCCCTCAGGCTGAGTTCCCAATGTATTTAGTTCCAGGAAAAGGGGGAAATAAGAGCATATTCCATCCCACAGGACTCATCTCCCAGGACTTTGGGAAAGGTGTATTTGGAGCAATCTCCATCCCTTAACAGTAAATTAATAATTTCAGCTGGAATCATCACAGACCTGACATGTCTACATTTGGGCCTGGGCACTGTGGAAGAGTCAGGTGGTTTATCTGTGGTGCCTAAAACATGCTAAATACCCAGGAACAATTCTTTCCAGCAGCTTCTCCTCCAGGATCTGCAAACTCTGATGGAACATATGTTTTGGGCCAGAGAACAGAAGCACATCAATTTGATTACTTAAGCACTCAGAGGGAGGGACTGCTCTTACTTTGCTTTAGCTGTTTAAAACTAATGGCCTTAACCTAAATGTGTCATGTAGGGTTCCTCCATTATCAGTGGGAAGACAGCAGCTCCTCTTGGGAACAATCCAACATGTCCCAGAATAGGTCTGGAGCCACTTCACCTCAGTGGGAATTTTCCCTGCCTTTCTCCTGAACTTAAAGGATTAACTAGAACTGCATCCCTGCGTTTTCCACATCCCTGGAAGTGCTCAAGGCCAGGTTGGATAGAGCTCTGAGCAACCTGCTCTGGTGGCAGGGGTTGAAAGAGATGAGCTTTAAGGTCCCTTTCAGCCAAACCATTTTGGGATTCTATGATTCTATGACTATATTTTAAATGGATCCCACTAAAATAGATGCCACTTACGATTTTGGGTTCCAGAAATGACACACTGGCTCTTTCTCCTGCCAGGACCCAACAGCTGCATTAGAAAATATATTTTTTTCCCCACTGATTTTCAAAAAGCTGAGCTCTTCTCAGTTAAACATTTGGCCTTGGGAGAGCACTTTATATTCTGAGTCTGGGCTGGGTGTCAGTAGTAGGAACCCTTCATTCAGATGTTTAAGCTTCAAATCAAGTGGATTGACCCATCTTCGTGCCTGGCATTTCAGAGAGGCCAACTCTGAATTACTCTTCAGAAGTGCCTGGGCCAAGTCAGTATTGTTTTGTTGAAGAGCCAAGCAGAGTTGTGGGCACTTGGAAAGTCATTCTCCACACTATAAAAATGATATAAGGATTCCTGGGACAGAAACTCTCCTAGATAGTGACCAGGCACGGTTAGAAAACTTGGACAGGCAAAGAACTATTCCCAGTTGGCTCTTTGGATGCAACCAGGACGTTTGGGAAGGAGGAAAGTGTAGCTGTGCCACGTTAGTTGGGCCTCAGGGGCAAAAAAATGGGACCTGGCACATTTTTGGCCACTATAGGTGGTAGCTCGAGCATCTGCTGCTTAATTGAAGTACTGAATGAATACCAGGCACCTGCATTTTGGGTGGTACAGAATCTGAGGAGGGACCTGGAGCAGCCCAAATCCCTTGGGTTGCTCAGAGCTGGGCAGGGACCCAGGTTCTGGTTTTGGAGCTTTGTGCATTATTTATATGCTCGTGTTTTAGTAGCCACTCCAAGCCTCAAACCCACTTAGGTAAAGTGTTATGTTGAAGTGTCCTGCCTCCAAAGCCACTTGTGATTCCTGCAGAAGATGAGAGGCAACAAGTATTTTCAAGAAACAGATGGTGGGAACACAGGATAACAAAGAGCTCCATTAGTAAAGGTATTCAATGAATTTCCTCCTCTGCCTTTTCTCCCAAAGGCCTCACAAAAGGTAGCTGATGATAAATCTGCTGCTGAAACTCAAGAAAATAACTTCAGTAAGGGCTTAGGGGGGGTGAGGGTCAGGCTGGTGACTTTACTGCAGCCCCAGAAACAATAGTGGAGCATATTGATCCTCAAATTACTTCCAAAATGGTTCTGACTGGGGAAAATTACCCATGTGGAGCTCCATCCCTGCACATTCAACCTGCAGCTCATGGGCAAAGTAGGTATTTCAAAGCTGTTTGAGGTGCCTCAACACAGACCCTTTGTTTTCCTCACTGCTGATGTTTCATTCATTCAGAGAATCCCAAGCCCTTGTTAATCCTTTCACCTGCCAGCTGTGTTTGAGTATTAGCGAAAATCTGGTTCCCCTTGTCCAGGGTCTCTGAGAATTGAATTCCAGCTACTCATTGCTCTTAAACTCTCAGAGAAGCACTTGACAGCAGTTCCCTTTTAGAAAACCGAGGGGGAAGGATTAGATCATGACCTGTGATTTGAATTTGTTAGTAAATTCATTTACTGGCAGATCTTGTGGTTTCTCCTTTATACCTAAGCTGAAGGTTAGCCACCAAAAATGCTCTTCCTGGGGTCCCTTGGGATCATGAAGGAAAGGGAAACAAAGCTACGAGAAACAGCACCTGGCAAATATTGCTCTTATTTGGGGGCTGGGAGAGGTTCACTTGTTCTGCACCTTTAGGTGGGCCCAGGCTATGAGAACCCAACTCCTCCAGGTTTCTGGAAGATTTTGTTAATCTATATTTGACTTTTAATGCCATCAGTGCCTTTCTGTTAAGGAATCCTTTATAAGGGGGAAGAAAGTGAAAATCGCTGTATGTTTTGCCCTCACTGATGAAAGTACCCACAGAAAATCACCCATCCTATTTTGCCCCCAGTTCTGTAAATAACTTTAGGCTTTCAAAGCCCGAAGAGAAGCATAAACACAAATATTCGAGTTAGAAATATTGCTGTCCGTAATTCCAGTGCCATTTATTTATAGGAAACCAAGGAAACACAGGAATGGTAGGTGGATGAATCGGAAAACACACTTTGTTAAAGGCAAAGGCATAATGAGCAAGCATGTCCTGGGCTTGGTGTTGTGCCCGAGTTAAGGGGTGGCAGACTTGCAGGCTGTGCTGTCACCTGAATTATGTCACTTCTGAAGGAAATGCTGCAGAGGATGTAACTGTTGGGAAGTTCATTTCCATCCTCATATAAATGGGCTCGTCCATTTGGAGAAAAAAGAGAAAAAGAACTAATTCAAGGCCTTTGCACTGGCCATTTATAAGACTAAAATAGATAAAACTTGGGCAAAGGAACAGTGAGAAGCTGCTGAGGTCAGATTTAGACCGGGGAGGAGTTGGTGGAAATGTTCATAAAAATGGTTGAGAAAGGCTCACTGAAAGGACAAAAAACCAAAGGCAACTTTTTCCATGTGCATTTTGATGCCTCAGTGCAACTTGCTCACCTCTCAGCCCAGGCAGAATCTCTGTTATGTATAGAAAGGAATGTTTGAAGTCTGAGAAAAGCCATTCATTTGTTTCCCTCTGAGAGAGGAATATTCCCTGAGACTCATTCTGCAGAAGATGCTGTCTGTGGGAAGGATGGAATTCAGAAAATGTTCAACTCTTGTACTGAGAGCAAGGGCTGTGCACTGAATTCCACCTCTGGTTGCAGCCACAGTGGGTTCAAGAGGTTCTGTGCTCTTTGTACCTGTCAGGGCTTGACCTTCTTCAGAAAAACAGCACTGATGTCGTGTAAAGTTTGCTGGGACAAAGATCATGCAGGTGTTCAGTCGTGAAGAAGACAAGTTCTGGAGTCAGTATCTTGGAAAATTAGTCAGAATCTAAGATAAAATAGTTTAGTAGAGTGAGCAGCTCCAGTAGGTGTGACCCAGAGGTGACAAACGTGATATGAGTGGTGTGCTGAGTAGAAACAGTTAAAGCATCTTGGATTTGCTTCTGATTTTAAGACAATTACTGATTCCCCCTGTTCAGTTCTGGACCCACTGAGAAATGAAAGTAATGAAGATTATATAGAATAGAATAGAATAGAATAGAATAGAATAGAATAGAATAGAATAGAATAGAATAGAATAGAATAGAATAGAA
>JAWWMP010000116.1:113283179-113298103 GCA_035047865.1 Dendrocincla tyrannina | reverse complement strand
TGGAAGGGACCTTAAAGGTCGTCTCATTCTACTCCCTGTCATGGACAGGGACACCGCCCACTAGCCCAGGTTGCTCCAAGCCTTGTCCAACCTGGCCTTGGACACTCCCAGGGATGGAGCAGCCACAGCTTCTCTGGGCAACCCTTGTTGAGGGCCTCACCATGTGCTGTTCCATAGAGCAACTGGTTGGGACTGGGCAGGGAAACACAGTCTGGGAAGCGACCTAGAAGGTATTAATAACCTGCTGCAGGGGATGTTGGAGCTCAGGTATTGCAAGACTGATCTGAAATGAGGTAAAGCCCCTTTGGAGACAGATTTCCAATCATAAGGGTAGGTAGTGACTTGCTAAGAAGCAGAAGGGAAGGGTCTCTGGGGATTATTCCCAGAGATGTCACTGACACACATGGTAAATGTTTCCTCTTAAAACTTCTTGAAAGAAAAACGTGAATTCATGGCAGGAATCCCAGGTGGAATGTCACTTCCCTGCTCTTTAATCTGCCTCGCTGGCTGTGCTGCCACCTTCCAGCTCCAGCACTTCTGGAGGAAAAGCCACAAGTCTGCAAAGCTTTGTAGGTGGAAGATCCACACGAAATAATAAAACCTGAAACCAGTGAGCAGCATCTGGTGGAGGTGAAGTACCAAGGTGGTGCTGTGAGTGATGGCAGGACAACCCTCTTGGTGTCCACACCCTGTGCTTCCCATTAGACTTGGATGCCATGGAGCTCTGCCAGGGGAGGGTTAGGATGGATCTCAGGGAAAGGTTCTTCCCCCAGAGGGTGGTGGGCACTGAACAGGCTCCCCAGGGAATGGGCACTTCCCAAACCTGCCAGAGATCCAGGAGGGACTGAGTGATCCTTGTGGGTCCCTTCCAGCTCAGGACATTGTGTGATTCTGGGATTCTGTGCACCCTGATGGCAGCTCTGTTCCCTTTGGAATAGGTAAATGAGACTCTCATCCCTGTTCTCTCAGAGCATCGGGGCTTTTTCCTCACATCCAGACCTTCTGTGTGTTCCAAGCACCCATGAAGGTGCTGTCAAAGTTACTCAGAGGCAGAAGGGGCTGTAGGCAACATATAAGAGAGATGACTTTCTGGGAAACTTTAGGAGATAAAAGGGCACTGCCTTTATTGTTTTGAAATCTGCAGAAAACCACACACCTGGTAAAACATATTTACATCTGCCTCCCCAGAGCTCTCCTCATAATAAATGTTCCTATCAGATCAATAAAATGTCTGGATAGGTGCGGAGAGGAGACTGGAATGGGCACAAATGGCTTTTAATGGACATTTCAGGAATTTTCACAGTTCCTGGCACTACCTGTGCAAACCTGGAATTGTTGTGTCTGTAGATGGAGATCCCAAACGAGTCTGTTCTGCGGGCAGGGATTTGCATATGTCCTTCCACCATCATGAGGCCAATTTTCTTTCACTCGATCTGGTGTTCTGGAAGGCTGAAAACTGCACAAACTGCATGAAAACACAGGACCAGCTGTGTTGGCTTTGACCAAAGGTCCACCCAGCCCTGTGCTCTGATGGCATCCATCTAGGCTGGATCCCTGATGTCCATCGTTGGATCCTCATCTTGTCTCCATCACTGTCACCTCTTGGTGGCCACAGCTGCTTTTCTGGCATTTTGGAAACGTTTTTTGGAGGATGTGGGGACTTTGTTGCAACTTTTCTGGAGTTCTGGTTCACGTGGCAGGGGTAAAGGTGTGCCTTTCCCTCAGCCCAAGCACGATGAGGTGTGGAAGAAGCACAGGTGGGTCTCCTTTGGTGTGCTTAGTGGAAATCAGGCAGTCGGCAGGTTTGGAGATAAGGTGGCTCCTGTCTGGGATTGTCCTGACCCACGTGCAGCACCTTTGCACTTGGATTTGTTGAACTTGAGCCAAACATCCTGTGTCTTATTTCCTAAGGGAATCTGATGGAAATTCGCCTCAAAACCATTAAGTTCATTATTTGGCACTCTGATATCAGTGGCAGCCTTGAGTGGGTGACATCTAAGGCTGAACTGAAGATTTGGCCCTTAATTCTTTATTTGTGAGAGCACACAGATTACAGTTCTGTAACATTGCTCCTTGTACATGCAAAATGCCCTTTTTGTAACCACAGAGATCCAGAGACACCTTATGGACCACAGAGCTGAAGTGTTGGCATTTTAACACCTCATGGATCGAGGAATCATTAGGATGTTGAAGATGGTCCATGTATGGACTTATTAGTGGCTAAATAAGACAGGCTGAGGCTGCCACAATAAATTTGCTGGTGGCACAAGGAACAGAGCAGAGAATCCTTAAAGTAATTCCAGGTGAGTGGCCCAACATGCTGTTCCAAATGTCGTTCTATTAAGACACTTCCCATCACATTTTCTCTTATAAATCTGGATGTTTTATTGATGCAGAGCTAAATCAAATCTCTGCCATCACTACATTCTCTTCCTCCACCCCCAGCTGGCATTTCATGCAGCACATATTGCAGTTTTCTTTTTGAGCAGAAGCCTTTTCATCTCCTGGAAAGCAGAAAAATGCCATAGGTGACATAGTTTAGCAGCATTAAACACATTAAATCTGTCTGAACTGCTGCAGATGGGGAAAAATAGAAGTCCTGGATGCATGTGAGAAAGGAAAACTGATTTCCCTTTGAGAAATGAGAACTGCATTTGCCATGCTCTTAAGTTTAAAGAGAACAGGAACTTGGATCTGGGAAGGATTCCTTAGGTCAGCTAATCTGGGTCCTTGTTATTCTGGGCACCATCTCATTGAATTGAATCGAGCCCCATTTAACATCTAGTGAGGATTTTCTCTCACTTATTCCCATTGGGGGGAGTAACTGTTTATCTGAAAGTAAAAGGTTTTGATTTAATCTATTTTAGGCAATTTCCAGCCTGCGTTTCTTCATGGCCTGTTTAGCCACATATGTGGTTCAGATTCTCTCACAAACCCCAGCCATGTGTGCTGGTTGCTCGTTGGCCTTGGACAAGAGCACAGAAATGCCTTGGAGGACCAGGAGAACATGGAATGGCAATTCTGCTTTGCCAGATGGTGCCATTTTTTAGAAGGAAACTGTCAGTCACTGCCTGTTGGACTCATTCCTTATGCCAACCACTACAACAAAGCTGATAATAGACCATTTGGGAGGTTGGAACCGTGGAGGATTAAGGATTGACTTAAACTGGAGCTTGAGTGAGCTCTTCAGCTCTGTTGCCACTTTGACCAACGTGGTGGGTGCTGGGTGTTGATTGCCAGGGCAAGGGCAAGGCTGGAGATTCCCTGACACAGCACAGATACGTGAATTGTCCTGGAGTGGAATAGAATCATGGAATCATTAAGGTTGGAAGAGACCTCTAAGATCATTGAGTCGCAACGTTCTGCTGCCAAAGAGCAGGGGGAGGGTCAGTGTCAGAAGGCTGTTGATGTGAAAGCCTTGGATAGGTCCCTCTGGCTTGCCTGAAAAGCTTATTTTGGCAGGCAGTTTGACCCCAAAACCTTGGCAAATCACCATCCTGTCACTCTGAGGTCAGCTGATGCAGCTCCTGGTTCAGTAGCACAGCAGGTCTCGAGACTTAGAGATACCATGGAGGTAGAAACCACAGAATTCTGAAGGGCTCAGCTGCAAATATCATGGAATGGCAGAAGATGGATGGCAACACCAGAGCCAAAGTGTCATCAAAATGAAAAATGGCTTAAAGCTGCTTACCCAAACTCATGTCATCAGCAGAGAAATTGGTGGAATAATGTTTTAAGCTGCTTGATAATGAAGAGGTGGGAAAAAAGGCAAACACAAGGTTGTTAATTAATATGGAAGAGATTAAGAGATGCCCTAAATAGCTGGGAAATTAAGCTGTGTGAAAGTTCTGTGATGGGATTAAACCATGGAGGAAATACTCTAGACAGTCCCACTAACAGGCTGCTCTGGTCATGGGAGGAAATTATTAACTTCTCTCTGTCTCTCCAAGAGATTCCCTGAATGATTCTGTCCCTGGATTGCGCTTGTCTTATTAACAGGGGGATCGTGTCAGTGAGGGGAGTCTTGGCTTCATCCATGCTATTAACTATTATACATACTAATAACTGCTATATATACTAATAGCTGTTAGATATCCCAATAATCTACTTTGGGAAACAGGTTGGCCGCTTCCAGACTGCCTTTGGGAATGATCCCTGGCCCACAGTCTTTGAAATGTGCTGGGAAAGAGGGTTATTGGGCTAAAAGCTTTCCATGGGCTGCTGTGAAAGCTCAGCAGTTCTGATGACTGAGTTGCTTTCCCTGTGCTCATAATTAAGGTTGGAAAATCGCTCCAAGATTGCTCAGTCCAACCATTCCCCAGCACTGCCAAGGCCACCACTAACCCGTGTCCTCAAGTGCCACATCCACATGGCTTTTAAACCCCTCCAGGGATGGGGACACCCCCCCTGCCTGGGGCAGCTGTGCCAGGGCTTGACAACCCTTTCAGGGCCCTTCTTAGCTTTTTTTTTTAATAGTTGAAGATCTTGCTTTTCATGTGTGGATTTGAAATCTTCCATTTTCCTCTGTTTCTGGACTGCTGAAGATCAGCTGGTTGTTTTTCTGTGGGTTTCGGATCCTCTTCCTGTTGAGCTCAGAGCTGTTGGCACTTAGGAGTGGCTGGAGATGGGTGAGGGACTGGGAGAAGGATGGTTTGGTGCCTGTTTTAATGGAAAAGGAGGTCCTGAGAGCGTCAGGGCCATTGAAATTCCTTGAAATAAGCTGGCACAAATAATCAGAGCCCTTAAAGCACCCAGAAAATAACAAAGACCTAAGTACAGTGAACAGGGACTTCTCAAGAGCAAGTGGCATCAAACAAATCTGATTTCCTCCTGTGCGAGGATAAAAAGGCTTCTGGGTGGAAGAGAAGTAGTTGGTGTCATATTTCTTTGTGCAAGAAAGCTCCTGACACTGCCCCTTGTGACATTCTTGTGAGTGAACTGAGGCAAAGAGGAACTACTGGAAGTTCTGCAGGAAATTCGCTGGATATCTGTAGTCAGTGAAATTACCAACAGATTTGATATTTAATGTGTGTCAATGCAGAAAGATGCATTGAATGGACTCACAGGGCTCTGGTTTAGGCAGTAGAATTTAACTGAATGTATTTGGAGAGGAAAAGTGCAAGGCTGGGTGACATCAGAAAAGATGGGGAAAATATCCATCAGGAAAGCTGGAAATGTAGCTGACCCTGTGTTGGGATAGTTTAATGACTGAGAGAACTGGGTTGTTCAGCCTGGAGAAGAGAAGGCTCCAACTTAGAGCTCCTTCCAGTGCCTAAAGGGCCTCCAGGAGAGCTGGAGAGGGATTTGGACAAGGGCCTGGAATGACAGGCCCCAGGAGAGTGACTTCCCACTGCAGGAGGGCAGGGATGGGTGGGATATTGGGAAGGAATTCTTGGCTGGGAGGGTGGGGAGGGGCTGGGATGGAATTCCCAGAGAAGCTGTGGCTGCCCCATCCCTGGAAGCGTCCAAGGTCAGGTTGGATTCCTTTGGAGCAACCTGGGCTAGTGGGAGGTGTCCCTGCCCATGGAAGGGGTGTGGAATGGGATGGTCTTTAAGGACCCTTCCAACCCAAACAGTTCTATATGTTCCATATGTTTCTGTTGGCTTATGTTTGCTGCATATTTCAAGGCTCAGGGTCTGCTTCTCTTGATTTGAGCTTAAACATCCCAGTAGCCAAGGCCATCGTGTTTGTCACTTGCAAAAAAGTGGAATTTTTGAATGTAATGTGCCTTTTCCTCTGCAACTGGGCTATACTGAGTGCAGGGCACAGTTCACACATGTCATAGAATTAATTCCTTTGGAAAAAATTGGTGAAACGAGTCTTAATTTCCATGGTGGGGGAGTTGGAACTAGATGATCTATAAGGTCCCTTCCCACTCAAACCATTCTCTGATTCTCTGATTCTAATTCCAGCCTCTCTTCTTTGTGAATGAGTCTCAACCTACATAATCAATTTATCCTATGTCTTCTGAAATTCCTTTAAGGGAATCACAGTTGTGGAAACCTGCTTATCTCCTTGCTAGAAATCAATCCCAGAGCCAAGTGAAATTTCTGATTCCTGTTTTCTCCTGGTTTATTTTATGCAAATCTCTGTTTCCATCCGGCACACGCAGGCACACACACAGACCCAACACACCCCTTGGTAGGATGTGTCTTCTTGGCAACTGGTGGGAGTTTTGCTGGCACTGGGAGGGACGTGCAGGAGTCAAGTGCAGCATTAATGGCAGTTCCCAGTGGCTTAGAGGGAAGCTCATTACTGACCCGGCCTCGGCATCTTCTTCATTTACAGTAACACTTTAAATATTTAATCGATCTCTCCTTCTTTCCTGTCATGGACCATTTTCCCTCAATTGATTCCTTTATTTTGGGGGAGGGCAGGGATGGTTGGAATGCATTTATGTTAGTGGGATTCCATAAATTATCCTCATTAAGAGGCCAGATAACAACAGGCCAGTGTGGGATTAAGTCTAAGCTTCATGTTGTATTTTTTGACTCAGGTTCTCAAAGCATTTCAGAGGCACTAATTGGATGAAGGTGAAGAGCAAAGCTCTGCTGAAAGTTAAAAAACCCAACTTGTTAAAGTTCCTGGGAGCTGCTGCTCTGGAGTTGCCAGGGCAGAAGTGACAGGATTATCCATTCTGGAGAGGGATGGGATGCATCCTCACTAGGGAAGGCGAGTGGAAGGCTGGCATGAGAATCCCAGAATCCCAGAATGGTTTGGGTTGGAAGGGACCTTAAAGCTCATCCCATTCCATCCCGTGCCATGGGCAGGGACACCTCCCCCTATCCCAGGTTGCTCCAAGCCTTGTCCAGCCTGGGAGCACATCCAGGAATGGGGAATCCACAGCTTCTCTGGGAATCCCATGCCAGGGCCTCACCACTTTCTCCAGCAAAAAGGTTTATGGTCTTCTTGATTCCATCTCCTGAGACTCCTCACCAGGTCAGGCAATGCCAAGGCACTCATGAGGTTGAGCAGTGCCCTCATCTCACACACTTTAGCTGTCTTCTGTAAGTGCAGATGTTGTAACACCTGTTTCACAAGCAAGGAAATAGAGGGACAGGCAGGGAAAGGACCTGCCCCAGCCTCTCATCTGCAGCCTCAAAAATCTTGTGTTGGCCTTGCAGGATCTCAGATTAATTTTTACCACAAAGGATTTGGCAGCAACTTTTTTGGTTATATTTTTAATAAGGTCTACAAGCCTTGCTTTGTAATGCCAGGGAGCTGGAATTAGGCAGGATGTGGATGTCAGGACAGGCATAGCAGGGGCATTAACTCTGTGTGGCTCCTGAATGCACTTGAGGGAATCATAAAAACAATATCCCACCTCTGGGGTTGTACAGAGCTCTTGGAGCACAGTTTGGCCTTGTTCTTGACGAACATGAGATCACTTCATAAACCCTATAAAGAAAGAGCTGTGGGGTATTTGCCTTTCACCAAGCCAGGCTCAGGGAAGAGAAGAAAAACCTTCAGTAGTTGGGGGTAAACACTTTTAATGGGCAGGAAAAGGGGGCTTGCAGCAAATGTGCTTTAAAATAGAATCACAGATTGGTTTGGGTTGGAAGGGACCTTGAAGACCATCTAGTTCCAACCCCCTGCCATGGTTCCACTAGACCAGGTTGCTCGAAGCCACATCCAACCTGGAGAGGGCAACAAAAATATTCTGAGCTGATTCAGCTCCTGATGAACGTGGAAATACCTTGAAGTGTGTCATAACCATTAAGTGCCTTGCACAAGTCTGCAATTGTTATTGGTTGGGATTTTATCCATCAGCCAAGAAATGCTCAGGTGTGTTGGATGCGCATTCAGAGTATTCCCACATCATGTTTTTGCACTGTCAGTCTTCAATCTAATGCCCTCCAGGAGCTGAAACAACAAATCAGAAGCAAACACCCCCAGACCTCACCTGCTCAGTAGGAACTCAGCTCGAGGTGCTACCCTACACGTGTTTTCCTTCAAATCATACTGAGACAGCACAGAAAGAGGAGAAAGCTGGGTTCATGCTGCATGGAAAGAGGGTATTTTCATGCAAAGGAATATTTCTTTTCATCACAATGCTTTGTGATGCTCTCCATTATTGCACAGCTAAAATGCTCAGCCTTTGAGCTCAGAAACTCGGGGAGGATACGAGGCCCAGGCTCTGTCCGACTCCATTTATGTCATCCCTATTTAAGGATTTGAGTAATGGGCTCTGAATACTCAAATACAAAGACAAACGCTGCTGTTGCCATTATTGATGGTTTGTGTCCTTGGTACAAGTGCTGTATCTCGAGGAGAGGATCATGTGATGGTCCACTGCTGACTTTCTTGGCACCCTTCATTTCAGTTTTGTTTGCTAAGTGGGGGAGTCTTTCAATAAAGATGCAACATTTCAATTACTCCTCTCTCTTCTTTCCTGGAAGCTGTCAAGGGATGAGAGCTGTGATTGTAATTGAAAATACCCCTGCAAAGCCTCCAAATTATTAGAACCGAAATTAAAAATCTTCTTCTTGAACCACTGTTAGGTTTTCACCTTGAAAAATCACGCCTGACTTTCAAAGAACAGACTTTGATGGCTCATAATAATAATAATAATAATAATTTGATAATTTAGCAGATGTTGACCGTGGCCACAAAGAAATCTCAATCTTCTGATGGCAAATTTGATTTGCTTTGACCTGGAATGACTGTGAGACCCTTTGGCACCTCAGCCTTGCTGGTGGAACTGGATGCTCCTCGTTTTAGGGTTGTCTGACAGCTCCTCTCCGAAGTCTTTCCCTCACTTGATTGATACTTCAGCAAACATTCATTTGGGGGGTGAAATTTTCCGTGCCAGTTTTCTGCCTCCTCAGACTGATATTTTTAAAGTTCCAGCCAAAATTGTTCGGAGCAGGAAGCTGGAGAAAAACATGTTTTCAATACTAAAATATTTCTCCCAGCTTGTCTACGAGGAGCCCTGATCCCTCCCCGCTGCAGAGCTGGGATGTGAATTTCAGGAAGGAGGCGTCTTTTTGCGCATATCCTGCTTCTTTATTTTTGATCTCCCTGTGGAAATTTCCCTAGCTTTTCTTAATTTACAAATATTAAAGAAAAAAACCCCAAACCCTGACCAAAACCACAATGCTCATTTGGGAGAGCATTTAAAAGCTGGAGCCTTCCAGAGGTGCTGCAGGGTTTGTGTTGAGCTGCTCTGACTGTGCCTGGCCTGGGGCTGCAGCCTTTTTTCCAATGAAACCCCAAGGACAGGGATGCTCCTTCCCATCTCAGCTGATGTTTGCTGTTGAAAAGTTTGGGACTTGGTTGGGGTTTAAAGCAATTACCCCCAGTGAGATGCTCTGCTGGAAGGCAAAAATGAAAGGAAATCAGATTTTAAGGGGGCAAAGAAAGAAGGTTGGGACAGAGAGAGGGGGACAAAAGAGCTCATGGGGGTAAAAAATGTTTCAGGGCTGCTCAGACACGTCAGAGAGGGAGATGGGAGCAGGAGCCTGGTGGGATGTACCTGGATCTGCAGCCACAGAGGGTTCCCAGGGGAGTCAGACCCACCTGGTGATGAGAGGGAGAGGCAGAGCCCCAAAATAATTCCCACTGCATGGCCCAAGAACTCTGTCACATCACAAGCCAGCAGGGTGACTATTTAAAGGCTGACCCTGAATCACAGTATCACCATACCCCAGAATGGTTTGGGTTGGAAGGGACCTCAAAGACCATCTAGTCCAACCCCCTGCCATGGGCAGGGACAGCTTACAATAAATACACCTCGCAATAAGTACACCTCACAATAAATACACCTCACAATAAATACAGCCCTTCTCCTTTCCCCTGGATCTCACTTTTAACATCCTCCACACAGCACAGGATCCTGCAGCTCCTGATTTCCCCGTGAACACCCAGCTTGAGGTACAACAGCCGTGTTAAACTCCCCAGAACAAAGTGCCTGCTGGGGGATTTTTGCATCCCAGCAAGCCCAGGGAACATCCACTTCTGCAGCGTCAGGTGTTAGGAGGGAACAAGACACACACACACTTGGAGAGAAGAAAAAGAGGGGAAATCAAGCTGCTTTCACACGTCCTTTGTAATTATTTTCCCCCTGTTGTTCAGAATTCAAGTTAAAAAAAAAATAAAAAAGGGAAAAAAAAAAAAAGAAAGAAAGGAAAAGAGGGCTCTAACATTTACTGGCAGTAATCATTGCACCATCTGCTCCGGGAGCTGCTTCCAGAACACACGTTCTCAGCTGCTGAGCAGTCAGCTCTGCGCTCCCTTCCTCTCGGAGACAGGGATGCCAGCAGTTCCTAAACTGTAACAGCATGAACAAGCCTTTTCCTTTCTTTTTTTTTTTTTTCTCCTTTTTTCCCATTTGATTGCTGGATTTTTTTTCTTTTTTTTTTTTTTTAAAGGGAGGAGAGTTCGGACTTCTCACCAGGTTGTTTCAAAGGCTGAGCTCTTCCTGACTTGAGGGTTTGTGGTGGGAGTGCAAGCGAGTGGTAAAAATGTGAAGAATATTAATATTTTAGGATTTTGGGGTGTCCCAAAGGGGTTTGCTTTGTAGTAGAGCTTCGCTGGCCCCTGGGCTGCTCCCAAGGATGGATTTATCCCACTTTTTTTAGCTGTACCTTGTGGAAAGCTTTCCTAGTGGGATACCCTCATACCTGGGCACGGACACTGTGGATTTCTGCTCTCCTGATCCACAACACTGAGCTCAACACCAGCTTTTTCTCCTCTTCCACATGCTAAGTCAGCACTGAGCTGTTCCACATCCCTGTGTGCCCTCCAACAGCCCAAATCCATCAGTGAATCACAGGATAAAAATCAGGAGGAGGTTCCTTTGGCTGAAAGGAACTGGGACAGCCAGAGCTGCCCTCTCCATGTGCTCCTGCCTCGCTGCCCTTTGGCTACTGGGGAGCAGGAGCACTTAAGGTGATATATGACTAATTTAGAGGGCAGAGGGTGACCTTAATTAGCTCATCCTGTCCTTGGATGTTTCTGTGTCACTGACTCCCCATCTATGGCTCTTGTGCTTTCTGGTGTTTCTCTCAGCAATAACAACCCGCGATCTCTGTTCGTACGTTGAAATTCACAATGAAAAAACATCCCCCAGTGAAAGCCCCTCTTCAGTCCTCCCACCGCAGAGCCAAAGCTTTCCAAGGAAATGAGGCAGAGGGAATGCAGAGCCCATTAGGCCTGTCCCAGGAGGCAGGATCTGTATGCTCACAGATGTACTTACAGAGGGAAATCTGCATTAGGCAAAAAAAATTCCTGCTTGACCGGCGGTATTTGTGCTAAACCACACGATTTGGAGTGCAGCTTTGCAGGGAGAAGTGACCCCGTGGGGTGGCTTTGTGTTATTTGATGTGTGTTTCATTGCACCAAGAGCAAATTTACCCCTTTGCAAGCAGGAGAAATGGGATTTCTCCGTCAGCCTCGCATGCTTCTCCCATTTCCGTAGCCCAGCCTGGATCTGCATGGGTGTTTTCCCATTCTCAAATCAGGGCTGGGATTTATTTTGAGCAGCATTTGATCCAGCTGAACTGTAATGCAGATCACAGAGGTTGGAGCCTCAAAACCACTTTGGGAATATCCCTTGTTTCTCAAGGCAGTGCCTGCGTGAAAGAGCCTCTGTATTCTCACTTGAACCAGTTCTTTGCTGCCATTTAAGAAAAATGTCAATCTCTGGGGCCAAATGAGTCGGAGATGCTATTTATGAAAAGGTTAGAGAAGCCAAATATTTATTGTCCTCACAGCACAGGGTGGTGACCCTGGCAAGCCAGAAGGGGTTGGGAAGACAAGCAATGGAAGATAAAGAATTGTGGAGACAGAGAAAAGAGGAAAAGAGATAAATGGGAAGAAGTTGGGACCTGGAAGGGCTCCCAAACATTGGTGCCTATTGCAAATTCTCCCTGTACAAGGGAAGCTCATCCATTGCCCTGGATGCTGTTGTGCCTCCCCACGTGATTCCTGATGTAGGGTTGTGTTAAAGGAGAACAGGAAAATGCAGGATGGCTGATTTTTAGGACCAAAAGCCTTGCCACAGCCTGGGATGGGCAAGGCCTGCTGTTTCCATCAGGTGAGTGGCCGTGCAGGACAAGCTCAGCCATGGGACACAAAGCTTTGCTTGCTGAGGAAAATTAGGAACAGTCCATGCCTGGGAGGTTGGGAAGGAACAAACTGAACGACCTTATTCCTTCAATGGGAGCACAGATGCCCCAAGTGTGGATTAAGGGCAGCAGATTTGAGACCATCCGTGGTGGGAGAGGCCACGCTGACTTGTGATCTTGAACATATCGCTTGGACGAGTTTGGGAAATCCTTTAATGTGTTTTTTCGTGCCCACTTCAAGTTCTCTTGCTGGTGGGACCCCCATTGCTTCCCCTGGAGGAATGGCAGCCTGGCAGGGCTGGCATCTGCTGGTGCCCACAGCCTTGATCCCAGCGAGCTCTTGGACTGAGCCCACTCCTCTCCTTCTGTAAATCCCTCCGAGGGCCCTCTCGGAGGTGGACTTGGAGGGGCAGCGAGAGGGAAGCAGTTGTTCTCCAAGGGAAGGCGTTGGGAATGCTGTGATCCCTCGGAGCAGCACGCCCTGGTGCAGCCCTGCCATGCCAGGAGCGGCACCGAGCCACGCGCGGCGTCTCCAAATGCTCCCTTGGCTTCAGAGAAAGGAAAGGATGGAGACAGGGCAGAGACCCCACTGGAGATTGAGGAGGTGTTTTGGGGAGCAGAGGGGCAGCCCTGTAATTTCCCTCTGCTTTTTCGTAATCACCTAAATGAACAATTTTTTGAGGTTTCGTAACGCTCTTAATTAGGCCAAACCTTAAAAAAGGACCACTTGGCATCCTCGGCGGTGAGAGCCATGTGCTACCTGCGGCAGGCCAACTCCAAAATGCAACTGATTTTCCCCTCTCTCACCTACATTCTGCATTCAAGCAGCTGCTCCTAACAGGTGCTTGCTCTCCTCCGAGCAGATGGCGACAGAAAAATGGGATTGTTGGCAGGTTTTGCCACGGAGCAGCCTCCTTATCACACGTAGCGCTGTGTATACAAACACACACGTGCTCTCAGGCTTTCAGTTTTAAAAGGAATTCTCCTTCTGGTAGAAGGTCAGTCACGTGGAGGGGCTTAGACAGAGTGGGTTGTGCTTGTCTCTTTTGTTTCCTGGGTCTAAAGGCATTTGGGGCTTTGCTGTGGCATCAAAACCCCGCAGGGATTTGGCTGTTCAGCTCTTCTGCTGTGTCTAAAGGGCTGTGTTTTAGGAGGAATGTGTGGTGTTATATTCATATTGATCATGTATCTTTAATAACTTAAATAGCAATTTGATAGAAATCAGGTGGGTTTTAGGTGGGGAGCACCCTGATGTTTTTCTCCTTGCTCTTATTTATGGAAATGTAATAAAAATGCAGGAAACAGATCACAGAAAGGATCTTAAAGATCGCCTCATTTCAAGGATCTCTCTCCTTCAATAAAACAACCAGGTGGAAATGTGCAGTGGAGTAGAGACATAGCAATGCCTTTGAACAACAAATATCCCAGCGTTTTATCACTGGGAGATGCACCCAGGACTCTGAGGGCCAAAATGTCTTCAAAGCTGCCCTGGGAAATCCCTCAGGGGAAACGATTTGTGCTGTATCCATCACCTGAAGAGGGACAGCTGTCAAACTAATCCTTCCATCCCCATTTGTTCCTGACTCTGCTCCCACCTCCCAGGATTTTTGCCTGGTGAGGGCTGAAAATGGGAGCAAAGCAATGCCAGCTTTGGGGGGGACTGTGGCGCTGCCCAGAAGGACCTTTCCTGCTCCTATTCCTTGTGCAAGCAGCAGCAGGGAGAGCCACCCTCGCCCTGCTTTGCTGTTCATTTCAAAGGAGCAGCCCGAGCCAAGAGAGCCAGATGAGGGTGACATCTGGCCATGGAACCTCTGCCAAGTCACTGCTGTTCTGGAGCTGGCAAGAAGACGATGTGCTGCAAATGCCAGGTTCTCTCTGAAATGTAAAGTGCATTCCCTGCATTTTCTTTGCTTCCCATCCAGCCTCAATCAGCCCGGTGTTTTGTTTTACTGATGGCCAGATTCAAACCTCCTTTTTCCAGACGCATAAATCCCTTTTTCGTTGGTGGTGGGAGGCTTATACAACGAGGGGAATTTGACCCTGAAGTCCAAAAATGGCCTTGTGTTTTCTAAGCTTACTGACAAATTAACTTGTTGCGAGTCAATCTCATTCAAATCCCCCCTCCTGTGGGGTATGTTTGTGGTGTGGGTTGCTAATTATCTCCGCGATAGTTGTTTGTGCCTAAACTCTTCCAGGGAGGA
This sequence comes from Dendrocincla tyrannina, assembly GCA_035047865.1. Lineage (NCBI taxonomy): Eukaryota > Metazoa > Chordata > Aves > Passeriformes > Dendrocolaptidae > Dendrocincla > Dendrocincla tyrannina. The sequence goes on along the minus strand of JAWWMP010000116.1, from coordinate 113,283,833 downwards.
GTAGGCAGAGCTTGGAGCAGGTGGATAAGCTGAAGAATCCCTGGGGGTTTCCTTCACTGATATTTTTCTCTCAGCCTAAGGTGCACCTCTAATAAAGAAATCACTATAGCTGGTGAAAAAAAGCTTGTGGAAGAAATCTGTTGCTGATCAAAGCTGTGGTGGAGCTAAAAAGCAGCTTGTGGAATGGGAACTGGAGGATTTTTAAGGTCCCCTCTGACCCAAACCATTCTGCAATTCTATGATTCTCTGGTTCTGTGTCCCCTGGACGCAGAGTTGCTCTCTGTTGTGCTCAGAAGCAGTAGCTACACAGAGGATGCTCATCCAGGGATGGTGTGTGAAGGAACTGGAGCTGAAGGATTTGCCCCATTTCCTTGTGAAGGATTTTTATTTTCACCCTTGTTGCTGTGCTTTCAGTGTTTTTGGTGGCTGGTTTTGCAGCTGATGTTCCATCCAAGGGCGTTTTTCCTTCTCCTCTCCTTTGCTGCACAGAACCAATTTTCAAAGTTGTAGAAGAAAGGTGATTGTGTTAAATCATTGTCAGGCTGGGAGAGCTAGCGAGGTTCACCTGGAGAGGAAGAGGCTCCAGGGAGACCTGAGAGCCCCTTGCAGAGCCTAAAGGGGCTCCAGGAGAGCTGGAGAGGGACTGGGGACAAG
>JAWWMP010000116.1:113266560-113276581 GCA_035047865.1 Dendrocincla tyrannina | reverse complement strand
GTGGCTGCCCCTGGATCCCTGGAAGTGTCCAAGGCCAGGTTGGACAGGGCTTGGAGCAACCTGGGCTAGTGGAAGGTTTCCCTGCCCATGGCAGGGAGTGGAATGAGATGATCTCTAAGGTCCCTTCCCACCCAAACCATTCCATGATTCCATGGTGTTTATGTCCTCAGATCCTGCTCTGTGACTACAATGTAGTCACACAGAGCTTTTTTCTATCCCAACGAAGACCAAGGAAAGCTGTGGAGTTGATGAGTTTGCCATTTCTGCCCTTAGATCCATATGCCCAACCTCTGAAGGATGGAGGATTTATGTCCACATGACTCCATCATTCCCACATTTGCCAGAGGCAGATCACCTGGATGGGTGCAAATGATTTTGGCAGATAAACGGGACTGCAGACCATTCAAGGGCCAGTAGAGGTTGCTGGAATCAATTAACTTGGAAAAACCAACATCAGTGACATAGAGAAGACTGGGCCCAGCAGCACAGAGGGAACAATTCAAAACAATATATCATTGAGGTGTGATGGAGCAGAGTGGGCTGTCCTTCCAAAAAGGAGAAAGAGAATGAGGAGAATGAGGAAATAAATGAAGGAGAAAATAAAACGTTATTTAATTGCACATTATTGAGGCCTCATGCTGCTCGTGTGGACCAAAGTTAGTTCCTCCGGATCAAGTGAGCTGAATTCCTGCTCCCAAATCTGCCAGCAGCGAATCCACAAAACCTGGCAGAGTCAGTTAAGAGGTTTTCCAGTTAAAAATATCACAACAATCACATATCCAGGGTGCACATCCTATAGGGTCAGGTCCATGCAACGAATTCCTGCAGGTCATCTGTGGAAATAGGGCAGCTCCTTTAATTCTTAGTGATTGTGGAAGAAGAGCTGAATTTTGGTGTTGCTGATGGCATCACATTTTCAGGAGCCAGTATAACAAAGGGATGGCCCTACAGGTTTTATATAGACCCTCAGCACAGTGAGATGACTTAGAGTTTGATATGAGGGATGAGTGATGATGCACAAGCAGAAGCTGCCACACGTGTCAAGGTGCTCTGGAGTGCTTCCAACAGCAGTGATTTCAGGGGAGATTTTAGAGATACAGCAGCTTTGTGTGACTTGCTGGGACAGGAGACAAGCTGGATATCACTGTAAACTTGTTTTGAAAGTCTCTGTTGAGTCAAACACAGGATGATGCCACTTTTATTAAAAGCCACAAAATGCTCGAAGTCAATTAATCCTCCGCTACTTTACTAATGCCTCGGCTCAGAAAATTAAATGCTTTCATTTAGCAAAGGCAATTTTAAAGCTTTTCTGTCAAATTTGGAAGGGTGTTCAACCCTTCACTACATTTCCTGGAATTTTCAGTACAACGTGTCGGAGTGTCAGTGCCTTCAAGCCTGTTCCTTCAACTATTTGGAGGTACAAGGGAACTGCTTTCCTGGCATAGTTCATTCCAAATTCTCAAGGCACTTTACAAGTCTTAGCTATAAATAGGAAATAAAAGGTACAAATAACTGTGCAGTTTTTGCAGTGAAGGGGCATTAACTTGTCTTGGGAACGTTTGCTGTTCAATATCCTCATAAAAGGGCTGAAAAGGGGGAGGCAGCCGACGGTGACGCACCAAAACGTGCTGATGGCACAGAGTTATTCCAGGTGAGACGTGACTATATAAAAAAAATAGAAGTTGCAGAAGAATGTGACAATATCAAACGTCTGGGCAACGAAATAGCTGCTGAAATTCCATGTGGATAAAAGTCAAGTGCAGGCACAATGACGGGGTTTAAATTAGCCCACGAAAGAGGCCCTGGCGTCATTGCAGATGGTTCTTTGAAAACATCTGCTCCGTGCTTGGCAGAGGTCAGGAAGGCAAGTGGAATGCTAAGAACTGCTGGGAAAGAGAGGGAGAATGGAGGAGGAGATGCGAGGACAGCGCTGAATAAATCCGTGGTGTTCTTGGGCAGAGTGGAATTCCAGTCATCCCAGACAGTGCAGCGGGAAGTGGAACTGGGAGGGATGCAGAAAAGGGTGAGAAGGCTGAGCTGAGTTATGGAATGGGTGGACCAAGCCTGGGAATGTGGCTGAAGACAGGAATGAGCAGCTTTAAGGTGTAAAATCAAGATTGCTGTGAAGAGAGTGAATGAGGAGAGATAGGAGGAATTATTAGAGGGATGGAGCACCTCTGCTACGAGGAGAGGCCGAGAAAATTGGGATTGCTCAGCCTGGAGGAGAGAAAGATTTGGGGTGACCTGATTGTGACCTTCCAGTGCCTGAAGGGAGACTACAAGAAAGATGGAGAGAGATTATTTACAAGAGCCTGGAGGGACAGGATAAGGGGGAATGAATTCCCACCTCCAGAGGGCAGAGTTAGATGGTATATGGGGAAGGAATTCCTGGCTGGGAGGGTGGGGAGGCCCTGGCACAGGTTGGGCAGAGGAGCTGTGGCTGCCCCTGGATCCCTGGAAGTGTCCACGGCCAGGTTGGATTCTGTAGGAGCAACCTGGGCTAGTGGGAAGTGTCCCTGCCCATGGCAGGGTGTGGAACGATGAACTTTAAGGTTCTTTCCAACCCAAACCATTCCGTGATTCCGTGTTTTCAGACAGAGGATGTGATGACATCCTTTGGTCAGCCAATGGTCAGGCAAGAAGTTTAAAGCAAACAAGAGGAAATAATCTTTCACAATATATAATAAATTAGGAAAATCATCAACCACATCTTTTACATGTTGAAAGTAGAGGTTGTTTAAAAAATTAGTTGTGCTGCAGTTTGCAGCACTGGCTTTGACATGTCAATCATCTTGAGGTCTTTTCCAGCCTTAATGATTCTATGATTTCACGTTCCTGCTCCAGCACCTCTCCCAGTGTCCAAACTGGCCATGCCCCCTCGGCCCTCTGCAACTGGGTGAGCTTCGGGTTCTGGTTTGGTTTGGCCCCTTGCTGGTAAAATCTGACAGGATTTTTGGGCTGAATTATAATCAGTTTAAGGATCACAGTGATCTTGTGGTGACTTGGCAGTGCTGGGTTAACAGCTGGAGTCGATGATCTCAGAGGGCTTTTCCAACCTAATCATGATCTCTCCTATGGCAAAAGCCACAGAAATCCTTTGACTGAGTGAATTGCCTTTGAATTGCAGTGGAATATTGATGGGGGAGACTGATCCAATAGCTCCTTAAAACTTTCCTGCATTGAGTGAAAGGGTTAATTGCAGCATGGCAATGTGAGGCCCCATCAGATGGCTCAGGAATTTTGAGAGATCGAGGACTAAAAATTCTTCTAGAAGAGGATTATCATCAAATTATCTCTGCCCTGGTGGCAGGAAATCAATCCAGAGTGGTCTGATTTACACCTGCCAGAGCCAGCACATCGTCAACTTCACCTCCTTTCCCGGGGATGTTTTTATCTTCAATCCACACAGTCAGGGCGAGGAAAATCTTTTCCCCTTTAAAATCCAAACATTCCAGGTAGTGTTTGGGAGCCCGGAGTTCTGACAGCAGGGCTGGGATCTTTTGTTAATGACCAAAGTGCAGGATAATGAGTCGTTTTGGGCTTCTGCTTTATTGGGTGTTTTACCAGACTGCTGGCAATTCTGAAAGGGATAAATGATGTTTATGCCCTCTTGTGGTACATTATCGAACGGAATGGATTCCCTCACTGACAAAACGAGGCCAATGATGGAAAAGTCCCAGGTAAAAAATGTGTAACAAATACTGTTTTGCACAGTGGAAAGATCTCTCCCCCTCCAGCAGCATCCTCATGACTCAGTTAAGGGGGAGCAGCCAACTTTGCATTTGCAGCAGCAAGTCAGTGACTAATGCCAGTGATGACAGACTTTGTGCCATCTTTCTGGAGTGAGGATAATTTCCAAAGCATTTTTCTTTGCTGGGAAGGTTAGGAAGTAAGTGAAATAGTGCTTTATAAAAGCAGGCGTGTTGACACCTCTTCGTGTTCTTTGGTGCCGACGTGTTGTGATACAAACCTTCATGTTTTTTATCTTCCTCACTCACACGTCTGACGGGTAAATAACCCGATTCCCATGGGATAAAGTGCATCCCAAGGATGAAAAACACGGTTTGGTGATTTCACAAGGGCAGATTCCTGTGAAATTTGGCTCCTTACCCCACCGTGTTCAAACACGGTGACTTAACTGGGCAACTTCTTCCTGAGCTGTGCTGAGGATTTGGGACCTCAGGGGCTCTCCAGACAGGTCGGTCACGGATTCTGAAAACTGAATACAGCAAAATTTATCCTCCAGACAGTGAAATGATGGGAATAAATCAGCCTAATGCTCTGCAAAGTCCAGGAGCTGCTGTCAGAGTGTGGTCAGGGCTTAGCTGGGCTGAGGCAGGATTTAGGAAAACTTGTTGTAGGAAATTTGAGGCTCTTTGTCCCAAATAATCCCCTGTTATTTAAGTGCCAGCTGGCATTGATTCCATTATTTCCATTATATGTCATCTTTCTCTCTCCCCAACCACTGGGGGTGTAGAAGACCATTGTAAAGAGGAAGGGAATCATTTCCACATCCATGATGAGTACAACCACTACGGTGGGTTTAAATGAAAGTACTGGGTTTAACTGGGCTGGGCTTTAGAGAAACTCTCTAACAGGGTGGTAAATACCGGAATGGGCTCCTTGAGGAAACTGGGGGATCTCCATCTCCAAAGAGCTTTCATAATCAGCATTTGTTGGGATCGAGACAACTCTCATTCATTCTATCATGATGACAGAAGTTGGATTTGATGGTTTATAACCATTTTGTGATCCCATGTGATGATTTGCCTTTATTTTTTTTTATTTATTTACTACGATGAGAACACGTATTTTTCTGCTATTCCTAAATGCTGACCCTCCTTTCCTATCTTGCTGTCAGGTCTGGCTGATTGCAGTCAGTTCTATCTATGGCCACTACTTCACAAATATCCTTTTCAACAGGAGTCTGACAGTAATTAAAGTGCTTATTAGGTTTGCATGGACTTCAGTGAGCACAAATTATGTCCCCACTGAGATGAGAATTGGCTCCAAAAAGTTGGTGTTTACCAGTTTCCTTAGAAAAGGACAATGCAGTAGGGAAAATGCCACAGCAATTCATCTTCAAAAGAAATTCCCTCTGTCAGAATCCTCTCAGGAGTTCCAAACTCGGTTAGGAGATAGCAGAAAGAAATTAAAGTTAAATTTAAAATCCCCACCCACATTCTGTCTTCTTTTCTGCAAAGTGATTATCCTTCCTGGTCCATGCATTGGCAAATCTTTCTCAAATGAGCCATAATTTGCCTTAAAATTGCCTTTCTGGTCAGGATGGGACTGGGTTTTTTCTTTTTTTAAGCACGGGGGTGCAGCAACTCCGTGAAAAAATCCCAAATGCTCTTATTTTCCAACGGGGTTTAAATGTCACCCAGAAATATTGCCGTGAGGACACTGGGGGTGGATCACACATTTCAAAGCCAGGTGAGGGTTTTGGGCACTGCCAGGCAGCTGGACAGGCTGGATCAAAATGTGCTCTCACGTTTGCTTTCCACTCTTGTCCATGGCATCGCAGCCCTGCCTGGGGAGGGTTAATAAAGAGAATGAATGTGTGGCCACTGCAAATGAACCAAATGAGCCATTAAGAGGGGACGGGGCTCTCCCTCTCCTCACCAACGCCTGCTGTGGAGCCTGCAATGTCTCTGAGCAAAGCAATGGGAGAGCAGGGCTAAAGGGCTTTCAGGAATGCGCTGCAAATGTGATCCAGAGATGCCTGTGGCTCCTTCTGGGAGGAAACCTGATGTCATTCATCAGCAGAGCAGCCAGCAGACCACTAATGGCTTTCCATCGTCTTTCCTGACAGGTATTGACGGAGGGAGGTTTTGGTGCCATCACCACCGAGATCCGGGAGGCTCCCGAGTTTTATTATGCCGAAGATTATCATCAGCAGTACCTCAGCAAGAATCCTGGCGGGTACTGTGGCCTCGGGGGAACGGGGCTTTCCTGCCCCCTTGGCATCAAGAAATAGCCTGTGCTTACCCCACCACCTCCACTTGGCTTTAGGGAGTTTGGGAAAAGACCATCAACCCTGGTAGATGTTCCAGTATGTCCATACTATTGGTGCATAAAGATTTGGGAATCTGTTGGGAAGGTTTCAGCCCCCAGAGCAGCTTCCCGTTCATCAACACGAAAAGCCAAAGTAGAGGCAGAAATTGCACCTGTTGGCCAATGCTCTGGGACGCCCATGGGGTTTCCTTGGAATCTGGAGGGGTGGAAAGAGATTCAGATTTGTAAAAGTTTGGCTCCACGTGCTGTGGAAAGGATGGATTAGGGGGTGGTGGCAGCATAACTGCTTTGCACAGCTAATGCCTTCACACATGCTGATTTCCTTGGGTTGATGGACTTGCTGCTGCGTCGAGAGCTTTGACTTCTGGAGAGGTGGTTGGGCTCTTCAACCATCACAACCCTGTAATTTGATGTGTTTGAGAATGAAGATTCGATACGACCAGTAATTCTCCCACAGCTCTGCTTTCTAGGATCACCCATAGTGCCTGTTTTCTGAAAGAATTTTAGTAAGAAAAAGTACAAATCGTAATGTGATGCTGCTTCTTGACAGTTCCAAAGCAAAAGAAATCAGTTTTGTTTCCTGCGCTACAATAAATTACAGAAAAAGAAAAGAAAAATGTTGCCTGTGATGTGTTCCAACTACATATCTGGGTAGTTCTAAAAAAGATAAAAGTATTATAAAAGGCTGTGGTTTGCTAATTAAACACCAGGAGTTTAAAATCTACATTATTGTGCATGATGGTTACAAGAACCTGGAGAGACAGGACAAAGGGGGAATGGCTTCCCACTGCCAGAGGGCAGGGATGGGTGGGATATTGGGAAGGAATTCTTGGCTCTGAGGGTGGGGAGGGGCTGGGATGGAATTCCCACAGAAGCTGTGGCTGCCCCTGGATCCCTGGGAGTGTCCAAGGCCAGGTTGGATGGGGCTTGGAGCAACCTGGGCTAGTGGGAGGTGTCCCTGCCCATGGCAGGGGTGGGACTGGATGAGCTTTAAGGTCCCTTCCAACTCAAACCATTCTGTGTTTTTACAGAGGGGTGGAATTCCTATTTGCTGCACTGTAACATAATTATTCCTGTGGTTAATTATTTGCACTTCAACAGCTCAGGGAGCCCCCACCAAGACCAGACCCCTCATGGCACGTGCTGTGCCAATGTCATGTAGGGCAGTGTCTGCCCTAGTGGGTGTACAGGCACAGCAGCAGGACAATCAAAAAGAGGCAAACAAATTTGGGGGTTATGGATGGGCTTCTCAGAGTGGAGACTAGAAACTGCAGCCCAGGACACAGGAGATGCAGGGGTTATCCTGTATGGATCCGGGATCCTATGGGTTCAGAGCTCAGGGAGTGTTTGGACAACTCTCTCAGGCACAGGGTGGGATTGTCGGGGTGTCTATGCAGGGCCAGGAGTTGGAGTTGATGATCCCTGTGGGTCCCTTCCAGCTCAGGATATTCCATGGGGGATATCCTAGGACAAACAGCTTCAGTAGGAGGGTTGGGAATTGGTTTGTCCCATCCATCCAACTTGCTGCTTGGAATATTTCCCAGTGGGAAGTGTGACCTTGAGCCTCTCACATGTTCTGTGTTTTGGAAGCTATCTTGATCACTGTGTTTGAAGAACATGTGTCAATGGTGTGTCCTCTTGCAGATGTGCTTTCTTCATGAAAAGCTGGTAGAAACCCACCTTGATCCACCCATTCCGGGCAGCAGAGCTCATAAAGCTGTTTTTGAGGGTCAGCCAGAGGCACAAATCTACAGAATTTCTTCCTGCATTCTTCTCCATGGCACTCCTCTCCATGTGTTGAGGTTCCCAGCTCAGGTTTGAGGCTCAGAAAGGCCCAAACCATCTCATGAATACCCAGCAGAGCAGATCGTGCTCCAAGGTTGGAGGGACTGAAAATGTGCATCAAACAGTCAGTGTTTGGGCTTGTAAATCCACTGCTGAAGCCCTTCCTGCTTTATCCAAGGACAGGCAGCAAATCCGGGCCAGGAAAATTAACTCCCCATCTCCCCTTGCTCCTCAGCTGCTGTTGAGTTCATTCCAGCCCCCAAATCCAGAGGAAACCAGTCCTTTCAGTGCTGGGGAAAGCTTACAGGAGCTACCTCTGGCAAGGATTGCCATGTTAGGCTCTTCCTGGAGATGCCCCAAAATGTGCCCACATCGCACTGGGGATTTGTAGTTGCTGTGGTAACTGATCCTGTCCCTAATGTGTCGTACCACGGAGTTGTTCCAGTGCTCACTGCCAAGGAAACCAACACTTTTATCTCATTTCCTTGGCATGAGGTGACACAGAGGCAAAGAAGAGAGGAAAATAAAGCCTTGTTTTCGTCATCTGCATTGCTAACTCAGACTTTGGTGGGATAACTCCTGATCTGCTCCAAGGCAAAACATTTCTGAATCATCTGGGGGCTTAGAAAGTTCCCCTCCCTCTCCTCCTACTCCGTGTTATTGTTTTGAAACAAGCCGGAAAGTCTTTGGAAAAAGCACCATTCTGTCCTTAATATAGATATGCTCCAGTCTCAACCTGGCTGAGGGCTTTTTTAAGTCCTGTCCTGATGGAAATGATGTGTTGGGGTAGAAACCAGCAAAGTTGGTTCCACTGATGCTAAAATTGGCCCACACCAAAATATTTTGCCACCACAGATTTATTTATGGAGTTACTGATGGGTGTTTTGGCCTTGACCCCTTGCAGCTGAGGAGACAAGGACTAAAAGGGATGTAACCAATAAAGGTGAGATGCTGATGATTAATTTTCTGGCTGGATTTAGTCCTGGAAGCCACCCTGGCCCACAGGGAAGAAAGGAGAGGCTGCTCAACATCTCTAATATGATCCTTTCGATTTGGCACCATTTGAAACTTGCCAGATTTTCATCTTTCTTCTGCAAACACAGAATTACAGAATGGTTTGGTTTGGAAGGGACCCTAAAAATCACCCAGTTCCACCCCCTGCCCTGGGCAGGGACACCTTCCACTAGACCAGGTTGCTCCCAGCCCTGTCCGACCTGGCCTTGGACACTTCCAGGGATGGGGCAACGTGGTCCTGTTTAAGTACATACAAGTAAATACCCCAGGCACAGTTGAACTGAAGAGAAAATTAAATCAGAGTTTGATATGTTTCAACATTTCTCACAGCCGAAGGTGAATGCTGGTGCAGGACCAGCCTCTAAGGTCTTCAGAGATGGTCCAAGATCCAGAAAGGGCTGCAGCGCCCAGCTCGGGGAATCCACTCTTGCCATACCCTGTGAGGTTAGCCCAGGACACACACAGGAATTTTGCTGCTGCCCTGTCCCTGTCAGAGCTCAGGGAAGTCACAAACCTTCTGGGAATCACGGGGCTTTTCCTCAGGGGACATTGCTGCCCCTTGGCCTCGGGAAGGACGGCATCCAACCTCGCTGTCAGCAGGAACAGGAGGATGCTGTGATGTCACACCCTGGCAGCGAGCTGAGTTGACATGGAATGCAGACGATGTCCTGAGGTGTCTGCAGAGGCAGCCCTGCTCCGAATCTTGTGGAAGGGTGTTGATCCAAGATGGATTGAAATGCTGCTGCTTATCCTCTCCTGTTTGACTTCTCTGCTGGGCAGTGCCGAGGCTGCCACTGGCCTTGCAGGGTTTTCACATATGGGTAAGTGAAACTGGCCTGGGATTGCTCCCCGTCCCCCATGGCCCTGTGCTACCAGCTGATGTTGAACCTTCCACCCCTAAACAAGGATTTTATCCAGCCTGCCTGTGGGAAATGGTCTGTGGTCCTGCCCACCCCAAACTGCCTGGGCAGGGCTTGGCAGAGCGTGGGTTTGGGAAGGGGACAAGGATGTCATGGGATTTGGTGGAGTTCAGAGAGCAGGTGGAGGGAGGGGATTCTCAGCCTCCATCCTTGTGACACCCACCTGCAGAGATGCATCCAGGTCTGGGCACCAACACTAGAAGGCCATGGAGCTGCTGGAGAGAGTCCAGAGTTGGCCCCGGAGATGCTGCAGGGCTGGAGCCCCTCTGCTCTGGAGCCAGGCT
>JAWWMP010000116.1:113235824-113252310 GCA_035047865.1 Dendrocincla tyrannina | reverse complement strand
CACTGGGAAGCCATTCCCTGTGTCCTGTCCCTCCATGCCTTGTCCCCAGTCCCTCTCCAGCTCTTCTGGAGCCCCTTCAGGCTCTGCAAGGGGCTCTCAGCTCTCCCTGGATCCTTCTTTTGTCCAGGTGAACCCCCCCCCAGCTGTTCCCAGCCTTTCCTTGGAAAGTGCTTCATCTGGCGGGGTATAATTTTGCTGGTTTCTTTTCTCCCTGGGGTTGTGTTTAGAGATTCCATAGCTAGACGTGCTCCTGGTGTTCCAGGTAGAGCAGCCATCAGGAGAATATTCCTCTCCTTGAGGTGGCTGCAACCTGCAGTTGGAGCCTTGCCCACACTGGGTGAGTGATGGTTGCCCTTCCAGCACCAGGCAAGTTTTCAGTAAAATCACTGTGGTTTCAAGAAGGATTTGTCAGGATTATTGCTCATCTCCTGTCCAATTTCTGGATGCCAGCCCCCCAAATTCACAGTGGCAGGTACCCAGCACCTTCACTCACCAGTCTGGCAGAGGAGGCAAGGACTGAATGAGCAGTCACAGCAAATGTCCCTTTTCACTCCTGGAGGTTGTCTCTGGCTGACAGGTTTCAGGGATCCTCCTGGGACCACGAGAGCATGTGGAAAAGCCTGGGAAGGACAGGGCAGTGCATTGAGCCAGAGCTTGTGACTGATCTTCTCTTACCTTCTCCATCTATTTATGCTGCAGCTGTGAAGTTTTGAATCCAAATTTCCTTTTTTTTCCCTCCAAATCCTCACAAACTTGGGACAGAGCTTGATTTTCCCCATCAGCCCATGCCAAGCAGCTGCTGTGAGGGACCTGAGGTTTGGCTCCAGCTCTAACATCCTCCTTCTGCCGCAGGTGGACAGCGGGGGACCTCTGGTTTGCAGCTACTGGAACACCATGAAGTGGTTCCAGGTTGGCATCATCAGCGAGGGGAGGCCAAACCACAAGATCTTAACATCTGTTTACAGCTACCGTGGCTGGATTGAGAACGAGACAGCCATAAGGGGAAAACCTTTCTTCATTGAAGGGGTGGACAACGGGGCACGAGCCAGGGTCGTTCGTTCCAGGGCTGGGGCACACCCGCTGTTCCTGGAGCATTGTTTCCTCTTATTTATCTCTTTAATAGCAATGAGAGTGCTTGAGAGGAGATTTCTGAAAACAAAATAAAAGAACTTCCATCTCATTCTTTTTCTCTGCTGACTCAAATAGTCATGTCTGAGGCCAACCTGCTCCACCTCGCTGGTGTGGACACCAACAGGAGGTGTCACATCGACACGGGGTGTGAGGCAGAGGGTGGAGAAATGAAGTGGAAGAGGCAGGACTTGGACAAGAGGGGCCATAATCCTTTGAAAAATCCAGGTTTTCCATCTCAGACCCAGTGACCTGGACCAGATGCAAAGTGGAGGTGTGACATCTGAAGGTTCTGATCCCCTTGGGAAGTTGAAACCCTAAGAAGGGTTTCACTCAAACCCTTACTCAATTGCCCATTAGCTCAGCTGGTTAGGACAGCTCTGGGTTAATGCATCTTAAGCTAATTATTAACTGGACTAAAGTATCCTTTATCTTGCAGCTGGGCCAAGTGAAGAGCGCCTTCAGAGAGCTCAGCAGCTGCTCATTGTCAAATTCAGTGGCTCCTTAACCCAGAAAAAGGGCGAGAAGTCTCAGACCAGTGTTGGAAGATGCAGCATTGCATAACTAATTAGTCTTAATTACCTGGATGGGAAATGTTGGAGTTTGGGTGTCAAAGGCAATAGAGAAAAATATATCTGCCTGAAGAACAGCATTCCAGTGCCTAAAGGGGCTCCAAGAGAGCTGGAGAAGGATTTGGGACAAAGCATGGAGGGACAGGACACAGGGAATGGCTTCCCAGTGCCAGAGGGCAGGGCTGGGTGGGATATTGGGAAGGGATTGTTGGGTGGGAGGGTGGGAAGCTCCTGGCCAGGTTGGAGCAACCTAGGATAGTGGAAGAGGGATGGAATGAGATGAGCTTTGAGGTCCCTTCCAACCCAAACCGTTTTAGGATTCAGTGATGAGAGAACTGTTTTCGGAACTATCCAGAAAATGCCACCTCCAGAAAGCCCTTAGATTTATGATCAGCCAAAACTAATCCCTTGCAAGTAAATGGTACATCAAAAGGAAACAGCAATTTTTTTTCTCTGTTAGAAGCCTTTTTTGTGCGTTGCTGAGAGCTCCACATCCCAGCCTGAGCTGGTCCTTCATTCTACACGTGGCCCTTCACTGATCTCCAGCAGCAAAGGGCATTGCAAAATGTGTTCCTGTGTTCACAAAGAGGTTTTGGGGTTTTTTTGGAAGTGAAGGGGCAGGAGGCAAACACCAGAGTCCCCTTCATGTCCCACTTTGCATAAAAACACCTGCAATTTGCAGCAATGATAAAACTCAGTGAATGTGCAATGGGACAGAACCTCACAAATTGGTTTTAATTACCTTGATATTTTCTGGCTAGCTGGTGGAGAAGCCTTGTAAATGAGAATTAATTCATCTACCTTAAGCTAATGCAAACCCATCTTGGCATAAAAGTCAGGCTTTATTTTCTGTGTTATCTGAGCAGAAAATAATGCTTAATTATTATTAGTTCTGAGTAATGCTTATGAAAATTGCTCCACATTAATTTCACATGGCTGACTGGCTAATGGATGCATAAGGGTCTTGTAACCCTTTGCAAAATGACTAATAAGAGCTAAAAACAAGGGGAATATATTACTTTAACAGCTATTAGTAGTAGACAGTGTCTGCTGGCATTAATACCTATATTTATTTTCCTTTCTATTAATAATATATCAACAGATTCTAGAAGCTGTGGACATCAGGAAATATTTCCTAAAGCTGCAATCCCTTCAGCCACAGAGTTGTTCCCCCCAGAGGAAATGAGAGAAGTCCTCCTGCTTGAATTATTTTAATGTAGGGGTTGGAGAAGGCACTTTTGTCTCCGGCAGGGAAAAAACCTGAACTCACAGGGACCTGCAAAGGGTGTTTTCCATCAGAAGCATTTGCAAATTGATCCTGGTCTGTGTTAAACAAAGGCAGGGCACTGCTCTTCTGGGGTTTGATCCATCCTACTCCTTATTTACTCCCTGGATTTGGGGAAAGTTTTTGCTTCCTGCCTCAGTTTCCCTCCTTGTAAATGGAGATCATGCAAGTGGTTTACTTTACTACATGGAAGCATCACTTCTGCAGATTAAGACCAGCTACGTAGCTGTAAAGTACTAAACAGGAAAGGCTTTCTCCTCCTTATTAAAACATCATAAATTTCAGTGAAGTGAACTCATCCTTGCTGCTTCATCCACTGTTCAATAATGAGGGTGAGGAAGGAAATGTTTGTTGAACATTTGGAGGCTGGAAGCAGCTCTAATGAAAACATGTTGATGCAGTGCTTTGTTTCAAAGGCATTTGTGTTTTGAGAGAGCATCAGCTTTGATTGTGGATTTGATGGGAACAAGTTTTGAGTCACTCAAAATCAAAATGCAGCGTGTGGGGCTTTGTCAGCAGCAGGTCGATGTGACACACAAATTGTTTAAGCTTTAGAACATTGCTGTATTATGTTTATTATGTCATTGTATTCTGTATTTGTAGAATCACAGAATAGTTTGGGTTGGCAGGGACCTTTTAAAGCTCATCTCGTTCCAACCCCTCCCAGTGTTGACAGGGACACCTTCCACTCCATCTGGTTGCTCAAAGCCTGGCCTTGAATGTTTCCAAGGATGGAATAACCACCACCTCCCTTGTGGGTTTAGGACATCTAAGTGAAAAGTTTCCAGTCTGGAGAACCTCCAAGTTTATGCTTCAGGCTGCAGTTGGGGATCTTCACTTCTTGTCTTAACTTACAGCCTGTTTCTTATTGGCCCTTTCTTCTTTCCAGGTACAGATTTTGTTTGCAGCACCTTTAGCAGCAAACACCAGAAGAGTAGCAGGATATGGCAATGCTGAGAGACTTGGGAAAACATCTGTAAGAGGATCCAGGGAAAAGAAATAGGAGGATATGGGTACTGAGGCAGAGAAAAGGGGTAGTCAGGGCTTGCTTGCATGTTTTGCTAAGGAGGTAAGAGGAAAAACATCTCCTGTGAGCACTGAAGACAGGAATTTAAAAGGCAATACATCAAAATAATGTTGGGTTAGTTCAGCAGAGAGTAAGGGCTTTGCATATCCAGGTGCTTCCCTGTCTGCCCAGTCCCAGGAGGTATTTGCACACCAGCTTGAGCACAGAGGGCAGATTTGAAGATGATGATATTTATGAAAATTTGGCAGCAGGAGCTGGCTGAGATGAGAAGTGGGGAGGGGTCCAAGTACAGTTGTGTGGCTCCACCTCAGAGAAGGAAGGTTGGAAGAGCACCAGGTCATGGTCAGGAATCCAACCTTTACTCATTCTCCTAGTGGAAGGTGTCCCTTCCCATGGCAGGGGGTTGGAATGAGATGAGCTTGAAGGTTCCTCTAACCCAAATCAATCTCTGATTCTATGACCCAGGGTGATGATCCCAGACCTGTCACCCCTCTCCTCCTTGGTACCTGTGACCTGAAGTGATATGAAGACAAAAACTTGCTGGCTCTGTCCTTGGAGAGGGACTGAGGCTTCCAGTTTTCTCCCTTTCCAGCCTGTACTTCCTCACAGGGATAAGACACAAAGATTGCCTTCTCCTGCTCCCTTTGGCATCCTGAGCAGCTCCCTGTCCCTCTGAGGAGAAGGCAGAGGGCACACATGGCTCTGGCCATGACCGCTGAGATCTATTTGTCACTTCCTGTGCACTACATGGAGTGAAATGTGACTTTTACTGATAGTGAAAGAGGTTTGAGCTGGAGGCTGGAAACTGAAGAGGATTCAGCACCTATTCCCACATTTCCCGGTGTCTTCCCAGGTGGCTCTCTGGACGTGCCATTTTTCAGGGTAAGGACTTTGTTTATCCTTCTGCAAGTGTGAGAATAATAACTGGAGAGCAGGGATGTCTCTTGGGATGCACCAATTGTGATAGTGATTAATCACCAGTGACACTGAACTGAAGGTGCTCTGGGACAGAAACGCCACTGACAGCGTTCAGCTATTGATTTGTTGAAAAACTGCTGAACATTTCTGGTGTCAGGATGGAGAGATGCAGGGACACCTTCCACTAGACCAGGTTGCTCCAAGCCCTGTCCAACCTGGCCTTGGACCCTTCCAGGGATGGGGCAGCCACAGCTTCTCTAGGCAACCAGAGAACTGGCTTGGCCACCTCTGGGCACTGTTTTGACACTGGTCACTCCTAGGGGTGACTGGGGCTTGTAAAATGAACAAACTGGCAGCAGCTGAGCTTATAACATCCTCCTATGGGGTGTTTCCAGATATCTGTGTTAATCTGCCTCCCATATCCTTTTCTGAGGGGTGTCTTGTGCTCACTGGCAATTCTTGTATTCACAACTAAGTGGTGGCTTTCTCCGTGTCTCCTCACGACTCACTGCTCCAAAGGGATTTTTAATATGGAATTCACTTTGCTCCAGCTAAACGATTTAGCACGTGGCATTGCATTTGCCTCCTCTGCTGGAAAGTTTGGACTTCAACATGATGCTGGAAAGTAAAACGTCCTCTTCCTCAAGGCTTTTGAACTTATATGTCTCAACACCAACACTGGAGACATTAATTACAAGGTAAGCAATGCCAGAGCTACCTCATGTGCCTTGGAATTAGAGAAATGGGAGGGAAAGGATGAGTTAGGCACTGAATGCAGACACAGGAGCCTGAACTCAGCTCTGCAGCAACCCTGTGAGATCCTAGAGGAGCTGGATTGTGTATAAAGAGGAGCAGCTCTTGGAAATTGAGACAGTTGTGAGTCACCTAAAATTCCTGTGGAGAGGCACTGGGAGAAGAAATCTTTGCTCTTTGTCCTCTTTGCTTCGATCACAGCGAGAGATGATTTGAATGGATTTGTGTCTGGGACATACATGGGAAGGAATTTGCTCCCCACCAATTGCTTCAGCATAAGAAATTGGGTAAAAGACAGGAAAGTGAATGTTCCCACTAAAGAGGGTCACCTCAAGAATAAGTTTTGGGAACAGCCCTGGTCTGAAAAGAATCATGGAAAGGGAACAATGGGAAGTGATCTGCTGAGTATGAGCACAAGTTTACAAACAACACCTGGGTTGGTGTTTGTTCATTTATTTGTGTTAAGGTAGGGCCAAATCCACCCATGAACTGTAGAGGTAAATAAATTCCTGTTCCCACTCAGGCCTGTTTGATTTACCAGGACAGAGCTACAGCCTGTGCATCGCTCCCTCCTCCAAACCCTGCTTCTCTCCCAGCTCTTTTGCCAACAATTCCTGCTCTATACCCACCCCAAACATCCTCCTACCGACCTGACAGGCTCGCTCGAGTCATGAAGCCATTATTCAAATCCACAAATGCGTTTAAAAAGTGCCTTTTGGTGTTCTGTTTCCCCCACTGTGCTTAGAGGTGCTCTGAGTCACTGCTGGAAAGGGCTTTGGCCAACCCTCTGCCTGCCCATACGGGAAGGGGCTGCATCACCAACTTCTCAATGCCACCTACGTCCCTGCCTGGCTGCCAGGATTTCAAAGCAGTCCCTGCACAATGACAGGCTGGCTGGAAAAAAAAACGGAAAGGGAATGGTCCCATCCCACTGTGATCTCATGGAGAAACACAGAGCTGTTCCTTAATAAAGGTAAATCTCTTTCTGCTTCGCCGCATAATGAGCTCCTGATGATTTCAGCGGGAGAAATCCCAATTAGAAAGGGATGGAAAAGGGGCATCCTGTCTTGGGAACATGTTGGAAAGGCTGAGGATTTTTCCTGTTGTGCTTTGTGGTTAAACTAAAGCTTTTACATTTTGGAAAAGACATCCTGAAATATCCAGGCATGATGCTGTGAAGGAGAATTCAAGCTTTCCTACCCCTTTGTGTCACCCACCCCACTCTGGTGAGAAGAACATCACCTTCCACCCCAGTTTTTGGTCCTGAGCCCTTGTGTATGGGCTGTTGGGTGCTGGGATTCTCTGGGGAGCTCTTTTGCTTCATACAAATGACTGTTAGCAAGGATAAAAGGGTAAGAGATGGACTAAAAGAATCATTGTAGTTGGAAAAGACCTTCAAGACCATCAAGTCCAACCTGTGCCTGACCCCCACCTTGTCACTCAGCCCAGAGCACTGAGTGCCACGTCCAGTCCTTCCTTGGACACCTCCAGGGATGGGGACTCCAAACCTCCCTGGGCAGCCCCTTCCAATGTCTGACCACCCTTTCTATGAACAAATTCCTCCCGATGTCCAACGTAAACCTCTTAAGATTGGGTCCTCTCCTCCTGTCCCTGTTCCCTGGGGGCAGAGCCCGACCCTGCCCTGGATCCATCAGGGACTTGCAGAGCCAGAAGGTCCCCCCTGAGCCTCCTTTTCTCCAGGCTGAGCCCCCCCAGCTCCCTCAGCCCCTTCCCAGCTCTGTTCCCTTCCCTGGACACGCTCCAGCCCCTCAATGTCTGTCTTGAAGTGAAGGTTTGTATATATTTCTTATATAATTTGTAAAAGAAATCTGAAGAATCAAAGGACCCTCCTGGTTCAACCTGACCCAGAACCCAGACAGGGTTGTAGGAACCACAGAGTCACCACCTGTAGGTTCATTCATTATTAAACAATGGTGCTGCTAATCAGAAGGAAACCCCACAAGGCCAAATGGCCCTTTTTGGCCACCCCCTGGCTATTAAGAGCTCTCCCTGCCCCATATGGGTGCCCTGAATCCAACTACCTCTTGGAAAATGAAAACATCCTGGAACAGTGGATAGTGCATGCCCAGGGATTTCATAAATTGAAGTTGACTTCAGGCTGGAGATGCTCCTGTAGCTCAGGCACCAGGAAAAGGTTGTTTTATCCTTGCCATGCTGTTTTCCCTGAGCATCTCCCATTGTCAAGTCTGGAGACACAAAACAGGACCAGCCACAGAGTGGATCTGACTCTGAGCTTTTCTTCTTTCAGCTGCCACTTCGGTGGAGAAATGAAATGTAATGGAAATAAGACAAGTTTTTTGTGTGCTTCTCAAATTTTGGATCCTTATCAGCCGGGGAAGATGGCAAAGTTTGGGCAACATGAGATGGAAATGGGGAAACTGGGACAAGTCATAAACTGGGAATGTTGGATTTTCATGGAAACCCAGAATGATCTGGCTTGGAAGGGATCTTAAAGTTCATCTTGTTTCATGGGCAGGGTCACCTTCCACTAGCCCAGGTTGCTCCAAGGGAATCCAACCTGGCCTTGGACACTTCCAGGGATGGGGCAGCCAGAGCTTCTCTGCCCAGCCTGTGCCAGGACCTCCCCACCCTCCCAGCCAACAATTCCTTCCCAATATCCCATCTATTCCTGCCTTCTGGCAGTGGGAAGCCATTCCCTGTGTCCTGTCACTCCAGACCCTTGTCTGAAAAAGAAACTCATCATATAATTTGGCCATCTGTGGGTCATAGTGAAATAAAGGTATTAAAAGACTAGTCTGTTCCTGGCTTATTAAGGTTTTAAATCTTTCTCCACAATGCCCAAGCAATGAAAAGTGTGGCACACTTAAAATATCAAGTCCCTCCTTTGCTTTTTAAACAGAAGTTGAATTCTTTTATAGTCTGAGCTCCACTGTGGGTGTTAAGCACAAAAAATGTGATGTTAATGATGCTACTGGCTATCTTATGCAAATTGAGTTTAAAAAAAGAAAAAAATAAACTCAGAAAATAATTGCTTTCCTCTCCTTTTTTGTGACTTTATCTAAAAACTTTCCTCCCCATCAGGAAATGAAAAATAAACTTTGATTTCTTATGTGCCTTTATCCATCACATTTCCAGCCCAAACAATGTTGAGCTATCGCAGTAAGAATAGAATAGAAATTAAATGAATTTTCTTGCTGCAAATTCACAGATAGAGAGGAGTTGCTCATCTTTTTTGCCTTTTACAGCTTAGTTTTGTAAAAGGTGTCCATTCATATGTATAAACTTATATTTATGTACACATATATTTAAAAGAGGTGGAATTACAGTTTACCTTTTCCGGTCCTGACTGTAATTGAAAAATATGACCCCTAGATGGCAGAAACTCCTTCTTTTGGGCAGTTTTGTTTAAATCCCTGCACAGGATGCCACAATTTTAATCTCATAGATGGATTAAAAATACTCAACCTCATCCAAGGCTGGAGACCCCATAACACGGTGTGGCATCATCCACCTCTCAGCCCCACCAAATTTGCTTTATGCTTCTTGTCCTGCACACTTTATGCTAAACTGCACCTCTCTGTCCTCTTAGTCAGACAGATCCCATGGTTTTTTGGGAGCTAAGCATTTATTCTAAGTCTAAATAAGCTCAGGATGAGCTCAAGTGCCTAAATATTAGAGGATCTGGATTATTTGGATGCATTTGTGCAGCAGAGAGATGCAAAGGTGCCCCCAGAGAGATGGGAGGGTAGACTTTGCACAGTCTATTTGATACAACTGTCAGGTGGGGGGGTAAAAACTGGTTCCTAAAAGTTTAATATCTGGGCTAAGGGGGTCCCTCAGATGTTTTTTGCTATCCATGCAGTGACACGGGGGATCCATTCCTCCTCCTTGGGACATCCACTTCATCCAAGGAGCAGTGCTACTGCCTCACCCTGGAATCTCATACCTTCTTTGGCCAAGGGAATTGGGATTGTCCAGCCTGGAGAAGAGGAAGCTTCAGAGTGACCTAACTGTGGCCTTCCAGTACCTGAAGGGAGCCCACAAGAAAGGTGGAGAGAGACAATTTACAAGGCCCTGGAGGGACAGGACAAGGGGGAATGGTTTCCCACTGCCAGAGCAGGGATTTAGACTGGATTTTAGGAAGGAATTCTCAGCTGGGAGAGTGGTGAGGCTCTGGCACAGGTTGGACAGAGGAGCTGTGGCTGCTCCATCCCTTGAAGTGTCCAAGGCCAGGTTGGATGGGTTTGGAACACCCTGGGATGGTGGAAGGTGTCCCTGCCCGTGGCAGGGGGTGGAACTTGAGCTTTAAGGCCCCTTCTAACCCAAACCATTCTGTGATTCCATGATTCTTTTGCTGGAATTTATGGCTTTCCACCCCCACCTGGCAGCTGTTCCCCAGCACAGGGTGGGAAGTGATGGGATGGTTGGCACAGAAGGTGTTCACAGGACAGGATGGGCCACTGAGGGTGACACAGGCTTTTATTTCTCTGCCTTCCCATGGGGTCACAACCAAAATACACCTTGTCCTTCCTCTCTTTTGGCTCTGCATAACAGGCAGGACTTCTCTTTCCTCATTTTTGCCTCTTTATAGTTTCAATTCTCTTTTCCCACCTCCCATCTCCTCCAAGGGTTCCCTGACCTTGGCCAAAGCTACATTCTCCTAACACTGATGTAAATCTTCAAGATTTATGGCCATCTCATACCCTCCAGGAGCATGTCCTACATTTATTAAAACCACCTGTCTCCAGTCATGGGTAAATCTGAAGGATATGAGGCAAAAAAATTTTATTCTGCCCATAAAATGAAGCACATGAAAGTAGGAAACCAAGGAACAAAACTTTGACCATAGCCCAGCATTGATCAAAGAAGTTGGGAGAACCCTTTGTGTTATTTAGTTTAGTTTTTTAGTCCCTCCTGGATTCTCATGGACCCTGTTCATGCTGTGGGTCACTCTGTGCTGCAGGAAGGTGTTTTCTGCTCACTGGAGGAGACGCAGGAAGGGGCTTCAGCCCTGCAAAAGTCGAGGTGCTGCTGAGCACAGCTCATCTCACCTGCCTTTGGGTGCTTCTGGCCCCTGCTTTTACATCTGGCCAGGTCTGTAGGCTCTTACATTGCCTATAAACCTCTGGCAAATGGTCCCAGCCAGTGATTCACCTCACCATAAATCACAAACCTACCTGTGGTCTGATGAGTCACTTCATTGGCCATGCTGGTTGGGTTTCTGATGACATCAATGAGGGGATGAACACCCACCTCGGCTGGGGATGTCTGCGCCATAGACACCAGTGTGTCATTCAGCTGCCCACACACGGGCACTTGGGGACATCTGAGCTGTCCTGCAGTACCTGAGACATCTGCATCTCCTGGCAGGTATGACATGGGACATCTCTGTCTTCTGGAGGTCTGATGGGACAAGCGTGGGCATCTCCCACAGCAGGAGCTTTCCACAGTTAGAGGTCTGAAGTGAAAAATCAAGTTTTCAATAATGAGTTCCCAGCAGGCTGGTTGAAAAAACTATCTCAGATGCTTTCCTTGTCCCACTTATGTCTCTCAGCAAGGAAAACTCCACTAAATTGATTTGCAGAGAGAAGAAGCCGGGATCAGGTTTCAGCTTGTCCCAAGTAAGAGTCTCTGACATTGTGCTAATAAAATTCTAAGTCATTAAGAAATTAAAATATGATCCTGAAGGAACCAAAGTGCCTTGAGCTGAAGGGAAAGAGAAGTGAGGTGAAGAGATAGAAGGGATCACCCATGAACACAGCCAGTCCCAGGACAAGAGCTGAGTCCCCTGTGGAGCCAAGGACACCCAGAGGGACAGAGAGGGATGCCACAAAGTTTGGGAAGCCTTGCCCTCTTTGCCTCCATCCTGGAGCATGTAAGGACTCTGCAAAGGTGACAAGGAGGGAAAACTCTCATTTGAAACTAATGTCATCTCTCTGTGGGTTGTTGGGATGCTCTAACCAGAAGGACCATTTCATACTCTCAGCAGTCCTGTGGTAGCTCAAGCCTGGATGTTCATAGCTCTGTGAAGTAAAATAACCTGAAAACTGGAGATTTTGGCTGGGGAGTTATTGAGCAGCAACGGGGATCACCAGGGGCCAAGGAAGGGTAAAATAATCATATAACAAATCAGGACTTGCACCCAAATACCTTTGTGCAGCATCAAGAGCAGGTGCTTGGCTGAAAAGCTGGGTCCTTCGAAGAGGGACTTCAGCTGAGCTCCCAAAAACTGCAGGCATGTAAGAGATCTCTGCCTGGATGTTGTTATTTCCTGGAGAGGATGACCCTGTGTGTGAGAGCTGTGGCCATCCAGGGGCAAAGAGGGACCCACCCAACGGTGGTGGCAAAAGGCTTATTGTGTCCTTGTGTCCTCCCTGGAGGGGGACACTGATTCCCAGCGGGACAAGCTGCAGCCCCATTGCCCCAGCAGGGAAAAGGATTTGGGCAGGATTGGGGTGAGGAGCAGTGGGATCAGGCCCTGCATGTCGTACACAGCACTGTGGTTTGGCACTCCCATCCCAACAGCCTCCTGTCCGGGGATTTGGAGAATAGTGCGGAGATGGAGAAAGGAAGGACTAGAGTTTCACCTCTTGTTCTTTTATCACGGCAACAATGTGCGGTGGGAAAAAAAAAAAAAAGAAGAAGAAGTTGTAAATGGCAGAATTAACAATAATATAACCCCCCATCCCTCCTCCCTCTCCCTCTGCCGTCCATTCAGGAGACCGACAATAAACAAGGTCATTTGATTCATTCAGCTCGGGGTGTAAACAAAGCCTTACAATAAAATCCCCCCACCAGGGCCCCCCTTTTTCTCCAAGAATAGATGTCCCCCCCTTTATGCCGGGCCCCCCCGTGCCCTCCTGGCTTTGCTTCTCCTCTCCCATCATCCCTGGATCTGTGGCCACGAGCGTCCAGCCCTGCTGCCGCTTCCTCCGTCCCCATCCCGGCTCTGTGGGGCCCCGCTTCCTACTTGCTGTGGGAACCTCTGCTTCCCTGGGCAACATCTGCACGGATGGCCCCACTTTCTCATGCGGGCAGCAGCCCAGCCTCATCCCGGGCTCCTGGTCCAGGGAGGGAGAGAAAAGAGGGGAAAAAAGTAATAAAACAAATCCCACCCAACAATAAAGGGATTGGCATCCCGCTCTCGGGTGTGCAGGGAGCAGATCCCAAAGGTTTATGGCCTTTTTTTTTTCACAGGCTTTGGTGGTATCGGTGGAAAAATGAGTGTGTGTGTGTGTGTGTGTGTGCACCAACAGAGGGTGCTGGGATCAAGCCTAGGATGGGATCCAGAGCGGGGTGTGAGCCTCTACCTGCAGCGTATGATCATAGAATCATGGAATGGTTTGGGTTGGAAAGGACCTTCTAAGGCCATCTAGTCCAACCCCCCTGCCACGGGCAGGGACACCTTCCACTAGCCCAGGTTTCCCCAAGCCCTGTCCAACCTGGCCTTGAATGTTTCAGGTATGAAGCAGTGACCACCATTCCACCTTGGAAAGGCTGGAGACCATCTCCACCTCATACCTTGCTTAAAGTAATTCCTAGAGGGGATTCAGTGGATGCCAAGCCAATGATCCAACACCTGGGGATGTATCCCCCTCTGGCATCTCCACCATGCCTGTCTCCTGCCACCTACACAAGCTGGGATGACATTTTTGGGTCCTGCTGTGGGTTGCTGTCCAATATGGGGGTATCTTGTACCACAGATGTTCACCAGAAGCTCCTCTTACCTTTGGGGTTCCTTCCAGTGCCTTGCAGGGTTGGTGGGACACAAGAAGGAATATCTCAGCACGCACAGGGGTTGTAGAGAACCCCATTCAAGTTGGGTGGGTCCTTGAGCAACCTGATCTAATGGAAGGTGTTCCTGCCCAAGGCAGGGGGTTGGGACAAGGTGACCTTTATGGTGCCTTCCAACCCAAACCATTCCATGACTCTATGACTTCACACTTTGCTCAAGACAGAAAGGAGCAATAACTCTCCTAACACACATGGATGCTGCTGGATTTAAACACTGGCAAATCTCAGCTTTTACTTCTTGAGTCCACCATAAACTTTCCCTACATGACCTCAAACAGCCCAAATTCTCAGAAACACCTCAGTTTCCTGCGTGAAAACACTGAAATAACACTGAGACAAAGCACCCCAACTCCTGTGCCTCAGTTTCCCTTCTTGTTATTTTCTCATTTTTCAACTAACTTCACATAAATTGCAAATTTGCAGCATCAGGGGTTGTCTCATGATATTTCCACATCACTCAGTATGAGAGAAAACAGCTCATCTTTTACAACTGATCTAATGCCACAATGGTGTCTTGAGCACCGTAATCATAATAAAAATAATAAAAAGGGTTGAGTAATTCCTTCCCAGGGGAGGAAGGTTATTCTCAGAGATGCTCAAGTGATGGATAATGAATAATTCTAATACAAACCCTGTTGTTTGCAATTTATTATTTTGCAACACCACAAATTTGGCTGTATTTTCAATTTTTTTTCTTTGTCTGATGGGACCCTTCTACAATTTTTTCTTGGGGTAAGAAATTCATTCTCCTGTATTTTTTGGGAAAGAATTCTTCAAAATGCAAACTGAGACACACTGAGCTGCAAGAGGAAGGAAAATTGTGGCCAAACCATCATTTGGCACTGCAAGAAAACCCAACCCATGGCACTGAACTCTTCTGCTTCAGTTATGGCCCACAGAACATAAATGTGTCTTCTAGGCAAGGAAAATTCCTCTTTTCCTCCCTCTGTAACACTGGAAAAATGTCTCATTTCATCTGCTAAAGTGTTGGCAGATGCATCAAGGTGTTCCCTAAGAGGTGCCCTCCAGAAGAACAACCAGATGAGGTCACCAGGCATCCTGCAGGAGATTCGTCTCCTCTTCCCAGGAGCAGATCCACGACTGTGTGTTCACTGCTGTTCTGGTGAAATGGGCATTGCAGTGGTGGAATCACCCCTGGAAATGTTCAAACAACTTGTGGACGTGGCACCTGGGGACATGGGTTAGTGGTGGCCTTGGCAGTGCTGGGGAATGGTTGGACTCAGTGATCTCCGAGGGCTTTTCCAATCTTAATAATTTTGGGATTCTGAGTTCATGATACACAACATTTAAGCTTCAGAAATCACCACTTTCTTGAGGTTCAACGTGGCAAAGTTTCATCCTGTCAAACACCAGAAGACTCCTTGATTAGAAGAAGTGTCCCAGGGCAGAGTTAGCCAAGCTGCTGGGGGGCATGTGCAGGAAAGCCAAGGCAATGGGACAATCCTGGTGCGTGCCATGGGGATTTTCCTGGTCTCCTGGCACCTACAACAGCACCAAAACAATCCCCCAGAGCTGGGAAATTATGAAAAGGACAAAATATGGGATTCATTAGGTTGGAAAAGACCTTGAAGAGCATAAAGTCCAACCATTCCCCCAGCACTGTCAAGGCCACCACTAAACCCATGTCCCCAAGTGCCACATCTACGTGGCTTTAAATCCCTCCAGGGATGGGGACTCCACCACTGCTCTGGGAAGCCTCTCCCATGGAAAGATTATCCCTAATATCCAATCTAACACTTCCCTGGTGGACCTTGAGCCCATTTCTTCTTGTCCTATTGTTTGTTCCTTGGGAAAAGAGACCAAGCCCCACCTGGCCACAACCTCCTTTCAGTAAGCTGTGGAGAAGATGCTGCATTTTCTCTCCAATGGGCTCCTTTGAACTGTATTAGGACCATTTTAGCTCTGATTTTTTGATTTGCAGCCCAGATTTTCCATGGGCTTCTTGGCACCTGTCCTTGGGGAATGATGTGGCCCCCCAAGAGGGCATTGAGAAGGGAGGGAAGTTCCCATTTTGAAGTTGTTTGAGGGGATGCATTGAAAGAGCAAAGGAAAACATCAGCCCAATCCCTGGGAATTCTTCTGCAGCCAAGAAATCTGCATTGTTGGAAAGAGTATCCCAGAGGAAGTGATTGAAATATCATTGTGTGAATCATATCTGTAACAAGGCTGGGCTGCAAGAAGCTTTGCTGAACCCTGGGAATAGGTTAAATGACCTAAAAAGACTTGGTTTTCCATGCAGGAATGGCCTTTAGCAGCCCATGTTAAGTGAAGGCTGATGGTTTTGGAGGTCCACCAAGGCTGGGGTGTCCCCAACATCACCTGTCACCAGCTGTGCCGCATGAAGGGCTGGAGTACAGATGTGGGGAGGATTGTCTTCTCTTTAAGAGTCTGAGGTACCCCAAATGATGACCCTTGGGGTGACAAAATCTGTGTGGGGTGTGTTCTCATGGTGTGGGGTTTGCTGAGGCTGTAGTCAGAGATGGGCACCACTGGGGCAGTGATGGGGCCATGGGGACAGGGGACATGGAAGGGTGAGGGTGGCAGGTAAGTTTGGGGTGCTGCTCTGGGGATAAGGGCTGGTGGGAAAGGATGTTTGGATGGAGATACACAGCCTGGGGAGGGGGGCTTTGTGCAGGGCTGAGGGGGCTGGATGGAGCCATAGAAACAAAGAGTCATGGAATCTTAGAACCGTGGAATGGATCCAAAGGGACCTTAAAGGTCATCCATCCAGTGCCATGGGCAGGGACATCTTCCACCATCCCAGGTTGCTCCAAGCCCTGTCCAACCTGGCCATGGGCATTTCCAGGGATGGGGCAGCCACAGTTTCTCTGGGCAACCTGTGCCAGGGCCTGCCCATCCTCTGAGTACAGAATTTGTGCCAAACATCTCATCTAAGGCACTTCTCAATTAGTTTAAATCCTTTCCCTCATGTCCTGTCCCTCCATCCCTTGTCCCCAGTCCCTCTCCAGCTCTCCTGGAGCCCCTTTAGGCTCTGCAAGGGGCTCT
>JAWWMP010000116.1:113221793-113235265 GCA_035047865.1 Dendrocincla tyrannina | reverse complement strand
GGCTCTCAGCTCTCCCTGGATCCTTCCCTTCTCCAGGTGAACCCCCCCAGCTCTCCCAGCCTGGCTCCAGAGCAGAGCTGCTCCAGCCCTCAGAACATCTCTGTGGCCTTTCCCTGGACTTCCTCCAGCAGGTCCACATCTTCCCCATTCCCATCCCTACATCTTTTTCAGGGACAGAGCTGCAATGTGTCAACCATCAACACCTCCCAGCTCCCACAGTGGGTCTTGCAATCCTTCGTTATTCCATCCTTGGCCATGCACTGCCTGTCTCTCATCCCTTTGCTCAGACAGCCTCGACCTTTCTTAGGAGATCTGTCTGTCATCCACCCCGTGAAGCTGAGATTTGTCATCCCTGCCTTCAGGGCCCTGCACGACGCTGCCCCTTTCCTGCTCATTCTTCCTCTTCCTTCCTCACATACAAGTGGTAAATGCCCTCTCTGAGCTCGGAGCTGCTGACAATGTCATTTCTGAGGGAAAGAGGCCACAAGTCTAGGAAACGACCACCAGCCTCTGCAGGCCTCTCATGTACAATTTGGACAGTGGAGTTGGCTTCAGTAAGAGCTGAGCAAAAAAAATATGTTTATTTGTCCCATTGTTTGCAGGAATTATTAAACACACAACATGGAACGAAGCGAATCCCTGGGCAAATGCAGTCACTGACAGGTGTTCCATGCCATTGTTACCAGAGCTGGTATAAATCTGTGCCAGAGTGGGAATGTTAAATATAGGGAATTGGATGAGCTGTTAATGTTGGCCTCAGTTGGAGGGAGTCGAAGCAGGCAGTGAGGATGTTTGGCAAGACAAAACAACTACAGAAAATAATAGATATTTGTTAAAGTTATCTAATAAATGGCAGTTTAGGTAGTTTGGGCACTGTTTCTCATCGTAGAATGGTTTGGGTTGGAAGGGACCTTAAAGACCATCTCATTCCAATCCCCCCTTCCTTTTGCCTGTTAAGGCAGGACAGGAAGATTTGTGATATACTTAGTACCTTCTTCATGTTTGTGTCAACTCTTTCAGTAAATTCAGGAAAGGTGCAGTCACATTTTAAGCTCCCTTTCGGTCTGTATAAATAACAAGCTGAGCTTTAAGGTCCCTTCCAACCCAAACCATTCCAGGATTCTGTGGTTGTATGAACAGTGGAGGTTGGCAGTGCTGTCTTTGGAAAAGGACTTGGGAGAGAAGTCAGGCTGTGTTTGACAGAGGGAAGTTGGCTTTTCCAAGTGTTGCCCAGAGAGCTGTTGGGAGCTGAAGGGTCTCTCTGACCTTCTAGGCAATGCTGTCCTTTGCATACCATGATTAAGGGATAATTTAATCCTGTGCCTAATGGTTTCCTAGACATCAATCAGTGTTTAATATCACCTGCTCTCTGCACAGAAATGAGCCCACCCTAGTAAGGATGAGGATCTCTATCCCCCCAGTCACAGCTGGAGTGTTGCTGTGGATGGGCAAGCCCGGATGTCTCACCAGGAACATGGATAGTCTACTTAAAAAGGAATTTTAGGGCCTTCAAGCCCTGGATGCTTGAGGAAACCTGAGCATTGTGGTAGCACCTTTCTGTCAGGTGTGGAATGGAACCCACCACAAAAGCTTGGAGAAGCTTTGCCATTGACCTTGTGAGGCCACGAGCTTGACTGTGGTCAAGAAGACAAGTTCACCTTCATTCAGATCAACTGAATGCTGTGTTTACAAAAAGTAAAAAAAAAAAAAAAATAAAAAAAAAATTTGGCAGGCTCTGTCTGTCCAAAGTCTGAATGAATAGAAGCTCCAAAGGAAGCACCTGCTGCTAAAGGAAATCCAGGACAAGTTTTATTATCCTTTTTCACAGGTCTATTCAGGACTGCATTAGGGGTTTCCTCTTTCCTTTTCTGGTACTTCACACTCATTCACAACAAAAAACATATTGTGCTTATGAATTATATTCCAGAGAATATGGTTGGAGCTTATAAAGGCTCTGGCCAAAGAATTTTATTTTTAACCTTACTCCCTTGTGAATTAATTTCTCAAATGAAAGCTTTGCAATTGTTTGGGGTTATTTTTCTCTCTGTTTCTTGGACGGGGCACAAGGGCAAATCCTGCCTGCTCCGTGTTAACAAAAAACGTCTCTCAAGGAACGAGGAGCAGAGGAGGTGAGTGAGGCTCTGGATGGAGCTCAGCTATGGGGAACAAATGGAAATATTCCTGCAATTCCTCCTAAACCAGCAAAGTGTCCTGCTAATGATGCACTGATCGCTCTGGTGCATCCAGAAGCTCATGGAAGTTTTTCCATTTCTAATGTACATTTCTAAAGCCCCCTTTGGATGCTGAAGGCTGTGGAAAGAGCAACTCTTGGGTTTGATCCTGAGGCCATTTGAGCCAGTGATGAGGTAGCAGAGGCACTGAGGAGTTTGCTTGGCAAACACAGCTGTTCAGCTTGACATCTTCCAGGCACAAAGTACATAAAAGCTGGAGGGTTTGCAAACAGCACAAGTGCAACACATGAGCCACTCGTGGACCGAAGTGTTTGCTTTAGTGGGTTGTTTTGCACCTGTGCAAAAAGAACATGACCCAAGCCCTGAGTGGCCTGGGAAGGTCTTGCACCCTTGTGCTCCAAGGTGGGAGCCTTGGAGGCAGCACTGGGTGCTCTCTGTGGCAAATGCACTATACCTTCTGAGTGCAAGGACCTTCCTGTGCATGCACACAAAGCCTTCTCTCATTCTCCTTCTCATCTGTCCTTAAAAGTCTCCTTTTTGGCCTTAAAATCCTTTTTCCATCCTGCTGCCCACACACCATGAGGAGGCCACAGCCCTGAGCATGACTTGTCATTGCTGCCCCCTTCCCCTGCCCCTCTGGGTGCTGGTTCTCCTTCTCACAGGTTATATTTAGGTTTAGAGACCCTTTTAAGGGCAGAGATGGCCCACTCTGCTTTGGAATAGCAACCAGCACAAGTATTTCTCCTTCAGCCTGAGGCTCCTCACTGCTCCTCCAGCGGAAATAGTGAATTATAGCAATTAACGGTGCCGTAAATCAGAGAGCGTGACCAGACGAGGTCACCGAGGGCTCAAGGGCTGCATCTCACCACTGAATTACCCCAGACAGGAATTCCTTCATCCGCGCCACTGAATTGTCTGAGCCTTTCTTGACATGGTTTTGGCCCAGACCAGCATCACCGAGCCCAGCAATGGCTCGGGCTTTAGGAAAGGCTTTAGCTGGGCATCGTGTGTGGCACCCGATGGGTTAGAGGGCAACCTCTACAGGGGCATGGCCTGGCTGTGGTTAGTAGAGATACAGCCCATTTTAATGAGCCTGTTTGCATGGCACTGACATTTCTGCATGAAGAGAACATGTTCTGCTTCCCAGATCACCATCGCAGCCCTCACTGCCCTTGCTGCTCTTCACATTTCTCCCCTTGCAAGGCGTTAGCTGAGGGTGTTTTGAAGTGCTGCCCCCGGGTCAAGCTGCTGGTCCTTGTGATTTCCAGGTGGTGCCAGACCCCGTGCCACTCTGACCCGAGGTGCAGCACAGCTCCTGCCCTCGCAGTCAAGGTGTCTCAGCTGCCTGGAAGGTGCCACACTCAAAGCCCTGACCAGATGGAATTGATTTTTCTCTTTACCTCTTTGGTTTTTAGGTTGGTTTTCTGAGTGCTCTTGTTTGACCTTAATAGATGACAAGAACTCTTCTAGGTGTCACCCAATGCTTTGCAATAGAGGCACTGAGCGTGGTTGAGTGTACAGCTCGTTTTCTACCTTGACAAGCTGTACCACTCCTACCATAAGGCAGCTACTTTGTTTTACACCATAATATGAAATGTAAGGACTAAAGTCAAGGTCTGATTTGCATCTAGTTTGACCAGGCTGGGGAAGAGGTTGAAATCTGGATTGCCTCTCACTTCATACATTAATATTTCAATTTGTGGGCAGCCTGGACTTGGGCAGCCAATGAATCCCACTTCTACTCCCAGCACAGGATCCTTCCTGGATGACTCCTGCACTTCCTGGGTGCCACAGCACTCCCAACAAGGACCTCCACACTTTGGGCCTTTAGGTTTTCTCCATCTCTGAGCTGGTTGCCCGGGAACACCAGTGGTGATGCAGAATGGTGCTGGAGTCAGCAGTGGGATCCTGCCCATGGGTTTAGACTAGATTGGAACAACCTGAGTTGGAAGGGACACACAAGGATCATCAAGTTCAACTCCTGGCACTGCACAGGCCACCTCCAGAATCCCACCATGGCCCTGAGAGTGTTGTCCAAACACTCCTGGAGCTCTGGCAGCCTTGGTGCTGTGCCCACTACCCTGGGGAGCCTGTTCAGTGCCCACCACCCTCTGGGGGAAGGACCTTTTCCTTATATCCAACCTAAACCTTCCCAGGATAGGTGGTTTGACCACCACCTATCCTTGTTTCACAGATGGGATGGTGCAGACAGGAATTAAAGCTATGTGATCAGGGACAAAACTAGTACTGGCTCATTGAGTGGTAAATGAGCCAGCAGTCAGACATGTCAGAGTGGGAGAAGGATAAGCCAGGACAGTTGTGGCTACAAAGAATTATCCTCCAAGAGGAAAGACACTCCAATAAAGAGTTTTTCAGTCCAGCCTGACTCCATTGCCTGCCCTGGATTCATCAGTCAGAAGAAGGAATCATCAGTCTCTTCCTTCCACTTCTCTTAGTCATGGAATCACAGGATCATTCAGGTTGGAGAAGCCCTCTTAGGTCATTGAGTCCAACCATTCCTCCAGCACTGCCAAGCCCACCACTGTGTCCCCAAGTGTCACATACACATGTAGTTGTCCTTGAGGCACCCAGAATTACTCCAAGACCATCCCTGTGGTGCTTGGTTCCTGTGTCTGGTGTGTCCAGAGCCACTCCACCCTGGTTAGCCCTGGCAGTGAGACAATCCCCACCTCTCTCCGGCTGGATCCAGTTTAGACCTTAGACCCAAACAACACCAACAAATTATGTTAAGGTACCTGGTCTGAATCCCACCCACGGACAGAGATTCTCTCCATCCCACCATCCTAATCAATCAAAACCTCAAAATGTGATGGCTTGGGGCAGCTGTTCAACTTTCTATGTGGTTCCGCTGTTTCTTGCCCACTTTTACATCCCTTATAAATCAATGACAGTAGGTCTTGAGGAAAATGAAAGATAGGAGACCTTCATTCTCCAGCCAGCCAGGCCTAGTGCAGTGTGATATTATTTCTAAAACAGGACATGTAGAGAACAAAACAGCTGGTACTGACAAGCAGAGCTTTGTGCACCTTTCTGCTAGAGGAAGATTGAGGCTCACATACCTCCCCATCCCAGGCTTAGCTTGATCCCATACCCAGAGCCCTCCTGCAACGGGGTTTGTTGTCAATCCAGGCAAAACAGTGATGTTGGAGCATCAGGAAAAGGTGCCCTGCTATCAGTGGCCTCGTGGTGAAGTGCCAAAGGTGCTTCAAGGTCTTCATGGTGCACAAGTTGCCTGCTGAACAAGTGTCTGCTCCAACTGTGCTTTCCAAGTCAACAGTCCTTGTTTCCCTTAGGAGTCAGGGCACAGGCACCACAGCTCCTGGGAGGTGTAGGATTTGCATCCCCATCTCACAGGCATTCCTGAGACATCTGGGACCACCAGGACAAGCTCGTGGCTCTATGGCCTCGCTCCACAAAGACTTCTGCCAGCCAGGGAGAGCTCTTCATTTCTTTGAGAGCAAAAGAGGCCTGGGAAGTACCCGAAAGGTTCTAGGACACAGCAGCTGAGTCTTTACTACTTTTCTCCTAAGATGTAAAAAAAGAAGGGCAGTCCATGGGGGAAAGCTGGGAAATGATCCATTAAACCTTACTGGGGTTTGTGGAGGGGCTGGAAAATGGCTGAAGCCCTTATAAAATAAAGACAGGAATCCCAGAATGGGATATATAGAACTCCAGAATGGTTTTACTTGGAAGGGACTTAAAAGCTCCTCTCATTCCACCCCCTACCATGGGCAGGGACACCTTCCACTATCCCTGGTTGATCCAAGCCCTGTCCAACCTGGCCTTGAAGACTTCCAGGGATTGGATAGTCACAATTCCTCTGGGCAACACAGGAGCTGAGTAGCAGCAGAGGTCACCCTCCTCTTTTATTTTGCAGTCACTTTCAGAGGAAGAAAAAGTGCATCCAACACTTACTTGGTGGAAATTAATATTATCTGATATTTGTCCTGCTACCTTAGCAGAGACACTCAGAGCATATCTGTGGTGAATGCTGTATGGAATCAAGGAGGAAAAAAGGCAGCTCCAGCATCCATTACCAAGGTCAAGGAAGGGGGAAGAGGTTCCCACTAATTTTTTTTGTTTTGCTTCTGGAATTGAGATGAAG
Source organism: Dendrocincla tyrannina (assembly GCA_035047865.1). Taxonomy (NCBI): domain Eukaryota; kingdom Metazoa; phylum Chordata; class Aves; order Passeriformes; family Dendrocolaptidae; genus Dendrocincla; species Dendrocincla tyrannina. The sequence continues at coordinate 113,228,947 of JAWWMP010000116.1, read as the reverse complement.
GAGGTGACTTTGGGGACAAGCTGGATGAGTCCAGCAGCTGGGGCATTGAAATGCAGGGATCACAAACGGCAGGAGGAAGGGAAACCCAGTAAACAGTTTACAGATCTCAACCAGAGCGCTGCCTCTGAACTACAAAGACCTGCGAGAAAGTGGTATCAAACACCCAGCTCCTCCTCTGACCCCTGCCTGAGGGGAAATGAATCAATGTTGGGAAAATACGGAAAGCAGGATGAGATTACCTACTGTATAAAAGGAGCTGGGAGAGATGGCTCGGGATATTTGTGTATTGAGGCTCTTTCCACGTCCTATTCCTTTATGGAGGGGGGGGTGGGGGTGGGTGCTATTGTACCTATTGTGGCAGATCTTTATCAGGCCTGTTTATCACGTTGGGTGCAGGGAATGTCACATTGCTGAATGTCAGGTTGTTGACTGTTTTCATAACAGGAAGCTGCCTCCTGTCTTACTGTGTTAAGGAACTCCCATACGCACAATATTTTCCAAAACAACCCCCCAAAAAGAAAAAAAAAAAACCCAACCAACTTCTAAACACTCTGCTGTGGTTGGGCAACCACAGGGACTTAAGTTTCTATTGTTCCTTGTAAGGCAAAATCCTGTATAGATAAATACACTTGATACACACCGGCCTGTTATTTCTTTTGTGTAAAGATACAGGAAATCGCGCTGTTGTTTTGTCAAGATGAAATATTTCCCAGCTAAATCTCCACACTTTCATCAGGGCTTGGGAGCCTGGAGAGCTGCCACCTCTGTGTGCAGGTGGGACGTGGGAGAACAAGAGTGGGTCAGTCATTGCAACAAAGAGAGCATTGAAGGACCCAGCTTTTAAGTGCCTTCATCCCTGAGAGATGGAGTTTGGCATCCAGACTCCCCTGAGCACTGCAGGGTGGGGGTGGCTCCTTCAGGTTTCTTACTAGAAAACTGTTCTGCCTCTCCTCACTTGGGAAAAAAGTGACTCAAAAAACATCCTGGTTCCTCTTAGACATCAAAATCTCTCAGATGGAGTCTGTGTGAGGAGAGGCTGAGGGTGTTTGGTGTGTTCAGCTGCAGAAGAGGAGACTGAGGGGAGAGCTCATTGCAGTGACACCTTCCTCGTGAGGGGCAGAGAAGGGGCTGGCACTGATCTCTGCTCTGTGGGGACCAGGGACAGCACCCAGGGAAGGGCTGAAGTTGTGTCAGGGCAGGGTTAGGTTGGAGATTAGAAAGAGATACTTCCCCCAGAGGGTGGTGGGCACTGAACAGGCTCCCCAGGGCAGTGGGCACAGCCCCAAGGCTGCCAGAGCTCAAGGAGTGTTTGGATGATCCTCTCAGGGACACGGTGTGACTCTTGGGGATGGGCCTGTGCAGGACCAGGAGCTGAACTCGATGATCCCTGTAGGTCCCTTCCAACTCTGCATGTTTTGTGATTCTGTGAGTCTGGGAACTGGACGTCATCCATGTGAGCTTGCTGAGAAAGTGAAACAGAGGACACCTTTTGCAGGGTGGGCATATCTCTGCTGGTCAGTTTGGGCAGGAGGTGCTGCAATTTGGGTGAAAGGAGGTCCTGAGCAGCTTAGGGTCCTGAACAGATTCCTACTAGTAAATATCTTGATTATTCATTGGAGCAATGCTCTAACAAAGCTCCTACTCAGATGCTCTCCAAGTGGCACTCTGAATGGTCCAAAGAGATGTCAATGACCTCTGCCCACAGCCAGACTCATCCTAAGGTGCAATACACCTCAGTGCAATGAAGATGTTGGTCTGAAGCACCCCTAGGATGAGGGATTTGAACCTGACCCTTTCCTGATCCATCTGATTGCTTCTATCACTGGACAGAGGTGAGAAAAAAGTTTTTCTACAAGACTGAAATAGTTCGGAGTAGGCACCTGAACTTTGAACTTGGGGTCTTCATTCCCCAAGGGGTGGTTTTTTTCGGACACCAAGGTGTTGAAACAGGGTCTGTGTGCCTTCAAGACTTGGCCAGAGCACAGCCTGGCTGCTGTTTCTGACTGCAGGGCTCCCGAATTCAGTCCACGTGACGTGTATCTTCCTAAGAGACCCCATAAAGCTGTTCCTTGCAGACATGAGCTCTCTCAGGTTGCTGCCTGAGCAAGAGATACTGAATTAACAAAGGGATGTCTTAGAAGTTCCAATGAAAGAGCCTTGTTACCAATATAAAATGTAGATTTCTGTGTCTGCACAGGTCCTTTGTGGTCACCATACTCATATTTGTGCCTGGATAAAATCCCTCTCTGCTCTGTAGCCCCACAATTATTAACTCAGCCTTTTCACAAAGCCAAATATACCCCTCTCCAGTGACCAGGGAAGCTCAGGAGGTTGCCAGCCCAGTGTGGAGATGTTGGTAGAAAAGGTGGGCAAGTCACTGAAAGGGCTGTCCAGCCCTGGCACAGCTGCCCAGGGCAGTGGTGGAGTCCCCATCCCTGGGGGGATTTAAAAGCCACGTGGATGTGACTCTTGGGGACATGGGTCAGTGGTGGCCTTGGCAGTGCTGGGGGATGGTTGGATTCAATGGTCTTAGAGGGATTTCTCTACATAAATGGTTCTGGGATTGTAATACTTGTTTCTAATTCAAGGGTCTGTGAGTGACAAGCAGGTCACTCCCCAAGAGGGAATAAGTCCGTGCTGGTGATTCCCTCTCACTGCTCTTCCAGTGAAAAAAATCCATTTTCTGCCTCAGAACAAAAAGTTGCAGTTCTTGAAGGAGGAATTGCCAGATCTGTACTTGGAATTAGTAGATTTGTTTGAATTTTGAGAATTTTTGGAAGAAACCTGATAGGGCAGCTCTGTGACCTTAACTTTATGCCATCCAGGGATGGGGAAACTCACGGGAGACAAGGCTGAGTCTAGACACCTCAGAGCTTCAGAAATTCTCTGAGACATTGGAGTGATGGTTGTGGAGACCTCAATCACAGAGTCATAGAATAGGGACTTTAAATCATATTCCAACCCTCTGCCATGGGCAGGGACACCTTCCACTATCCCAGATTGCTCTAACTCCCATTTAACCTGGCCTTGGACACTTCCAGGGATGGGACAGCCACAGCTTCTCTGGGAAAAGAGAAATTATGGATGAGCTCCTGAGGAACTCAGAGCCAATGCCTGTGTTTGTACTGCTGAAATTCAGTGATTCTATAACTTAATGATTCTGTGATTCTATGATTCTATAATTCAATGTTTCTATGATTTTACAGTTCAACAAATCTGTGGTTATATAATTCAGTGATTCTGTGATTCTATAATTCAATGTTTCTGTGATTCTACAATTCAACAATTCCATGATTCTATAATTCAATGTTTCTGTGATTCTATAATTCAACAATCCTATGACTCTATGATTCTACATTTCAGTGATTCTATGATCCTATAATGAATTCTATATAGAATCCTGTGATTCTCTAATTCAATGATTCTATAATTCAATGACTGAAAAATTCAATGATTCTTCGACTCAACGATTCTACAACCCTTCCATTCTATGACGTTCGCTCCGGCTTGGAATCCCTGCCTTAAAAGAGAAACACCCTTTACTCATCTTTACCATCACCAGAGGGCGTCCAACACCCGCATGAATCCAAATCCCAGCCCGGAGCTGGAAGGGCAAGACCGATGTTGGCCAACTCTTCCCCGATGCTTCCCCGCCAATTGTGCGGTGCCCCGGGTTTCCTTCCCCGCTCGCCGTGTGCGGTGCCATACGGTGGATGCAGATCCAATTGTTCCCCTCCCTCGGCCCCTGCAGACAGGATACAAGCCCCAGTGCCAGGTGTGGGCTTTTTTTCCTGCGTGGTGGTACGGTGCATGGGAATTGTTGATAAGGCGAACAATGCGGCAGAGGAAAAGTGGGAGAGCAGGAGGACAATTAAGTGGCCTTTGGAAGCCCTGGGGACATGTAAAATGCCCTCCCTCTATTCATGTGTCACCAAGTGCAAGTTCTTAAGGATGGAAACGTGGGTTGTTACTGGGAGAATCAGTTTCACAGCCTGAAGCCTTTCAGTGGGGCTTGTCTGGTGGTGACATTCACCCCATTGGCCCAGTGGAGTTAATTCTGATTTATCCCAGGGGGCTGTGCAGGTGGAGCATCTTCCCAGGGAACAGCTACAGATCCCTGCTAGGTTTTGGTTGCTCTGAGGGATGTGTTAGGGTTGGGGTCTTGGGGAAAAGCAGGTGGGGACAGTCACTGCACCAAAGAGGTGGGGACTTTGATGAAGGAGTTTTGTGGGAAGAAGGGGTCAAGCCCTGGTTCAAGACTCCCTTTTTGATGCTGAGAAAGTCACTAATCCTTCTTCACTCCTGAAGGACTCTAGAAACAGTCAGATTTTTAGGGTTGAAAGCTTATACAGTGCTAGAGCACCATATAGCACCAAAGAATTTGCCACCGTCCTGTAGGCCTTTCAGAAGAGTATCAAGGGTTGATTAAGGGCCTGATGCCATTTCTCCTGAACTCCTGAGCTCTCCAGGACTCAAGGTGAGACTTTAGCTGAGTTTCCATGCCCACACAGAGCTCTTGCCAAGCTGGCTGTGCCACCAACCCTGCTCACAACACCCACCTCTTGCACCATCCAAGAGGCCACTGTGTCCCAGCAAGCTGAGGCCCCTCGAGCTCATTGCCATGATGACACTTTCCTGTTGTCCAGCACACAAATCCCAGCTCAAAGCACTGGCACTTGTGATTAGGAACTGTTTTGTCAGCATTTGGCACCATCCCAGCAAAAGTGACACCAATTATTTGTGTCAGCTCCACTCTGAAAGCAGGAGATGTATGAAATTTCACCCTGAGACAATCCATCACGGCTTGCAGTGGGATTTGGGACCTGCCATCCTGATGGGGTATTGACTGAGAGTGCCTTTTTCCAGGACAGAGAGGTTATGGGGAGCTTTATATTATCCCCAGCAAGACATCACAGATTCAAACTGAAAAATGAGCCTCAGAGTCTCTCAACTTGAGTAAATGGCCCAACAAGAGCAACTGAAGTGAATTCAGGCTGCTATTTTTCTATGTAATAAGTTTTAATAACAGATACATGATTAAATGCCAAATATTTCCTTTAAATTAAGCTGGACCAGGTCTTATTTCTGCTTTAACTTCAGCTTTGGTTGATGCTGAAGCCTTTCCACCAGGGTATGTGGAGATCTCTTACCTTGCTCAAGGACCACTGAATTTTCCAAATAGTCCTTTCTTATTTTTTCCCTGGATTTTCCAAGTGGTGCTTTCTTACCTTTTTCTGACTGGTAGCAGCTGGGGGTTTGTGCTGATATCATGGGATGGGAAATGGTGGGCCCTCAGCCTGGAGGACAGGAATTGAGCTGTGCCTGAGGTTGTTTCAGGAAAGTCACATTGCATCCATGACTCCTCAGTGCCACTTTGCAGTTTAATGAAAAGGATAATAAACATCTGGAATTATTGTTGGAAGACCCTTGTGGCAGCTGGGATTTCTGCCCAAATTTACAGTGATGGCTCAGCAAGACCATGAGCTTTTGGTTGCATGTGGATTTACTGTGTCCTGTACTGCTCTAACTTCTTAGATATTCTTCCTAAACACTGCTGAACATTGCAGAGACATGCCAAGGGCCAGAAGGAGCTCTGGCTCTGTAATAAAAGGCCCCTCACACAGATGTCATGACTAGTTGGTAAAATGTGTCCATTCCTCTTTTTGCAGTAGTTGTTGCTTTCAGATTTTCCCAAAGGATGAAGTTTGCCATGGGCATCGTTAAGCGATAATCTCATGTAGACAAATTCATCTTTCCCTTTGTGTGTCACTGTCTCCTTGTGGCTCTGCTCATCCCACAGCTCATGCCAGCTCTGTCCTGAGCCTTATTCCTCATTTTGGTGTCTTCAGCTTCACTCCTCTGCTGGAGAATCACCATGGATGAGTGTAGGACACCTTCCTCTTTCTTCATAACCTCAAACTGGGATTGTCTAGGGTGAGGATTTGCAGGTCTCATCCCTCTGGTGCAGGAATGATTAGAACAACTCATGTCCTGAGAAGCAAATACAGAAAATCAGACAAGAGAACGATGATCTTCCACCCCTGGAAGTGTTCAAGGCCAGGTTGGATGAGGCTGGGAACAACCTGGGATAATGGAAGTTGTGTTGGAACAAGATGAGCTTTAAGGTTCCTTCCACCCCAAACCATTCTAGGATTCCATGATTCTACCTCTGTTAGAAACTTGCCATCATCACCATGAAACAACCCACAGGTACCTCATCTCCTGACCTCCCCAGCACCATGTTCCAACTCCCCCAAACCCAAAGCAAGAGAATTCAGGTGCCCCCTGAAGCTACCCTTGGTATAGAATGAGCACCCAAATCCTCACTCACATTAAAGCCATTGCCCAACAAAATCTCCCAGCAAGGCATTGAGGAGGGGAAGAGTCAGCCCAGGGGGTGTGCCTACTCAGCAGGTTAAAACTGCATTTTCCCACTATTCAGAATATTTGTTCTGATTGTTTTATTGTTGTCCTTCACCCAGCCACCAGGAATAGGTGCTCTGCTCATGGAGGAGAAGAGTAACATAATGAAACAACCTCTGAGGGCCCTGTTTCCTCAGCACCATGGTGAGGAAAACCTGCACATTTTGAGCTTTCTCCTGCCCAAAGGGCATGTTCAGCCTGGTGCAGGGGTTATGAGATTTCTCAGTGTGTGCAGAGAACCAAGGAAGTCAGAAAATCTGTTTTTCTCAATGAGACGTCTTCAAAAACCACCCCAGACCTCCGTGGCACTCAGAGCTGGAGCGATCCAGACATGCTCCATCCCAAATCTTTGGGAGGAACCCTTCACACTCACCCTCTCATCGACCTTCACCCAGAGCAGCTCCCCCTTGGGTGTGCCAGTGCTGAGTTGCTCTTCTCTGACAGTTCACTCACCCAATTTCTTGCCACCCATCAGCTTTCCACTCTTTCCTTGTCGTTTTGGGCTGACTCACTCCCAGGTTATGCCATGCCCAGTCCAATCCCTTTGGCTTTCCCAAGGGTGGATGCACCTGGTCTGATGTGAGCACAGTCTTTCTAGAGCAGGACAAGCCACGGACACAGGGGCCAAGAGGGATTTAGGATCTCAAAGATCACTGTCACCCATCTGGGGACTGACTTGACCACAGACAAGCACAGATTTGAGAAGAGGAGATTCGAGGAGAGCAGGGGAG
>JAWWMP010000116.1:113180221-113218653 GCA_035047865.1 Dendrocincla tyrannina | reverse complement strand
GCCTGGTCAGTGCCCACCACCCTCTGGGGGAAGGACCTTTTCCTGAGATCCGACCTCACCCTGCCCTGACACAGCTCTAGCTGTTCCCTCAGGTCCTGTCACTGGTCACACAGAGCAGAGAGCAGTGTCTGGTTCTTCTAAAGAAGTTGTTTCTGCATCAGGGATGAAGACAATTGCTGAGTGTGACTTCAAAAAATGGTGTTTGTTTTTTCTGAGCTTAGCAAGTTCTTTGTGCTGTCCATTCTCTTGGGGTTTCAAGGAGCTGCAAGCCTTTAGAGCAGTTAATTTCCCAAAGGAAAAGTTTGCAGTCACCTACCTCGAGATGCACCAGATGCTCTTTTACTGCCATCAATCCAGCCCTCACAGCATTTCTGGACATGTTTGGAGCTGCCTGAGTCTCCAAGGTGATGAGCAGTGAGGAGCTTACTCACCTCTAAACCTTGCTGGGACTCACCAGCCGAGCATGTCCTTACCTGTTGAGATTTGGGGATTGATCCAGTGGGTGTAGCAGAAGATACCAACCTGTTCCTTTTAGCAGCACACATTTTAGCAGGAATCACAAGCAATCTTTTGCCTGCTTAGATGTGAGACCCTTTCTCCTCATTTCCAGGATGCCCTTGTTAAAATAACTCCATATGGAGCTTGAACGTCCATTTCCCATGCACCAATCCACAGACACTCTGCACTGTTTTTGTATTAATCTATCCACTGGTGTATGGCAGTGATTGGATGGTTGCCCTGGAAGACCAAGTTTTTTCCAATGACATGTCAAACAAAAGAGCTTCCAGTTGGGATATCCTCAGATCATGCAAAGGTTTAGTTCCCTACTAATGCCCATGACTGGAAGACACTGGTGGGACTTGAGAAAGGGTTTCTGTGGCTGTTTTTTTATGACTGTGTGTGGTATAACATGCTCTGAGAGCATTGACCAGATCATTAAATTGGGTATTAGGAAGAAATTCTTGGCTGTGAGGGTGGGCAGTCCTTGGCACAGGTATCCCAGAGAAGCTGTGGCTGTCCCTCCTGGATCCCTGGAAGTGTCCAAGGCCAGGCTGGACAGGGCTTGGAGCAACCTGGGATGGTGGAAGGTGTCCCTGCCCTGGATGATCTTTCAGGTCCCTTCCAACCCAAACCATTCTATGATTCCATGATGGTCAAGGCAAATGAGTACGATGACAGGAGAAATACCAGTCTGCATTTCTCAGTGTGACCGGGGCTTGGGTGGCTGGACATGACCAATATCAGAAGGACAGGAACCTGCAGAGTCATCCAGGCAGCTGAAAAGGGCTCAGGGAAGAGCTGTGGTTTAAGCACAGTATCTAAATGTCTGTGGCTGCAAAAGCAGTGTGGTTATTTCAAAGTTCCTCTATAATTTTGCACAATCCCTGCTAGAACAGAGTGGGTCTTACTCTCTCTGGATGATCTACATACAGGAATAAGACTCCGTTATGAGATCCAGGTCATGGAGTTGTCTCAAAGTCCTCAGGGTCAGGAAACTGTAAAATGTCTTCCCATCTTAACATCAACTGCAGATATAATTAGCATAGACCTGAATTCTAATTCTTGATTATTAATGACACTAATCCAAATCCATCCTTTTCATTCTCCACAAGCTGGTCTGCTCCAATATGGCAAAAAAAAAACAAGAGAAGAATTGTTTGATCTGCTCCTGATTTGGAAAAGAGGCTCTAAGACACCTGTACTTGCTCATGTATCCAGAACCCTGCTTGGGGATGGATCCTTTGTTCCTTCCCTTCTCCTCCGTGGCTGTGGGACATGGAATCTCCCAGCTCCCCTTGGTGCCCTCCTTGCCACCCTGGCAGGGAGTAGCCCTGAGCCCAAGAGGGGCCTTGGGTTCCTGTCACCTTGCTGGGAACAGGTCAGTGTGTGCCAGGATCACTGGAGAGGAAGAGACAGGGATGAGCAAGAGGAAAATGAGGGACAGGAGGGGGTGCTCAGCTTTTCCCCATCTCCTGTCCCTCCTCTCCAGCAGCAGCGCTCCCACACGTGACGCAGATCTGGGCTGCAGCCAGAGATGCACAATCCTCTTTCCTTGCTCAAGGGATGTCACAGCAAGGTGAAACCTGATGAGATTAGATGTGGTACCTTGCTGCCACTGGCTGACAGCTCCAAAAGGCACCTGATGTAACCAAATCCTTGCAGTTCAGCATCGGCAACAGCCATGGGAGATAATAAAAATCTCACAGAGTGGGTGTATTTTCCTCCCCATGTTCTCCTTCCCTCCCAGCACATGTTGCTGTTGTGGATTGATTCTAACAGGGGTCACTGTCCCCACTAGCTTGGTCTCATCCCTGAAGTTCTCATGTTTTTAAGCGAATCATCAGGGCTGTGGCTCAGAAATGAAGTTACTTCATAAATAACTTCCAAAATTTTACTCCCTGGCTGTGGATTTGTCTTCTCGAGATGGGATTTTCAGACGTGCATGTGGCACCAGGACTGAATGAAGCATTCCTCACCTCTGGAATAAGAACTGTAGCTCTCTATCTTCAGGGTTCCTTCTATTCCCTGTCCATGGCAGTGGGGTTGAAACTAGAGATTTAAGGTCCCTTCCAACCCAAAACATTGTAAGATCTTGTGATTCTAATTCAACTCTCCAGGTTTCTTGGGAAGCCAAATGAAATACAAATGAAATGAAATCCTAAAAATGTTAAGATTGATGGGTATTTGCCTTCAAGGTTAGGTTTGGGACAAGGTGGGAGATTGGGGAAGAGATCAAGGCTCTGGCCATAAAATATAATCTGTGTTATGAGACACACAGGGATACTTTTATTAACAGGAAAACCCCCATTTTTCAAATCACTGCAGATTTTAGTGTGAAATCTCTGTTCTCTTGTTTGCTCCATCCTCTGAGTGGGTTTAGCAGCCCAAACCAACCACACATGTCTAAAGTCACCCCAAAGGAAGCCTTAACACTCCCCACCCCACACCTCGGGTGGTCCATGGAGTCAGTGAGGGTTGTGCAGCCCACAGGGTGAGACAACAGACAAGGGTGGGTGTCCTTCTTCAAAACAACCTGATGCATCAGCCTGAATAAGCCCAGAGGAGTTATGAACGGACACGTCCATCCCTGGAAATCTCCAAGGCCAGGTTGGATTCCCTTGGAGCAACCTGGGCTAGTGGAAGGTGTCCCTGGCCATGGCAGAGGGGTGGAATGAGATGAGCTTTAAAGTCCCTTCCAACCCAAACCATTCTGGGGTTCTGTGAATTCCTGCAGGGATTGCAGCACTGGGCTGTGCCTGCCCTCCCTGATGTTTGATGAATCATGTGTGTGATGCAAGGGAGAGACTGCAGGACAGACAGACAGATGAGTGAGTGCCAGACCTGGCTGCATTCCTTGCCTGCTCCTGACTCTTTAATAAGGGTGAGTCCTGCTGCTCAGTGAGGTTCTCAAGAGCAGAGCCTGGTTCATTTTACCTCAGCAAAGCTCCTGCTTTGGCTGACTTGGGAAGAAATTGATGCTTGAAAAAGAATTGACATTTGAATGTTTGTCAAGCAGCAAATTATTCTCCATATGTTTTGGTGTAGAACAAAGAGATTTTTGTGTATTCCAGAGACTTACCCATGGCATTCATGAAACTTGACATGGAATTAGCCTGGAGTGGTTGAGGCTGCTGGGATGGACAAGAGCAGTGCTGTGGGAAGGGTGATGTTTGCGGGGTCTGAGTCCTACAGCCTTCTCTGTACCTCAGCACAAGGGATCAGGAGAGCCAGAACAGGGGCCAAAGTAGCCACTGCCCTAAGGCAGTGCTGCCCGCTGGGGCCATGGACAATTCCCCGGGAGGAGGAGGATTTCTGTGCTGTGTAACACACTAATTAGGCACCACAGGGAAGCATTTCCATCCGCTTAGGAAGCGCTGTCCTGACCTTGCTCCCACGCCCACTCCCTCTCTGTCACAGCGCTGAAAGAGCCTCGCTCAGCTCTTTTTAAACTGGAAAATGAGCCTGAGCACCCTCCTTTATGCAAGAGCTGAAAGGTTAATACATGTCACGTCTGTCGGCCGGGACTCTGCAATAGGCAAAGCCCTTTTTAGTGAGGGAATAAAAAAACCCACAAGCCTGCCACAACCTGCCCTTTCAACCCTCACACTCCAAGCCCACTTTCACACCACGAGGCTTAGAATAAACATATCCTTTCCCCCGAGCAGGGCTGGGTCCTCTCAGCTGCAGCAAAGACAAAATGCAATTCATTGCCAAGGGTGCAGGTTGCTCTTAGGCAGGGGTTTTCCTGTGGGTTGCAGGGATAAGCAAGCATCAGGCTCCTGAAATTAGAAAGGTCAGCAGGGATGCTTCCTGCTGGAGCTGCACAAGCCCTGCTGCTCGGATCAGAGGGCAGGGAGTTAAAATTAGAAGCGGCTGTGGGGTCACTGGGATTGCTCCTTGAGCCTGACATGGTGATGGGGTCTGGGGCTTAGGGGCATGAGAAAATAAACAGCTCCAGCCTTAATATGTTCTGCAGGGTCACAGAAAACACCACTTCTCCTTTTCTTGGACACAAGGTTTGAGATAGCAGGAATTTTCCTCTAAATAATCCCTCTTTTCCCCTGGCATAAAGAGGATGTGTATAAGCATAGGTGTCCACACTGAAATAATGATTGAAATAATTAGGGAATCCCCAGCTGAGTCGCTTCCTAGAAAGGTTATGCTGGATGAACAAAGCTCAGATGATGTCTTGGTGCTTGGCACTTTTCTGACCTACAATCTGAGCCCCCCTCTCTGCAACTCTGCCCCCGGGAAAAGTTTTCACCAACAACAGGGCAGCTCCAGCAGAAGAGAGAGAGAGACATCCCACAGCCCAAATAACCTGTGTTTCTTTCAGACCTTCTTAGACACCCTTTCCCAGTTCTTTGTCATCCAGGTACTCAAGGTATCCAACTCAGAGAAGGCAAATTGCAGGGTCTGTAATTCCTCGTCCTGTGCAACACCCACTGCAACAGTTTAAACCACTGCTGTGTATTCCTTATCCCATCTCCAAACCACAGCCCACTCCTCCTGCAATCCATGAGGATGTGCCTCTCTGAAGGAGCAATGGGACTGAAGAATGTACCCCCAAGGTCTGTCTTGCTGCAGGAAAGCAGAGTTGCACTTCTGGAGCAAAGCACTACGACTCCCAAATGCCTGGAGCTTGATGAGTGCACAGATTTGAGTGTTCCCATCCCATAGTGTAAAGAGAAGCACTGAATTCTTGCCGCTTGCCAAGGAGCCACCAAGCCCTGCAGTGCAAGTTCTCTGCCTTCCAATTAAAGAAGAGGTTTGCAAGGCACATAAACAGCCAGCTTGGAAACCTTCCCTGCCCTCCAGAGCAAAACCTACTGGAGGAGCCTGAGGTTCAGAAATAACCACAAACCACCCTTTCCTGCCAGGCACCTGGGATTTCAAATGGTTGGAGATGAATATGGCACCACATCAGCAAGGAAAGGGGGGTTATTGCTCTCCATTACTGAGGGGAGTGTCTGCTCACACACGTCTGTGAAGACCTCAGCTTTAGAAAACACATTTCCTTTATTTATGTGGTTTGAGCTTTAATTTTCACCGTGCCCCTCCTCATCTTTCACTAAGCGTTTCCTATTTCGAACACAAACAAGCAAACAAGAAGCAATTTGTCTGGCTGGTGAAACCCCAAAAACAACCCCCCAAAAGCCGAGCAGAGGTGCGCAGGAAAACACATTGCACAGCTGTGCAAGTCTCACATTGCCTCTCCTCCCTCCTCCTCCTCCTCCTCAGCTCCGCTGACAGGCAGCAGCTGTAATCCCCTCCAGGTGGTGACAGGCGTGATCTTCCCAGCCAGTACGAACGTGACAGCCCTGGAGCTGGTGGGAACACACGTTGGGAGAGGGAGAGGGAAGCTGCAAGACCCAACAGGCACGTGAGTCATCCCAGCCAAGGGGAAATGCAAAGCTGGGAAGGGAGAGATGTAACTGCGAGGGATCCTTTTCAGCTGAGTGCTTCCTTCGTGGATGCTCTGGGAGAGACTGATGGAGGAAGGAAACACGTGCTCCAGGAACATCTGTCTCTGGATCCACGATGGGACTGCTCTCCAGCCCCTCTGAGTGGGGATTTGGGTGAGCAGGCTGGGCTGGTGCAGAGCCCACAGTGCCCCAGTTGGGATGGGAAATGTGTGGCACTGACAAGGCTCCCCAGGGCAGTGGGCACAGCCCCAAGGCTGCCAGAGCTCCAGAAGGGTTTGGATGATCCTCTCAGGCACGTGGTGTGACTCTTGGGGATGGTCCTGTGCAGGACCAGGAGTTGGACTGGATGATCCTTGTGGGTCCCTTCCAACTCAGCATACTCTGTGATTCTGTGAGTCACTGCCCAAACATGAAGGTGACAAACACAGACATCAGTGGGACAAGTCTCCTGGTCAGGCACTTTGGTGATTTCAGCTTTCATGGTTTGACATTCTTATGTTCTTTTTGATTTCTTTTCCTTGTTGGTGCTGTGAATGAGAAACTGTCTGATTTGACACGAATAGGGTGTGACGTTGACAATGTACAAGCAGCTTTAAAGTAATCAAAGTCACCAGCTGGAGGAGAAATCCTGGGAAATGTTTGCCCTTTCACTAACCTGTTAAGTGCCAGCAGTGGCCTTTAGCAGAGAAGGGTGATCACAGAATCACAGAATGGTTTGGGCTGGAAGGGACCTTCAAAATCATCCTGTTCCCACTCTCTGCCATGCCCAGGGACACCTCCCACTATCCCAGGTTGCTCCAAGCCCTGTCCAGCCTGGCCTTGGACACTTCCAGGGATCCAAGGGCAGCCACAGCTTCTCTGGGCAACCTGTGCCAGGGCCTGCCCACCCTCACAGCCAAGACTTTCTTCCTAATATCCAATTCAAAGCTACTCTTTCAGTTTAAAGCCATTGCCTCTTGTGACTTTGGAGCCAAAAGAAATTTTTAAAACTTCCATGGGTTGAGCTGTTCCCTGACAGCCTCCAAGTAACCAACATAAGATGCTTTTGAGTAGCTATGCTGAGAGCAACTTATCCCACGTGAGACGTTTTGGAACAGGCTGCCCAGGGAGGTGATGGAGTCCCCAGCCCTGGAGGTGGTCAAGGAATGACTGGATGTGGCACTCAGTGCTCTGGGCTGGGTGACAAGGTGGGAAAGGTTGGAGTTGATGATCTTGAAGGCCTTTTCCAAACTAAATGACTCTGTCATTCTGGGATCTTCATCTGAAAAACTTGCCTAGTGCAGTCAGCAGGGAGAAATGTGCCTGCTGACAGTGTAGTTCCTCTCCTCCTGACCCATCTCACTCTTTCCCTCCGGGTTGTGATGGGAGTCTGGATGGTGGGATCAGAGGGAGACATTTCACCAGGAATGTTTAAAATTAAGGCCATGTGTACCACTTCCAGTGGCACTTCCAGACCTCTAACTACCAGTTCTTTTCTGAATTCTGCAAGAATTGATGTGGCAGAAAGCAGATATTTCACTTTGCTCTTTATGAAACCAAAAGGGTTCTACACATGATGTAGAACACAGGGACATGGTTTAGTGAGGGCTGGGCTTGGCAGTTCTGTGTTAATGGTTGGACTTGATGGTCTTTATGGGTACAAATTGAAAGAGGGGAGATTTAGGCTGGGCACTAGGAAGAAATTCTTGGCTGTGAGGGTGGGAAGGCCCTGGCACAGGTTGCCCATCGAAGCTGTGGCTGCCCCAGCCCTGGAAGTGTCCAAGGCCAGGTTGGATGGGGCTTGGAGCAACCTGGGATAGTGGGAGGTGTCCTTGCCCATGGCAGGGGGTTCAGACTAGACGATCTTTCAAGTCCCTTCTGTAATTCCATGATCTTAAAAGTCTTTTCTAACCCAAATGATTCTATGATTCTGTGACTGTGAAATCCTAAATAATAAGCTTCTTCTGGCAGCAAGCACCTTTTCCCTGGCATCAGGAATGCCACAGCCTTCCCCCACTGTCCCTGGGCTGGGTCTGGAACCAAGCCACACAGTGGTACCTTCCCAACTTCCAAGTGGCAGGGGTAGTCCCAGCCTGATTCAAACCTTTGGTCCAAGTACCTGGGTTAGGATGGCACAGCCCACAGGATTCACCCCTCCAGATGAAAGTCCTGTATCACACTCTGAATAACTGCTGGGAGAACTTGCCTTTCCACATTGCCTGGAGAACCCTGGAAAAATCACCTGGCACTCATGAATTAGTGGCGTGAATCCAGTCCTGCAAAACTTTCTCCTTAGTGCCTTAATTATAACTCAGTGGATGTAACTGTATTTTTGACATTTCTCACGCTGAACACCTTAAAAAGTATTTTTGAATTTGTGTGTGGAAAGCTTGGAAAGGTTTAATATGGAGTCTGAATAATAATATCATGTGGCATCACCACAGAAGGGGAAAATTGCCCTGTAGCAGTGCTGTTTCTTCCTGACCCGGACAGTAAATCCCAGAGGGATCACTGATCCTGTGTAAGGGCTGTCTTTAACCACCAGCAGAAGTCTGGGAAAGGAGGATTCAGGAGAACTATGAAGTCCTGCGTGAACAGTGGGTGCTGGAAAGGATTTGCAATGAAATTTGGCTTGTACAAATGATGTTCATTTATGTGCAAAGCCCAGCACTGAGCTCGTGCACCACAATTTCTGCTTGAATCTTCAAATAACACTTGAAGGTGATATTTATTGACACAGAAGGGATAGAACTGGCCTGTGCAGAGGTGATGTTCATTATATGCACCAGAAGTGGGAATTAACCTGTTAGTGCAACACTGAGGTACCAGAAAGAGTTTAAGCATTTCTGTGTCACAGGGGAGAAAGTTTTCACTTTTCCTTTAGTGCTGGTTTTGGCTGAGGTAGAGTGAAATTTCTTCACAGTGGGCTGGTATGGGGCTGTGTCCTGGCTTTGTGCTGGAAGCACTGTGGATAAGACAGGGATGTTTTCCTGGATTTGTGCTGGAAGCAGTGTGGATAAGACAGGGATGTTTTCCTGGATTTGTGCTGGAAGCAGTGTGGATAACACAGGGATGTTTTCCTGGATTTGTGCTGGAAGCACTGTGGACAACACAGGGATGTTTTCCTGGATTTGTACTGGAAGCACTGTGGACAACACAGGGATGTTTTCCTTGCTGTTGAGTAGAGCTTGCACAGAGTCAAGGCCTTTCCTCTCTTTCCTCACTCCACCCCACCAGAGAGTGGGCTGGGGGTGCACAAGGAATTGGAGAGGACACAGCCAGGCCAGCTGATCCCAGCTGACCACAGGGATGTTCCAGTCCAAATGTCATCATGCTCAGCTTATAAAGCTGGGGGAAAAAGAAGGAAGGAGGAGACATTTGGAATGATGCCCTTTGTCTTCCCAAGTCATGTGTTCCATGTGTTGGGTCCCTGCTCTCCTGGAGGTGGCTGAGCACCTGCCTTTCCATGGGAAGCAGTGAATTAATTCCTTGGTTTGCTTTGCTTGTGTGTGTGGCTTTTGCTCTGCCTGTGAAACTCTCTTTATCTCAGCCCATAAGCTCTCTCATTTTTCCCATCCTTGCCCCATCCCACCATGGAAAGAGTGAGGGAGTGGCTGTTTGGGGCTCAGTTGCCATGTGGGGTTAAACCACAACAAATGTACTCCGAAGCCAAACGAGTTTCAGCATTTAGTTTGAAGCTGGTACTTCAGTTTCTTGAGGTAGGATCTGTTTACACAATTTTAGGGGTGGATTCAGTTTATTTTACATCCATGACTAACTCAGCTGAAGATGCCCTGGAGCATCCCTGACATTTATAAGGTGTTTGAGATGACTCTGAGCCTACAGGAGATCTTCCCCTTTTTAGACCAACACTGAGCTGTGATCCTGGATTCTTTAGGGCCATCTCAACTGGCACTAAACACTGATGTTTAAACTACAGACTCTGAGCTATCTGAAAGCATATTTTAGATATGGAAATGTCCACAGAATAAAACACGGAACTGAGACTGACAAATGAGACAAGATATCAGACTTGGAGACAGTCAAGGTTTAACTGAGTTGCATCTAGAAAGAGGTAGAGGTGCAGTGCTGTCTGAGATGTCCTTGGAAACCCAAGACATCTGCATGAAAAGGCTCTGGGAACAACTTAGAGCTCCGAAAACAACTTAGAGCTCCTTCCAGTGCCTAACAGGGCTCCAGGAGAGCTGGAGAGAGACTTTGGACAAGGCATGGAGGGACAGGACACAGGGAATGGCTTCCCAGTGCCAGAGGGCAGGGCTGGGTGGGAGATTGGGAGGGAATTCTTGGCTGTGAGGGAGGAGAGGCCCTGGCACAGGTTGCCCAGAGAAGCTGTGGCTGCCCCATCCCTGGGAGTGTCCAAGGCCAGGTTGGCTGAGGCATAGAGCAACCTGAGCTGGTGGGAGGTGTCCCTGCCCATGGCAGGGAGTGGGAACAGGATGATTTTGAAGGTCCCTTCCAGCCCAAACCATTCTGGGATTCCATGAGGCTCACAGATAGGGCTGCCCTTCTTTTGAGGAAGGCCCAGATCTTTACTTCTCTGTTTTGAGGGTGGTGTGGCTGTCTTGGACTCCCTGGAGTATCTCAGCCTTTGTGAGATCAGCTCAGCTGAGGTCCAGCTCTCCACTGACTACTCCACAAAGAGCCCAATTTCTCAGACACCTAAAATTAAGCATGACCCTCTGGAGCTGAACCCAGTTCTTCATTTGAGCAGAATAAAACCTGATCTGTGCAATCGGTTGCATACGAGTTAAGAAATTGAGTCTGAAAAAATGAAAACAATATTACCAGTTTGATTTGGAACATTGATTATTTCAACATGTCTGCATACGTCTTCACAAACCCAACACGACACTACACACATACTTTTTCACCATACAATTTAAGGCATTTTGTTTTCACCCTCTCTGTTTTACTCTCCCTGCAAATTATTGATAAAATAGACTGGTTCCCTAGGGGTTTACATGTATGCAGCTGAGGTATGGTCACACTTCTCCTGGCATTAGCTGGGCATTTATTCAGAGATGTATATGTTGCCCCAGGGGAAGGAAAAAAAAAAGAAAAAAAAGGATACAATCTGATAAAACCCCATTTCTAAATGAAGTTTGCAGCTCTATCGTGGTTTGTAAAGTCCAATCTCTCCAATAAATGCTTAAGCCTCTTCCAGCTGTTTGCTGCAGCACAAATGCCCAAACTTTTTGTCCATGTTATAGGTAAGATTAGTTTAAATTTTGCTGGTTGTCTGCAAGGGCGAGGCACTGAACAATTGCAAATCCCGTCAGCTTCTAAACAGGGCCTCGTGCAAAATGGTCTGAGGGATCTCAGCGGGTTGTAAAGTGCTTAGATACCATCATTGGCATAGAGAGGATATCCCAAGGGACTGACTCTATTTCTAATTTGTTCAATATTACATTCGACCACTTCTCAGACACCTGACAGGTGAATTAACTCGTCTTTTTTATCTACCACTACAGTGATGAGCGCGGTACAAACAGAGGGAGGGGGCTGGAAGAGGAGATCTGCTGGAATGACTCTCCGTGCTTCCCAATGAAGTAAGGAATGAGCTTGGCCTCTCCTAAAGGAAAAACAGGGGAAATGGGAGAAAACTTTCCTATCTGAGACCATTTCTCTGAGTGCAGAGAAGACAGGGCAGGCTAAGGTAGGGGAAGGAGGAAAACAAATGTCCATATCTGTGGGCTCTGACCAGACTTTGGCAACGAGTCCCGATTTTGCCGTGTTTCTCTGGATTGGCAATCTCCCCAGGAAAATGGTGTGCAACAGACGAAAGGCATCCTGAAGTCACTCAGAGATGATGCCCAGCAGAGCCACAGCTCATTCAAGCAGCAAACAGCACGGCTTAAAGAGTGGGAACAAGAAGGTATCGCAAACAAAACCGCCTTCCCTTTCCCCAAACCACTTATCTAGTGAAACCACAAAATATGAATGAGCTTACCGGCCCTCTAGAAATGAGGGCAGGAAATTGTAATGTTACTCACAGGATTCAAGAGCAAGTTTACCACATTTAACTCAGAAGAAAAGCCAAGTAAGGATGGCTCAGCTCACTGGAGATACTGGAATATGTAATGAAAATATACTTTAAAAAAAAAAAAAGAAATATAGGAAGGAAGAAAGGAAAAAAACAGTTTGTAATAAGCAGTTCTAGAAGTCCAGGTCATCCTGGTCAATCTCATCAGAGTTTGCCTTCTTTTTAGAAGACTGAACTTCATCAGTGGGTTCAGCCTCTTTTGGGTCTGCACCTTCAGCATCTGCCTGGTCCTCATCTCCTGCAGGATCAGTGCATGAGGATTCTTTGTCCTCTTCTTCTTCCTCGCTCTCGGGGTACATCTGTGAGGGTTTGGAGCTCTCATTGCTTTGAACCTCTCCATTGGGAGGGTCACTTGCAGGGTTGTCGTCATCTTTCTGTTCCTCTTCATCTTCTCCTTCACCTTCACCTTCAGACCCCTTCTGGGATTGCTGTGAGAAGTTTCCTACAGAAGAGTAGCAAGAGAAGTTGGTGGTGTTTTTCAGAGTCTTCAGCTTTTTGCTATTTTTCTTGCCTTTGGCCTTTGAGACTTTCCGAGAAACCTTGTTGTTGCTTTTGCCTTCGTGTTTTTCCTGTGCCTTGTCAGGGTCATCATTGGCAGGTTCCTCATCGTTCTCATCACGTTTCTCACCTCCTTCACCATTTTCCTCCTCAGCCTCACCTTCCAACTCTGGTTTTGCATCTTCTGCTGCCTCAGCTTCATCCTGCTCAGCTTCTTCATTTCCTTCTGCATCATCTTCTTCAGGATTGTTGTCAGTTCCAGAGCCCTCAGCATCTCCTCTGCATTCGGATGTCTCTGCCTCATCGTCTGCCACAACGTCCTCATCTTGTGGCTCCTCTGTTTCTTCACCTTCATTTTCGTCTTCGTCATTCTTTTCTCCAGCTTCTTGCTCTTCATTTTGAGTTTCTTCTTCTTGTGCTTCCTCTTCCCCACTTGCTTCCTCCTCCTCTTCCTTTGTTTCTTCCTCCTCTTTTTCTCCCTCTTCTTCCTCTTTTGCTTCTTCTTCCTCTTCCCCTTCCTGTTCCTCTTGTTTTGCTTCATCATCATCTTCTTTTGCTTCCTCATCCTCCTTTGTTCCTTCTTCATCTTCCTCTTTCTCTTCCTCCTCCTCCTCCTCCTTCTCTTCTTTTGTTTCTTCTTCCCCCTCTTTGTCCTCCTCCTCTTCTTTTGCTTCTTCCTCTTCCTCCTTCTCTTCCTTCTCTTCTTTGGCTTCTTCTTCGGCTTCTTCTTCTTCCTCCTTCTCTTCTTCCTCCCCTTTTTCATCTTCCTCTTCCCCCTTCTCTTCCTCCTCCTCTTTAGTTTCTTCCTCTTCTCCCTCCTCCTCTTTAGTTTCTTCTGCTTCCTCTTTCCCTTCCTTCTCCTCCTCTTCCTCTTTTGCTTCACTCTCTTCATCCTTCCCTTCTTCCTCCTCCTCTTTTTCTTCTTCCTCTTCATTTCCTTCTTCCTCCTCCTCCTCCTCCTCTTTGGCTTCTTCTTCTTCTTCCTCCTTCCCTTCCTCCTCCTGCTCCTCTTTTTCTCCTTCCTCTTCCTCCTTGTCTTCCTCCTCCTCCTCCTCTTTGGTTTCTTCCCCTTCCTCTTCCCCTTCCCCTTCCTCCTCCTCCTTTTCCTCTTTTGCTTCTTCCTCTTCCTCCTTCACTTCTTCTTCCTCCTCTTTTGCTTCATCCTCTTCCTCCTTTCCTTCCTCTTCCTCCTCTTTAATTTCTTCCTCTTCCTCTTTCCCCTCCTCCTCCTCCTGTTCCTCTTTTGCTTCTCCCTCTTCCTCCTTCACTTCTTTTTCCTCCTCTTCCTCTTTCCCTTCCTCTTCCTCTTTTTCTTCTTCTTCATCCTTCTCTTCCTCTTTTGCTTCTTCCTCTTCCTCTTCCTCCTTCCCTTCTTCTTCCTGCTCTTTTGCTTCTTCCTCCTCCTCCTTTCCTTCCTCCTCCTCTTTTGCTTCTTCATCCTCCTCATTTACTTCTTCTTCCTCCTCTTTGGCTTCTTCCTCTTCCTCCTTCATTTCTTCCTCCTCCTCCTTGGCTTCTTCCTCTTCCTCCTTCACTTCTTCCTCCTCCTCCTCCTCTTTTGCTTCTTCCTCTTCCTCCTCCTCTTTGGCTTCTTCCTCCTCCTTCACTTCTTCTTCTTCTTCCTCTTTGGCTTCTTCCTCTTCCTTTACTTCTTCTTCCTCCTCTTTGGCTTCTTCCTCTTCCTCCCTCACTTCTTCCTCCTCCTCTTTTGTTTCTTCCTCTTTCTCCTCCCCTTCCTCCTCATTTAGTTCCCCTTCCTCTTTATTTTCATCTGCTTCTTCCTCTTTTACTTCCTCATCTTCTTTCATTTCTCCCTCCTCTTCCTCTTTTGTTTCCTCCTCTTCCGCCTTAATGATTTCTTCTTCCTCTTTCTCTTCCTCCTCCTCTTTTGCTTCCTCTTCTTCCTCTCCTTCTTTTGTTTCTTCTCCTGCTTCTTCTGCTTCATCCTCTCTGTTTTCTTCATTTTTCGCCTCATCCTCCCCATCACCTTTTTGACTCTCTGCTATTTCAGGTTCTTCTCCATCTCCATTTAAATCATTTAACTCCGGCTCTTTTCCTTCATTGTCCTCCACTTCTTCTTCACCTGCCTGGGGTTCACTTTTGATGTCCTGGGCTGCTTCTGCGACAATGTCTTCTTCAATATCACCTTTCTTCAGCCTCAGGATTTGCTGCAAATCAAATGCTTTCATGACTGGGGCATTGGTGACCACCTCGAAGTGTCTTGCGGGCTTGGAGGCCAGTTTTTTCCTCACACAGGAATCACATGGACAGTATTCCTCCTCGCTCGATTGTTTGCTAATGCTGGCCTCAAAAGCTGCACTAAGTGCTAAGTCTTTATCTACATCAAAGGATAAGTCTGAGGTGTCCCCCAGCCTCTTCTGGTTGCCGTTCTTGTCCCCAAAGAGTGACTTTTTATGCATAGTTTGCAGCCTCCACCTCCTCTGCTCCGTCTGGAGTTTCGACTCAAGCGTGGGTGGTTCGTCTGGAGGTCTTGGCATCCTCGTCCCAGACCTGCTTCTGATCTTCCTCAGCTCCTTCTCTATGCTTTTTTGTATCCTTTTACTCACCTCCTCCTTCAGCTCCAGTATCATTTCATCCATCTGCTGGTTGCCCTGCAGGTTCCACCTGACTTTTAAGTCATTCATGGCATTGACGTAGTGAGCCATGAACTCTTTCTCGATTTTCTTGAGCAGTTTCAGGACCCAGACTGGGTCTGGATCCACCGAGTGTTGCTTGACAAGGGATGTGTCCACACTGGTGGATGTATCAACTTTGAGCTCTGGCCCATTTGGTGACTCTTTTGCAAGATGCTCTTCCAAATCAGCTTTTACCTCTGCCCCACCATCAGCATCATTGGCATTTGTATCACCAGTGGTGTCTTGCTGACCACCTTCCTCTTCAGGGTTTTCTTGTGGGAGTTCATCATTCCCAGCTTCAGCTTCTTCTTGTTCTCCATTTTCAGCTAATTTGCCGTTTTCTTCATTTTCATTTTCTCCCCCTTCCTCCTGATCCTGGTCACACTTGGTGGGCTGATCCTCCTTATTCTCTTCTTCCTCCTGAATTGGAGAGTCCCCTCTAGCAGACTGAGCTTTGTCCTCTTCTCGTGATTTTGAGCAGGCTGTTGAAGGGCGGGATGGCTGCTCTTCCTCTTTGCTTTGCTCCTCAGCCTCAGTCACTTCAGTGCCAGTCTCTGTATTTTCCACTTCGGCTGATTTGAATTCCACAGTTTTTTGTGCCACTAAAGCGGCACCGGCTGCACATTCTTCTCCTGAGCCACCGGAACCGCTGCAGACATCAACCCCAGAGGAGGACATGTGAGTGAAGGTATGATCCATAGATTTGGGGCCTTTGGACCCAGAGGCTGGCTTTGCCTGCTCACTTGCCTCTTGGCCTGAGCTTGGACCGCTCCTTTCAGCTGTGCATCCCAACCACAGGGCTTGGAAAATATTCAGCAGCTCCGTATACCTCGACTTAGTCAAAGACTTTGAGTTATCTGGTGGATCTTCTGACTCTTCATCAAGGAGCTGGAGACTGGCAAGACAAGTGATCAAAATGTTGGCAGAGTTGCTCAGTTTCCTCCCCATAGTGGGGGACACTTCGGGCAAACTGTTGGATCGGTCAAATTTGGTCTCATGTTTTGAACTGAGCAAGGCCTTCATGATCTGGACGGAAGTCTGGACAGAGGTGGGCAGGTCTCTCTTGTTGTTATTCTGGCTGGAGGTCACTGACTGGTTGCATTCTGCCTGCTCAGCTTTGACAGTCTCAGATGCAACCTCAGCAGCTTCTTGCTGGTTCAAGCATTCTTCAACCTCTTCAATAACTGTTGTGTCTTCTGCTGTCTCTTCTTCCACTTCAACCTTTGCTTCATTTTCAGCCTCCTCCGCAACCTTTTCCTCAGCTTTCTCCTCCTCTGGGGCATCCTCAGCGTGTGTACAGTGTGATACCTCAGTGGCTGTCTCTGTACCTTCTTCCTCTTCCCCATCATCCTCCATTTCATATTTCAAGAGCAACGTTTCCGAAGGGATTTTCCGGAGCCATTCTTGCACAACTTCTTCTGGAGACGCATTTGGTAGAGCGGAGGGCATTAAATCACTCCCTTCCTCCTTCACGCCCGTGCCCTCTGACTCTTCCTCCGCTATTTTGTGACAAGATTCATCAGTCTCTTTGTTATCCTGGTCATTTATTTCGGGTGCTGCCGATTTCGACCCGTAGGAAGTTTCTTTGGAGGAATCCACAATTTCCTTCTGCTCTTTTCCTGTGGTCAGCACCGACTCGGTGCCAACGCTGCTAATGGAGGAGTTCTTCAACATGGTCGGACGCATGTTTTTCCTCTTTGGCTTCCCTTTGGGTGGGGCGGGGCAGTGCAGGCTGCACACTGACATGGACTCAGACAGTGATGCCCGGCTGGAGTTGGACACCTTCACCTGAAGGTTGTTACTTCTTATTGGCCTTGATTTTGAAGATTGAGATCTGTTTGATTTGGAGCACCTCTCATCTGTTTCCTGGGACATCTGTGTCGACAAGGCCTTATCTTTCACTTCTGACTGTGAAGAGGCTCTTGTGGAGCTGCTTGTAGGATTTCTGTTTCTACTCCCGTTCTCAGTTGCGTGGTCAACTTTGGAACACACACTTTCACTCACACTTCCCTTTCTTGAAGAAGAGGGCTCTGAACTAACCTTGGCATGACCCTCTCCAGCTTTTCCATTAGGACTTGAGAAACTCGAGCAGAGGGATGATGGTTTGCTACTTTCTTCTCTGTGGCTTTTCTTCTTTGAGCCTCTTGAGGATACACTGCAGCCATTGGCAGTACTTTTAGAGCTTTTCTCCTCACCATGACCTGCAGTTGCTTCTGCTTCACTAGTAGATGAAATGTTTGATGGAAGAGATCCTGACTGATGAGACATAGCATCTCCAGCAGATTTTTTCTTGGTTTCACATGAGCTTTTGGAGTATTTGGATGTCCTGCTGCACGATCTCTCATCATCTGCATGTAGGGAACCCTTCTTTTTATTCAGAGTGGATCCAAGCGAAGACACGGACATTTCAGACTGTGCATCTAAATGAATGTGGCTGCGTTTGCTCCTTTTGGATCCTCTGGATGAGCAAGAGATATTGCTTGGAATGTTCTCATCACTGTCACTTTTCTTGCTGTTCCTGTCAGCAGCTCTGGTGCTGTGGCTTCCTTGTGTAGAGCATCGTTCCCCTTCACTGCTCTCACCTCTCACTGACTGGCTGGGCTTTGTTTTTGCTGACACTGTGCTGACTTCATTGACTTCACTTTCGTCTTGCTCTGCTTCCACCTCTTCAGCCTCTTTCTTAGGGCAGGACTCAGTGGAGATGGAGGATACCACCGGATTGTCATCAGAGTGGTCATCCTGCTCACTCTTTGCTTTTGGGGTGGTACAGTTACTGGACTTACTGTGAACACTGTTGGCAGAGGTGGAGCTCCGAGAGTTGTCTCCTTGGTTTGCCTTCTGAAGGCTTGAGGAGGACATACTCCTACCCACACTGCTGTTTTCCTCACAGACATTCTTCTTGCTCTGTCTGGACTGCAGAGATGACCTTGACATGACACTTCCAACTCTGCTGCTCTCAACCTCTTCCACATCATCCTTTAAGCCCTTCACAGAGGAAGCTTCGAAACAATTTTCCTCTTCATTTTGTGAAATGGTTTTGCTGATCTCATGGTCTTCGGGGCTGTCTTGAGTATCCAGGTTGTTTTCACAGCTTGAATGTGACCTTAAGCCCATGGATGAAGGTCTCTGGCTATTTCCTGTGCTCGCTCGAGTATTTTCTTGCTGTTCTTCTGCATTGGAAGCACCTGTAGACAAATCGCTTCGGCACGTGCACTTCTTGACGGAGCGATACGCCACTCTGTTCTCTATAGTCTCTGAGTAGGACGAGGACTCTCGCACAATGTGCTCGGAGAATTCCTCACTGGATGTGGTGTGGAGGCTGTCCAGAGAAGTGATTTTTTTGTGGACAACTCTCCTCCGGGAAGAGGTGCTGGAGCACGACGAGCGTGTGCGCCAGGTGCTTCGTACGCCGGGCTCCTCCCTCTGGGACGTGTGCATGGGGTTTTTCCAAATGTCATAGTCCTGGTGCTTCTTCCCACAGTTGTGACAGTGAGTCTCATCACATTCGGATTCCTCGAGCTTTGACATGTAGGAATCGATATCACAGGGGTATAAGGAGTCATCCGCCTCCGAGCTGACTTCTGGGTTCAGTTTCTGCAGGGGGTCCACTCCACTGTCCTCCTCTGCTCCTGACTCCTCACAAGGCAGCCGGTTCATCAGGTTGGACTTTTTGATCTGGGTGGACCACTGCAAAGTCTCATCATTCAGCAAGCGGAAGCGGACCTTCATCTCAACAGACAAGCTCCCGTCCTTGTTGACGTGTACCCGCTTCTCTATGTCGTCATTGACCAGGGAATGGACCAAGTCCCCAGCTTTGGGATGGGAGCAGCCATTGGAGAAAGGGGCGCCGTTATCTGGAGAGGCGGCGAGACCGTTGGGAAACGACTTCTCTGATGACAAAGAGAACCTCATGGACCTGTTGCTCGATGATGACCGTGGGTGGATAACACTCTTTTTGGCTTTCAGTCCGAAGTTCACTGGAGCAAAGGAAAGAAAGATGGAGAGAAGTGTTCACTCATATAAAGGTGACAAAAAATGCCCAAGTCAAACCCTCAAAGTAGTGAATATTGGTATTATTCCATTAAAGCCAAGCTAATGCCAATGTAAATAATTTGGAAATTTGTCTTTGACTAAGTCATGGCCATAAATCACAGAATCACAGAATCATTAGGGTTGGAAGGGACCTCTGGAGATCATCTAGTCCAACCTCCTTGTAAAATGTTAAATTTTTAATTAATAACCTGTATTAAAATCTTCCATATCTTACCTTCATAACTTCTTAAATCTAAATTGAAACATCATTTGTTTTATTAATTGAAAGCCAGGAAGTAAAATAGTAAAATAATATACACACACAGGGAGGAATTTAATCTCAGAGTTTCAGTATTTTATCATGTTGCAAATATTCCTTTATTTAACTGTGCAAGTTTTCATTCTTCTTATTCAGCCAGGGAAAAATACATGGAAAAGTGACCCTCCTCCTTAACTAGAGGTCAAGTGTTACACATTTCCAGGCTCCCCAGGGCAGTGGGCGCAGCACCAAACCTGTCTGAGTTCAAGGAGTGTTTGGACAACACTCTGAGGCACATGGTGGGATTCTTGGGGTGTTCTGCACAGGGCCAGGAGTTGGACTTGATGATCATGATGGGTCCTTTCCAACTGAGGGCATTCTATGATTTGTTGTACATCATCCACTTCAGGAAACACGTGGCCACGTAGACCAGAGCAACACTCAGTCCCTGCAGGGATGTGCTACTATCAATAATTATTATGCTTATTAAAATATAAAAAAACAAATAGAAAAGGAATTGTGAACTGGTGATGGAGAAACTGGTATTTGTAGAAGAAATCAATGATAGAACAGGAATTCCGGAACTGTAATCTGGAACACATCTCTATGGCCCAGTGAAGTGACCTGCTTAGATTTATTGAGGTCCTAGAGCCTTCATGTCAAGAAGAACATGTTGCTATCAGGCTGCTTTGAAAGACATCAATCTGTCTTGTTTCTAATCTATGTTTGTCCAAAATTTCCCTGCCCTGTGTGTATATCTGGACAAGCACCAGCCTCTGGATATGCAGCTGAATTGAGGCATTTTAGGAAGGAGTGTTGAGCAGAAGCACATCAGCCAAGATCAAGAGCACATGAAATAGCTATTAGATAACCACCTTAATAAATATATTGATATATTTGCTCTTGAAGGAGCAAGTTCATTCCCACACTTCCCTCTAATTTTTTATGTGTCAGGCACTGAGTGTGGAATGTCTCTGTCCAGAAATTTCTACAACTACTTGTCAGCCCACAAATGAATCTTTCCCTGCTCCTGGTATTGACAGTGGAGACAAACAGGTGCTCTCCAGAGCACACTTAAGTTCACCCCACAACAAATCCCTAATGGAGGTGAGATTAACTGCCCTTTGGAAGTGGGAAGTTTCCTTTCATAAGCTACAGAGCGTGGCTGGTTTAGTTACCTGTGACTTTAGATAAGTCATGATGAAATGCCTAAGATATAATCCTGAATAATCCACAGGACACTCCTTCCTGGACATAACCTTTCCATAAAAATATGCTTTGTTCCAAAAGGGCAGCTGCAGCCTTCAGGAGAACCTGAGTGTCCTGCTGACAGAACCAGGGCATCCTCTGGTCCTGGTGCTGGGAAATGCAGGAGTGCAGGCATGACATGACAAACAGACAAGGGGATAGAGGATTCGTGGGAAATCTCAAGGGTTTGGGGAGACAGACACAGGAAAGGAGGGAGTTCTGGAAGGAAAAGGAGACACAGAGATATGAAAGAGGAAGGGAAGTCAGCCAGACGTGGGGAGCATGTAAGAGAAAGACTGGAGGGTGTAGGGAGGAAATCCTAGAAGGAAACCAGAGAAAAAGAAGGGGAGGATGGAAAGTCCTGGGAGGCAGGGAGAGGGAAGTGCATTTTCCACATGAAGTGTGCACTACAATAGGTGCCTGCAATCCCCACGTTGTGGGACACAGGCTGGAGAGACTGTGCAACACACCCCAGGGCTTTGCTTACTTTCATTGTTCTCGTTGATGTTGTTGCCATTGGAACGGGGAGGCAGGTTGGGAAGCTTCTCCACCGAGTGTTTCCTCAGGTTCTCCACGGATACAGGTTTAAAGGGCTCCCGGCCGACACACACCAGCACGTTGGGGCAGTGGAGCAGGGCCTGCATGCTGTCGATCTGGAAAGGGAAGAGCAAGTGGATCACCATGAGCTGATCCTTCCAGGCCTAGAATCAACCAACAGTCGGTTGTCGCTTAAATAAAAGAACATTTGGATGATGCTCTCAGGCATGTGGTGTGATTTTTGAGGTGTCCTGTTCAGGTGTTAGACTCAGTGATCCTTGTGGGTCCCTTCCAACTCAGGATTTTCTGTGATTCTATGACAATAAACATGGTTCTGGAGAAGTTCAGGGTCTACCAGAGCCTGTTGGAAGGCTCTGTTGGAATGTTCTTCCTTTGAAAGAAAAGCTCTGCTATGCTTTAATCAAATTTCCCAGGGCAAGGAAGGGGTGGGAGAGACTGCCCAAGGAAGAAGATATCTCATTTATTATAAGGTTTCACATATTTTGGGAAACATTTAGGATCAATGTGGAAGTCAGAAAAAGGGTGGAACTGTAGGCATTTCAATTTCCCTTACAGAGATTTAGGGTCTTTAAATTCTTCTAATTCCTGTATGGGACAGCAATTAGGACCTGCCAAATGCTACATCCCATTTTGACCCTTAGTTCTGTTCCTTTCTTTGCTCAGGAAGAGGAACAAGAACTGTGACTTTCCCTAATATCATCTCAAATATTACCTCAAGAATTGCCTCAGTGCTGGAGGGCAGTGAGGGATGTTGTCCCTCAGTGTGGGAAGGAATCTCTGTTCCTCCATGAGAACCCAGGTTCTCACACTTCATCCTCACTGCATGACCTGTTTCTGGATTGTGCACCAAGTCCTGCAGGAGTCACTTTTCATGGAATCATATAATCATAGAAAAGTTTGGGTTGGAAGGGATCTTTTAATCGTCATCTAGTCCAACACTTCTGCAGTGAGCAGGGCCATCTTCGACTAGAGCTGGTGGGTCAGAGCCCCATCCAGCCTATCCAAATACAACACTTACCTCTCTGAACAAATAGGAATCAATCCTCTGATGAGCACTGCACCCACCTTCAGTGACAGGACCCCAGTGAATGGCCTGCAGTTGTGTCAAGGGAGGTTTAGGTTGGATATTAGAAAGAGGTTCTTCCTCCAGAGGGTGGTGGGCACTGAACAGGCTCCCCAGGGCAATGGGCACAGCACCAAGGCTGCCAGAGCTTAAGAAGCATTTGGATGATCCTCTCAGGCACATGGTATGACTCCTGGGGATGGTCCTGAGCAAGTCTAAGGGTTGGACTTGATGATCCTTGTGGGTCTCTTCCAACTTGGCATATTCTGTGATTCCATCTGTCTCCTGCAACTGTGTATTTCAGAGACTGAAGTTAAGCTCTCAGCTGAGACTGAAGGTAAGCTCAAAGTTAAGACTGAAGTTAAGCTCAAAGTTTAGTCTGAAGTTAAGCTCTCAGCTAAAACACTCGATGGCTTTCAAAAGGAGGAAGAAGCTCTCTTGTTGTCTGAGGGGACTTTATAGTGGCCAACATGGGGTGGCTTTGTGCTGCCAGGGGCCTCTATAACCCAGCTGGGACATCCCTTTCTACATCAGGAGAACATCTCTAGAGCATATGGGAACTCCCCAACAAGACGTGACCACACCAAGCCAGCACTGGCGGTGGGCTCAGCACTACCTTGCCCGTAAGATGCACCTTGTCCTCTCTGTCACTTAATCATCATCCCCTTAACGAGCAGTCGAGTATGAAAGGCAAGGAATCTCTGGGGAGCAGTGGTGACAGCTCTGCAGTTGTCACATGTGCTTGGGATAACAGCACATGAAGGACAGAACTTAGTCTCTAAATATTGCTACAGCCAAGGAAGGAGGAGCCAGGCTCCTCTTGGAGTCCAAGCCCTTGGTTTGGGAAATTCCTCTGGTGTTTTCCAAGATGAGTCAGTACCACCAGGGCTGAGAGATTAGTGCTGGATCGGGCACAAATAAGAGGAAGGTAAATGTGTGGAGGGTGAAGGAACGAGACAGAGATAAATAGAATCCCATTCTAGTTGCAGTTAATCACTTTTCTTACAATAAAACATATGGCATCAACTTTTAGTGGGAATACATTGAAATCTCATCATCTTCCCGTTATTTTTTCCTTTTTGTCTGCACTCTGAAAACACTTGTGCCTTCGACACATTGAGTTTGTTGCTGTAAAACCCACAGTAAGAGAAGCTCTGCTCACTAAAACATGCATTAAACACACTGTGCAAAGCAACAAAACTGTCGAGTCCTTGTGATGAGTAACATGAAACTGAAAAATAACCCACCAAGCTCAGTCTGTCCCTGTCTACTGCTTGTCATTACTCAATAAATCCACTTCTGGTCCTTATATTCCCAAAGAAAGCAATTTTCTATATTCCTAAGGAAAACTTTGTTCTATCTCGCTTAAAAGTGTACAGAAAGCCCATAATTTAATAATTCAAATATTTGGAGTAGTTTTTTAACACCTGTATATTTCTTCTCTTTCTTTACTTTCCTATTCTTTTTTCCTTTTATTTTTATTCCTTTGGTAAGATCTTTCCTCCTGACTTCATGCAAGTAGAAATAATAATGACAGTAAATAAGAAGAAACAGAAAAGGGATAAAGAGGAGAGAAAAGAGAAAAGTAAACATTAATATTTTTCTGTTTCTAACGTAAAACAACCTGCTTTTAAACCCCCACTAAGTTTAGATTTTTAAAGGACATTTTTGTCAGTGAAAGCTGTTTTTTGTTCAGGATATTCCCTCACATGGATCTGTGTATGGGTGTAGGTATTTCAGTCACACTTCTCACCACTCTGTTGTGTGTGCAGAAAATTCAGGGTGCCAGTGACAGAGCCTTGGCCAGCTGAGTTATTGAATTTATACCCACTGCACCAACCAAACCCTTCTCTATGGACACAACTTGTGTTATGTCACTTAAAACAAGCTGCCAAGGAGCATTTCTGACATCATCAGCTCCTTAGCAGTGTTTATACCTATACACAAATTTCCTTCCTAATATCTTGCAAATTTTAATCTCTGGGAATTAATAATTGTAGCATTTTATCTCTGCCGTGCTTCATTGTCATAAACGTTTTGATAGTTTAAAACAGCTGAGGTTTTATAAGGGCTAAATAAATCATATTTCTCACGTTGAGTTGTTTTAATGCAACATCCACTCTGCCAGGGCAGGGCTGTAGGGTTGGGATGATGGTTCATCTCATTTGGCCCACCATGGAGTTTTCCCACACTGCTGGAGGAATCCCATCCTCTCCACGTGTCACTGCCTGGGCTATCCAGTTGTCATTTGCCTTCAGGGCACTCAATAGGACATATTTTAGTAGTGTTAAATTATCTCCAAACAGTGTGTCCCCTCTTAGGTGTTTAGTGACTTGCAGCTCATTCGACAAGTCCCAGGGTGAGGTCCCTGCGTTTCTTCTTTTTAAAGAACATAATAAATGATTTCTAATCTGAAGGGATCAGATCCTGGACCTGCAGCCACGTCAGTGTCCACTGTTGGTCCTGAAGGTGATGAGTGAAATACTGACCCCATTCCAACCAGTGGTAGAGTCTCCTCTGGCTCTTCTGGGATCTGCACCACTCTGCTTACAACCAGGAAACAACATGAAAACTGGGAGCTTTCTTTACATCATCATTATCAACATCATCATCATCATCATCATCATCATTATCATCAACATCATCAACATCATCATCATTGGGTTGGAAGGGACCTTAAAGCTCATCTCGTTCTTACCCCCTGCCATGGACAGGGACACCTCCCACCAGCCCAGGTTGCTCCAAGCCCCATCCAACCTGGCCTTGGACACTTCCAGGGATCCAGGAGCAGCCACAGCTTCTCTGGGCAACCTGTGCCAGGGCATCTCCACCCTTACAGTCAAAAATTCCTTCCCAGTATCCCACCCAGCCCTGCCCTCTGGCACTGGGAAGCCATTCCCTGTGTCCTGTCCCTCCGTGCCTTGTCCCCAGTCCCTCTCCAGCTCTCCTGAAGCCCTTTTAGGCACTGGAAGGGGCTCTCAGCTCTCCCTGGATCCTTCCCTTCTCCAAGTGAACACCCTCAACTCTCCCAGCCTCTTTTGCTTTTCTATTGTGCAAGAGAAGTGACCCTGTACTTCTCCTAGGACAGATGCCATGGATTTTCATGCTGGGAGAAGAAACTGGACATTAGACATAAACTTGGTGACAGACAAGACAGCAAGACTTTTGTAATAATCCCAGGGTGAAAAGCAGTCCCAGTAGCTGTTCTTAATTCAGAAATATGAGAGTCCCAGAGGATGAGGTGAAAAATTAGCTTGGATTAAATTATGAGACATCTAAAATAAGGCAGATTAACTCCAGCCAACATGTCCACTCAAGAGTTACCAGGAAGACCCATCTGAGGTGAATATTGAACATCACAGACATTACTTGAAGCTCTGCTGGGAAGGCCACTGTGTGTGGGGTGGATATAAAAGAACATCCTCTCTTCTGCAATATATTGGATTCTTCCCAGTCTGGCTGCTGTTCATCGAGGATGGATTGTCACCATGAATGTCACTGTGCAGAACCTTCCACCAAGGGGCTGTGATCTCAGCAAGGACCTCTAGGTGCTACTGCAACACAATAATACACTGTCATCCATACTTTAAAAGAGAGGAAAGGCAAATATAGCATCTCTAAAACCAGGAAGCTTTTGGTTGTTGTGGAGAACATGCCATCCTCTGGCTCTTCCCAGAGGAAAAAGAGCCAGTGTTGACCTCAGGAGGTGAATATGGATACCAGTTTGATGAAGGCGAGATGAAGAAGACACCTTTTGCTTTCCCTCTGCTGGCTGCCGGCCAACCAAAGGCATTTGGGACTTACAGAAAGACAGAATGGGGAAATAATGCCAGACACAGTTCAAGGGGCATGTCCATAAACTAATCCACCTTCCAAAGGAGTGCAGGGATTCTTGGGAGAAACAGAAAAGCTTGTAACAGACACAGAAGATCAGGCTGATGGGCTGAGTCCGTTCCCTGTCCCACTGACTCACTGTCCCGTTTCCCTGGGCTCTTTCCTCTCTTCCCTTTTGTCTTCCCTTTGGATTTACAGCTCCTTGGAGTGTGAACCACCCTGTTGTTTGGTTGTGCCACATCCAATCCAGGGCCATCGTGGTTTAACAACCATAAATTCTGCATTTTATTCACTCAAAGAACCCACTTGCCCTTCCCTTCCCCAAACTTTGCACTGGAGGAATTAGAGGTTGGTTCTTCTGGGGAGTGGTTTGCTAACACTGTGCTAATCTGCTGGTCAGAAGGTGAATCACGGGGTGTTGCCACTCCAGGCCCACATCCAAATTAGCAAAGTAGCGGAAGGAAAGAAAGAGGAAGATACCAGGAAGTGCATGACTTGTCCTCACTTTCTCTGCAACTCCAGCATGGGCCAGAAGGCTCTTCATGAGGTGATATTGAACTTAGAGCAAGAAACTACTGTATGGAAATGGATCTGATCCTCTGCAAACTTTAGCACTCAAATTATTAGTCTAGATGGGAGTACTCTGCATCCTGTCCATCTCCCAAATCAAAACTCACATGGTTTTACTCAACAAATCAAATAGCTGGTCCCAAAATCCACATAAAATCACAGGAAAGGTTGAAAGGGACCTTAATATTCACCTAGTTCCACTTCCACTATCCCAGGTTGCTCCAAACCCCATCCAACCCTGCCTTGGGCACTTCCAGGGATCCAGGGGCAGCCACAGCTTCTCTGGGCACCCTGTGCCAGGGCCTGCCCACCCTCACAAGACAGACTTTCTAATATCCAATCTGAACCTACTCTGTCGCTTTGAACCCTTTCCTTCTTGTCCTGTCACTCCTTGTCAAAAGTGTTTCTGCATCTTTCTTGTAGATTCCCTTCAGGTACTGGAAGGCCACAATTAGGTCACCCCCAAAAGCTTTTCTTCTCCAAAGAAAGATGTGGGACGCAGGACAGGTGCCAGTGTCCAATAGCAGGTGTTCTGCCAAACACAAATTACCAGTCTGGACCATTATTTGATGTCTGTTTCATGAGAATATGGGCACATCCAAAGCTCCAGATGCTGAAATGCAGCAATATGAGATGGTTTGTTATACCAACACTCCTAAAAATGGCAGCATCTTCGAAAACTTTTCAGACAAGACCTGTGTCCTTTCAGTTTTGACCATTGTGCAAAGCTGCATGACAAAGGATAGTTTTGGAAGGTCACAAAACACTCAAACAGCCAAGTGAAATATTTGAAAGAGAGATGAATAATGCAACAATGCCCTGCACTGATTTGTCAATCAACCACAGGTTAAGATCTCGTTCATTTATTGCACTTCTGGGAGCTTTCCTGGAGTACTCACAGATGCTTTTCCCCTTCATACAACAATTTGTACATGTACTAAAAAAAATCATTCTGAGTTTGGCCCTGAAAATAATCTGGATCAAGAAGTCTTTCAGCAGTCCAGGAGAAATACTTCAATCAGGAATTCAGTGGTCTTTGGAAACCATTTGGGGTTTAGCAGCAGAAGAGAAACACCTCAAGGAAAAGGGAAAGGAAGAGGAAAACCTGGAAATGAGAAGGCACAAAGAAATCAGAGAATTTTTGAGAAACAGGAGAAGAGAAAGAGGATTGAATTGGGGAGGTCCCCACATTGCACTGACTTCTGGTGGCCTTCTGCCTCCTTACCCACCCCGTGAGCTCAAAATGAGGTCCAACGCTGTTCCAGCTATGAAACAGCCAGAAAAAGTTCAAATTGCTGTTAGTGGGACAAATTTCAATGGAGAGGAGAGGGAGACATTTCTTAGAAAGATTTTGCTGTGGGTGTTTTCCGTCTTCTGTCATGTTGCAATTCTTCCCTGAAATCAAAGTCCACCACCTGCTCCTCTGGCATTGGGTTCATTAAATCTGGTCCATCCAACATCAGCATTTGAAAATCATGAGTCAGAGTAACATCCACCCCACCCCAAGCTCCTGCCCTGATCCTCTCCAAGGGCAGGATTAGCTTAAAAATTGACAAGTCTTGAAAAACACCAAGCATTTGGTTTCTGTAATTAGCCTTGTGGTGGCTGAGTCAGAGGGAAGGACAAAATTCAGGAGTTCAAGCTTTTCCCCATGACCAGAAGTTCTCAAAACTTACTCTTTTTTATGTGGGAATTACCCACAGGATGGATGGAAAGGTACTTCAGCTGGGAACTGAGGGGGAGCGAGAGTGAAGGACGACATGGATGTGCTCCAAGCAACTGCAGGAGACGAGGTTGATTTTATAAACCCTGCTAGATGAAGCTCACAGATCCACAGGGTCTTGATCCGTGGTCTTACCACTGGATCTCTCAGCATAAACCTCTGTCTTGTGCTTCATGGAGCGCTATGGATACAACCTGTGGCCTCCAGAAGCTCTGGGCATAAAGAAAAACACGTTTAGCTGAAAACCTTGGTCTAATGGAATAGTTTTCTTGTTATCAAGCCCAGGTTTTGCTCTTAATTTGCAAAGTCCACAGTCCAAGTGTGGAAGATGGGAAGGTTTTTACCTCCACACGGTAGAAGCAGCTCCCTTGATGTTAAGTGGATTTGTTGCAGAAAAGGTGCAGGTTGAAAGAGAATCGTAGAATAATAAAATCACAGAACAGAATCCCAGAATCACGAAGGCTGGAAAACACCTCTAACATCACCAAGTCCAACCATCAACCCAACACCACCACCGTGTTCACCACTAAATCGTGTCTTCAAGTGCAAATCCACACCACCCAGGGATGGGGACTCCACCACTGCCCTGGACAGCCCGTTCCAGTGTTTGACAACCCTTTCAGTGAAGAATTTATTTCCAAATATCCAAGCTAAAGCTTCCCTGGAGCAACTTCAGGCTGTTTCTTCTTGTCCTGTCACTTGTTGTGACACCCATCTCACCACAACCTCCTCTCAGGTGGTTGGAGAGAGCACTAAGGTCTCCCCTCAGCATCCTAGACCTTGCAAAGAGTTGCAGCAGAATCCTCTGAATTCTGTGTTCACGGTCCAAAAAGAAGAAGAAAACTGATTCAAATGTAAACTCCAAAATCTGCTTTGGAAGATCAGATTTCCCTCTGAAAAAAACAAACTCCAATCCTTCCTGAAAAATTGCAGAAACAGTGATTTCTAGTGAAAGTACTTACAGAAAATGCACAGTTTTTCCAGAAGAGGGTGGAATTCTGCTATTTTTAGCACTCTGGGTAAAGGAATAAATAGACACATCATGTTGACAAATATTGCTGCATATACTCAATAATATGATTGGAAATGTCTTTGCCCTGGATTAAATTCAAAGGAATTAGAAACTAATTACCCTTCCCTACATTTTGTTCTTTCAATAATAATCTCCTCAGGGTAAGGGAATCATTTGCATTTGGTAATGTTAGATAAGAAAGTATTAGATTTGGTGTATGTTAGATAAGGAAACGGGTAGCACACTGGGTCCATTTAACTCTACCTTGTAAGGCACTGGGCCAAATGATTTCAGGGCATCTCCAAGGTTCATAAAGCACACCTGGATATGAGTCTTCTCATGGATCAGGTTCATGGAAAGTTTTGCTGAGGTTTCCAGATCGCTTGTGTAAATCTCGCCGGAGTCATTGTGGTTTTGGCAGCGAATCAGAGAATATCGAACCTGAAACCTGCGGTTTGTTTTCAGCCCGTGAGTCACACCCGTGGTGGGTGGAAAGTGGCGCAGCTCGCTCGGTAACAACGCTTTGCGCCACACGAGGGGCTGGAGTTGGTTGCAAATCCTTCCTACCTGAGCACGGCACGAAACCGAGTGTCACAGTGAATGTGTCAGCGTGGAGCCAGGAAAATTAACTATCCCACGGAGGCAAATTAGCACCTTTCTCCTCCTGTTGTTTATGTACACACACCACAGTTGAAACCAGCTTATCTGCCTCCGTGTAGCCTGTTTTCCTCTTGCACTTCCATCAGGGTCTCGATGATACCTGTCATTAAGACAGATGAGCTTGGTAGAGAGCCCAAACACGAGTGGCCCAGAGGATGCCTGTGGGCAGCCTACAGATGCCCCAGAAATGGCTATATGGATGTGTAAATCTGAGCCAGGAAATATGTCAGACAAGCCTGTTTCCTGGCCTTGCACCCTAAGGTCGCTGTAAATGCACTCATTATTACCAAGAACTCTTTAGTAATGATAGTTAGGCCGACACCTTTACTAGTAACAGCTAAAAATAAAAGTTCTGCCTTTGCTGCTGAATTGCATCAGTTCTGGATGCAGGGCACTGGAACAGAGTTGTCTGTACCACTGTTCTCTGAGTGGTCTTTAATGCATTTAAAGCCTGGATCAACTGGCACTTTCCCAAGCGATTCCTGGGAGATAACACATACCAGGGAGCTTTTCTAAGAAGCAGCATCAACGTGGCCACTCACCATTAGAGGCTGTGGGAATTAGGCCCTATTTTGGATGCTATGAGTTGTGATTGTCTATAGATAGTTCCATTTGGTGTCAGGGCCAGAGCACGTGCCCTGATTCTCTTCTGGCCGCTGGAACAGCCCATGGTGTTGATTTGGGCTGAAGAAGATCTTACCCTACAGGTTTCTGGAGACTGGGAAGATACACCAGGGAAAGAATCACTTTATGAGTGCCCTTCTGTCTTTCTCCAAGACTTCTCCAACTCACCACAACCAAAAATGGCTTGATTTGACCCAGAATGGTCAGTCTTGCCACAGCATCATCTCATGCCAAACTCCACACAAACACAGAAGAAAATGGAGGGTTCTTACCCCAAGGAGTTGCTAATAACTAATCTTTTACCAGTCTCCAGTTAGTGGTGCCTGAGGAAGCATTCCTTAGCTCCTGATTGCTCCCCTGATTAACCCACATGGGAATTCTCTCATCCCTCAAGGAAATTTGGTGGCCTAGAGTGCAATGGTCTCGCTTGTAGAGTCTGAGGGAAAAGAGAGTCTTTCTGCTCATCCCCTTCCACACAACGGGGGGGATCAAATTCACTCATTGAATGTAGCAACTTATGGTCAGCCTTGAGTGCACCCAAACAAAAACACATCCAAGCCTTGGCCTGACTCCAACAAACATAAACCCAGCCACATCCCTTGGAAAACTCTTCTGGAGGTTGATAAACCCCCTTTGAGCTGCTCATGGTAGTTGCCACCATGAACTATGTGGGCTGCTTGCCGTAACACAGGGGGGTTTCAAAAGCCACTCGAGAAGGAGCGTTGGGTTTTAAGGAAGGAATTTTTTATGCATTAATTGAGGACAGTCAGTAAAAGACTGGCCTGGTGATTCACAAGGGCAGAAATCAGGACATCTGTGAGCAGACACATGCTCGTGTTGCTGGGTTCCTGTGTCTTAATGAAGTCTTAATGACTGTTCAGCTGGTGGACCCTGGAAAATTGCCATTTGTAAGGGAAATCCCCTGTCGATGTCTCATAATCCTACACGTCATTCCTGACAGTCTGTAAGGATTTCTGGCCTTTCCATGATCTCTTTGCCCCTAAAGGCATTCTGCCCTCTCCAGGGGCAGAGGTGGGATCTGCACATAGGGGGTTTAGACCATGGAGAAAGAAAACCCACTAAGTTGTATAAGAACTTCTCAGGACAGAGATGAAAGTCCATCTGATGGAGAAGATAAATTACAAATTTTCCTTTACCTTTTGTTTGTTTGTTTGCTTTTTAATTGAAGTATCTGCACACCTGGTTCTTTTTGAAGTGTAGGTCTGATGTCCCCACTAAAAACAAGGAAAGCTGCAGTTTTCAACAGTCTCATCAGCCAAGTGATCCTCAGGTGCAGAATCATGAGTCCTGTGTTTGCCAATATTTAAATGTCTGTAGTACTATAAAACAAGTGCATGGAAATTTGGGCCTGGGTTAATTTATGTGTCCAGACTGTCTTCCAATCTTTCTACAATCAATAAATAGAGGCTGACAGGTAAAATGCCCGCCCCATCTGAAATGCCTCATAAGCTGATGAGATTTAGATGAATTAATGAATTAAGTCCAGGCCTGTGTATATTTTTAGTGGCAAAACATGCACAAAGTTTCACTGATGAGTTAATGACTTGTCAGTGTTCACTGTTATTTCCACTCAATCACC
This sequence comes from Dendrocincla tyrannina, assembly GCA_035047865.1. Lineage (NCBI taxonomy): Eukaryota > Metazoa > Chordata > Aves > Passeriformes > Dendrocolaptidae > Dendrocincla > Dendrocincla tyrannina. The sequence goes on along the minus strand of JAWWMP010000116.1, from coordinate 113,186,366 downwards.
TGGAAAACATCGAGTGGCTTGACCTGAAAAAAAATGTTATGATTTACACTTCTTTTTTCTTGCTGAAAATGCAACTGGTTTTCCTAAGCTGAAATCACATAAAATTTTTCTTCCATTTCACACTCATCAAATTACTATTTTGGTTTAGAAACTGACATGAAAAATCTTGATTCGTTTAGGAAAATGGTTTTGCCCTCAGGAAATGAGTGCCCAAACACTTAAATTCTACTCCTTCCAGTGGGACTAGTCCTGCTTTCCTAGAAGAAAGTCTCCTGGATCCTTGGGATTAAAAACAGTGGTTTCACCTCACTCGAAGCTTCAGGACTTAAAATGAAAATGCAAACATGGAAATACCAATAAAACCACTCTGGATTTAAACTAACAAGGAAATCAAGGCTTTTAAATCCCTAATTCTACTGCTCTGAGTTGTGCAGAATTGTTACAGGATGATTCTGAGTTCACAGCACTGAAAGACTCTCTGGCCCAAGAGCAACGAAGGTCCCATAATTGGGGTTGCAGAAGCAACACCCAGTAAATATTGGTTTCTCCTGGGAAGTTCCAAAACACAGTTTTGAATATATGTGAGGGGTAAAGAAGCAGAGAAAATGGGAGCAAGAAACCACAAAATAAGTGTGATCACAAAAGCAAGAGCTCTGCTGCCTCTAATGGATCTTGATCTCTTCTCTGTGGCCACGAGTGAGAAGATGATTTGCCTCTGGGTTTTGATCAAATTAAATTTAGAAGTTTACTGAAAATATTTTTGGACTATAAAGGAAGAAAACACTTTTCTCTGCTTTTTTAAAATCAATGCAGTGTGAAGGGAACACAAAACAAGTCTGTTCCATGTATGTCTGAGTTCATACCCACACAAAAGTATAATAGAAACCCCAAGACTTGTAAATTTGAAGTGTCTTGGATTTACTCAAGAAAATGGCAGAGATATTAAAATGGAGCATATTATATTTTATGTAATTCATATATTTTATATATAATTATATGTTATATAAAGCTGAGACACTGGGGCAGTACGTGCTAACCATATATTCTGTTGCCAAGGTGGTTTAACACATTTTACATTTGAGTTTGGATCTGGAGTTATTACAGTAAGAGAAAGCAAAGAGGGATTGAAGAGGAACCACTCAGAGGTCTATGAATCTTCCACTGATTGAATAGATTGATTCATCTGTAGGACAGGAGATTTTACCCTTTTTTCTGTGCTTGGTTTTCAAGAGATCAAGAAAAAACTGGCTGCAAAAGAGACTTGGAGAACCTGCTGTTAAATCTGTGAATTATGTTACTGTAAGTCAGACAAAGTCAATAAAGCAACAGTCCAGACGGGAATAAATGTCCAAAGTTACTGTTCCCCTCAGTCCTAACCCTTTTTCCCAAAAATAAAGACACCTGTAATAGGTCTTGCAAAAAAAAGAAAAAAAATAGAAACATGATAAAAACCAGTTTGCTAAATTATTAAAAAAGAAATTGAATTACTATGCAAAGAGAATAAAATGAGAAAGAAGGAAATACCCCAAAAATATGAAACACTCAGATACCTTTCAACAGCTGTGGACGAACAGAGGCTTTTTTACATTGGCTCTGTCAGAGGCAAATATAAATATAATGGCAAGATTTACAGTTAAAATTAAACTTCAGGACCAGTTGGGGGCTGTTATTCCAGAAAATGTCCCAAAATTGTGTGGTGAATTCATTATTTTCACTCCTCAATGGAACTGTTAGATGTGGGGAAAACTCAGACATTGTGTGTCAGGAGCTTGATATTGGAATCTTGAGGATGAGAAATGCCAAGAAAACTTAGAAGAAGAGTGGAAATGGTTTGGAGAAACTGTATGAATGGAAAAGATGGAAAAATCCAGGACAGAATGACTTTTTTTTGATGGCTTAAATACTTTGCACCCAAACCTAAAGTAACAGGAAGCCCTAAAAAGAATGGCCTTTAAATGAGCAGTAATGAACAGTTAAAATGGTGGAGGTAAATGATATATAATAAAGAATGGCCAAAAACTCACTGTGAAAGATTCTCCAGGAAATATAATAATAATGATAACAATCCCATATTTCCTGGCTATTTATATGAGATGATAACGTTGCTCAGATTGGACCCATAGTCACCTCTCACTGAGATATCCTGCACAGAAACCAATGGAGTGAAAATAAAATTATTAAGGTACAGAAGATCAACCACTTGTTGACAGGACAGTAATGAAAATTTTCATACAGGAAAAAAAAAGAGTCCCAAGGGACTGTGGGGAGATTAAGTCATGCTGTTTGATCCACACCCACATTTCTTCAGATGGAAAATGTGGAAAGGTGGAAAAGACCTCCAAGATCAACGAGTCCAACCTTTGACCAAACACCACTATTGCATTAAGTACCATGTCCTGTAATATAATATAATAAAACATATGATATGATAATTATTATATATGTTAGACCTTTAGACAGAATGACCATCACTACAGAGCTGCAAATGTAAAAGATATCTGTGTGTCTTTAAATGAAAAGAAAGATGAAAGTTGAATAATATTGAAGGCATTCTGTTCATAAAATGTGTGTTTAAGACACATTGCACCTAAAATATCAGTGTTTATAATGACTAGAAGGAAAATTGTGGGGAATTATTCCAAGAGATGCAAGGAGAACAACAACTGCACCAAGAAGCAGGAGGCAAAAGTTTTCTTTGGAGAAATCAGTGAAAATACCCAAAAATAGAAGAAGTGGAGATGCTGTTGTGATCACTACACAAGATCATTTATGTCCATGTGGACTGAACTGTCCAAGTCTCAAAAACTGGAAGAATCAGTGACAAATTAAAATACTTATCCCTAGATTATAAGACATCTTGGTAGCAGGGTTGGGTTTGGTTGGGTTGTTGAGCTTGGCTGCTCAACCACAGCCTGGCCCTATCCAAACCTCCAACAGTGAACGGTCCCAGGCCCAAAAACTGAAATATTTAGAGGTTGTTACTGTGGCCCAAACCAGGGAATATGTCATGAATGTAGCAGAATGGAGAGAGAAGAATGAAATCCTGCTCTAACACTTCCAATTTAGTGTTATAGTTTTGGTACCCAGCAAACTTCATCTTGCAAATAATTTGATGGAAGCCGGGAGAGAACCTCAGTGATTTTGAAGGCCTGTAGGCACCTTTTGTGGACAGCTCTGAGTTCAGTGGACTGTCAGCTTCTTCTCAACATCTCTGGGGGAGCTCAGCAACTCATCTCACTTATGGAAGCATCTAGACACTGACGTTCAGGTGGTTGAACCTGAAACAAATCCAGCTCCAGACACCTGCAGACATTTAGACAGTTACTTGGAAAGTGACTGCCTAAAGTGCCTGTTTCTTTTCATTTCACAGAACAATTTGGGTTGGAAAAGACCTCCAAGATCATCAAGTCCAACCTGTGCCCCATCCCCACCTTGTCACCCAGCCCAGAGCACTGAGTGCCACATCCAGTCATTCCTTGAACACCTCCAGGAATGGGGACACTAAACCTCCCTGGGCAGCCCCTTCCAGTGCTTGACAACCCTTTCCATGAAGAAGTTCTTCCTGATGTCCAACCTGAACCTCTTCTGGTGCAGACTGATGCCTTTTTGCTCTGTCATTTTTATCCTGGGAGAAGAGGCTGACCCTCACCTGGCTCCTGCCAGGGATTTGTAGAGGGTTAGAAGGTCCCCCTGATCATCTTCTTCTTCAGACTAAACAACTCCTTCAACCACTCCTCATATGACTTAATCTGTAGACCCTGCTGAACCAATCTATGGCAAGGGATACGTCTTGTCTACCGTGCAGTTGTTAAAATGTGAAACCATTTTTTTCCCTCATTAGGAGAAGCACAGGCTCTGGACACACTTAGGAAAGATGAATCCTACAGGGGGATGGTCAGCTTGCTCATCTTGCACTTAGTAAAGCCCATAAACAAGACATAATATTTAAGATTAAATATCTCTTTGGTTTAACCTAGGTCATGTAGGGGTTTCTTCCCTTGCTCCTGTGCCCCTTTTCATAAATCCTGAGCTTCTACAAGACCCTCCATTTCACTTGTCTCACACATGTGGAGTGGCACCATCCTTTCCCTGAGGTTTCATTTCATGTGGCTCAGTCAGGCTGACACTCATTGAGCCTCTAGATAAGTAAAGTTGGGAAAGCTAGAGCTGTAGGATGGTTGGGAAGGACATTTCCTTGGGATCATCCAGGTGAGAACAGGAAGTTCTTTGCAGAGTGGTGGGTTTAGCAGAAAGCACTGCGATGTGGCACGTTGCCTCCACCAGGAAGGATGGCTTAAAGCACATTATCCCTTCCCTCTCTCCCTCCTACTGCACATTTCCTGTCCCTGTGCCAAGTTGGGTTAAAAATATTCCTCCATCTTTTCCCCCTCCTGCAGAGTGGGTCATTTGAACCTGAATCATTTCAGTCACCTGGCTCGGAAAGTGACACCAGGAATGGTGGTATTGTCCCCCCCTTGAGATGCTGGCACACAGCCCTGTAAGGGTGGGAAAAGTGTCAGGGAGCAGGATAACTGCTCCACTTGGCTGCATTTCTGGGGATAAGTCAGGATAACATGTGAGACCTCTTATTAAAAATGGAAGTAAAGGTTATTCTGTGTTACAAAGAGCTGGAGAAGAAGTCAAGAGAATCTCAGGTGTGTCAGGAAATTCCTTTGGGAACAGAAGAACAAAGGAGTTGTCGTGCCCTGAGTTCATTAGAAGAGTCCAACCCAATTGGCACATTCACCAAATCATTGACACAAAAGTGCCTCCTGATCCCACTCATACCCTAATTACTTATGCATTTATTAGTTATCTTACCATGATGTTGAGGATCCCACATCATGAGCAGGACCCTGTTCTGTGAGGAACTCTGCACCCACGAGGTCCTGCCTAAGGGCCATCTGATTCTGCTGAATTGCCCGTGGTCAGGTATGGGAAGGTTAAGCCTTTTTTTGGGAGATGCCTCCCAGGACAGGGTAGGAAACTCCATTACTAGAAGTTTATTTAGGGTTTTATAAACAGTTGAAAAACCTTGAGCATCTGAACCCTTTGACTCAAAACGATATTTGTGTGAAGTGGCTGAACAAGATTCTCCTACATCAGACTTTTGAGTAATTAATGGGGAAGTCATTAATGTGACAATTAAGGTGATGTGGATAAACTACTGGTGGCCCCGTGATTTGCATCACCGGGAATGCAAAGGCTGATGTGGTAACGCCTGTTTGAACAACTGACCAGCCCCAGATATCAGCTAAATTACCTTCTTCCCATCAATAGTGTAGAGCTTCTTCACTGGGAACTGCAGGATCTCCGTGATCTCATCCAGGAGGGTTTTGAAGCTCCGGGCGTTTCTGCGGTTCAAGATAATCGAGCGCCGAAAGCCACTTTCCCCATTCTTAACCAGAGTGATTTTCTTGGGTATTCTGGGGCCATGATGAGTGAAGGGTGTGGAATAATCTTCCAGCTTGGCCTCCTGAGCCATTCTTCTCATGGTGCTGGAGGGACGGGCGTTTCGTGGAGGGGCTGGCCTGTGTCCCCCAGGAGTGATGCCAATTGGCTTCACGTACTTCTTGTCGGAGCACAGGTAGCACCCTCCATCCTCCAGCTGGTCCAGCTCACTGATGCAGTGTATTCCTCGTGGGGTGGTGATGGTCCGCACCCCAAATGGCAGAGGGACCCGATGGGAGAGGTCATCCATGAGAGCGTTGAAGCTCTTGAAGCTTCGCTGGTTGATGGCCATCTTGACTCCTGCAAACTGAGGGTCTCCACTCTTGAAGAAGGTTATTTTCTTGGCTGGAGGTACCTTGGTGAGAGCACTCGCCCGAGCCACGGAGGGAAGGGGGGGCTCATAGTTGTAGGAGCTGGTGGTTGACAGGAGGTCAGCAGGCACCTGAGACATCCCTCTTGCTTAAAGGTAACTGCAAAGAGAAGAAAAAAGAGCGTAGGGTTTGTTTGGGTCGTGCAGAATCACAGAATATGCTGAGTTGGAAGGGACTAACAAGGATCATCATGTCTGACTCCTGGTCCTGCACAGGACCATCCCCAAGAGTCACACCCTGTGCCTGAGAGGATCATCCAAACCCTCCTGGAGCTCTGGCAGCCTTGGGGCTGTGCCCACTGCCCTGGGGAGCCTGGTCAGTGC
>JAWWMP010000116.1:113168174-113180121 GCA_035047865.1 Dendrocincla tyrannina | reverse complement strand
CTTGGGGCTGTGCCCACTGCCCTGGGGAGCCTGGTCAGTGCCCACCACCCTCTGGGGAAAGAACCTCTTCCTGATGTCCAGCCTAACCCTGCTCTGACACAACTCCAGCTGTTCCCTAGGTCCTGTCTCTGGTCCCCACAGAGCAGAGATCAGTGCCTGCCCCTCCTCTGCCCCTCACGAGGAAGTTGGAGCTGCAATGAGGTCTCCCCTCACTTTCCTCTTCTCCAGCTGAACAGACCAAGCACCCTCAGCCTCTCCTCACACACTTCTCCTCCAGGCCCTTCATCAGAATCAGTGCTTGACCAACATAGGAGCAAAGTTTGTGCTCCTCACAATACTTTTACCACCCGTGCTTGGTCAAGAGCAGATTGTACCAATGTGGTGGTCACAGCTCAGGTGGACACGAGGAAGAACAGCAGGAAGAGCAACCACAACCCTTCCCCTCACAGTCAAATCCTCCTCGTCCTGCAGATGCCAGTGAGAATCCAGTCAGTGTTAGTCACCCCCGAGGCACAAAAGGCATGAGTCAGACCCCAAGCGAAACCCACAAGAAGTGCATTGTTGTCTTTTTGAGTTTTGTGTCTTCCTTGCTTATCCTTTTGAGGTTTTCTCCGAAATTATCAGAGCCAGTGATTATTTCAGCTTTATTTTTACAAGCAGAGCGCTGAGATTCTCATGCAACCCTTTCACCCCGTGAACTGAAGCACAACAAAAACCAAACCAAAAGTGAATTTGTTCATGGGGTGATTACACTTGGTAGCACACAACCAGTCCTGAGCCAGGGCAGAGGGGCAGAGTTAGTCTAGTTTTAGAACAGCTACACATGGTCGTGCCACGAGGTAAGTTCTGGGTGAAAAAGTTATGGCAAAGAACTGTAAGAAATATCCAAAGACCTCAAAGAGAACTAAAAATACTGGTTCTGCTAAACTGTGGGGAAATCTGAAGTTGGTAAACACAGATGAGAGGAGAAGGATCTGCCCAATTTGTGTTGGAACTATTGCTATGCTTCATTTTTAAGGCTAAAGTGACCTTGGTGTTTCAGTGTTGTGGTTGAACCCCCACCTTTGGAACACGAGAGTTTTGAATGTCTTTGCCATGATGGAGATGAGTGGAGGAGAGACTGGACTCTTCCTTACTTGCCTTTATCAAAGGCATTGTCCTGGAAGTCAGTCACTTAAAAATACAAACCTCACATGAAAAGAAATTATTATGTAATAAAAAGAAAAACACACTTTGATTTTGAGATGGGAAAAAAATTAACAATATTTACAACTGCAAAAATACAAGCACAACAGATGCCTATTTTATGAATAAGGATAGTGACTCCACAGTTTATTCTGAGTTAATTCCTCTAACTTAAGTGGAGTCCCTAAAAATGGCATTTAGGGATGTCTCTTCTGACCATCCCTCTGCTCACAGATGGTCCCAAACCCTCCTGAATTGTGAGTAAGGAACACAGCAGGATTGTAGTTTGCAGAAGGTAATTCTGGCTACAGCTACATCCAATTTACTTCCCAGAGTATGTTCTTAGTTTTCTATGGCAATTTTTAAAAAATCTTTCACAAGAAAGAATTTTTAGTGTTCGCAAATGACTTAGAAAGCAATAAACATGTTTTTCTCCTTCAGTTTGCTCCTGGCTACCCCTCTCCCAACAGCTGAGTAAAGTTCTAGTTTCGAGAGTTGCACTAATCACAAATTCTTCTTTGGCAGATCAATTCGGTGCCCACTGTCATTAGTGGGAATTTTGTCCTGGATTGCAGAAGAACAGCATTCAAAAAGCTGTAAATGCTGATTTTCTCCCCATTTTAGAACAAAACCTTTGTATTCTCACTATGCAACTCTCCAGTTGCACAACAGCAAGTTCCCTCCTGCAATAAATGGAAGTTCAACCTGGGCTAGGTGGGAAAATGCATTGAATGACTATTATTTTGAAAAATCCCTGCTTTTTGGTATATCCAGGCACACCAAACAGTTTTCAGCACGATTTATTCTTTCCACGAGCATATTCCACCAAGCAATTATTCACTTATTTATTTCCCAGGTAAAGGTCAATCCATCACTCAAACTCATCACTTCTAGGGGAAAAAAATATCTCATTTCTCTCGTTCTCAACAGCTTTCAGAGAGGTGGGTTTCATTTTTTCTTTTGCACAACTTCCACTTTAGAGCTTTCAGACACGGCCAGCAAAATTTCCAAACCAACCCATTTTCCAAACTGTAGTCACTGGACAAACTGGCCCACAATATGTTGACAAAAATCTGCTTCCCAGGGATTTGTTCTACATTTTTCAAGCTGTTAAATCATGTTATAACAAGTCCAAAAAAAATGAAATACAGGACAAGTCATAATATACTTTCCCAATACTAATTTTCATATTTATGAATATTAATCAGCAATGTAAAGGGATCAGCAATGTAAAGGAATATAATCCTCTAAGTTTTGGGGGATAGAGTTGGTTGCCCACCCAAGCCTAGATGGTCTGTCAAATCTGCTTTTATCATGTCAATAAAGAGCCTTCCACAAATACCTTGCAGGAAAGATAAACAGTTCCCACACAGAGAAGTTTAGTACAATCCATTTGAAGTGTCAGAATTATTAAGGGATTCTACTGTTGATCAGCCGAGGCAACAAAAATGCTCATCTTGCCCAAATATATCTCTTTATAGACAAATAAGAGGAGTCTCAATGCATATTTCTGTACTTACATTGAAATACTTCATCCCTCTTGCTCAAGATGACTTTTTTCTTACAGAATATCCAAGGGATTAAAAATAAATCAACAAAATACAAATAATAATTAAAAAATAAAAAGCAACACATCCAACCAGGCACCTACAGGATCAAAGCCCCTGGACAACGCCGGGCAAAGCGTGAGCAGGTTAATTACCTGCTGTCAATCAAACTGTCCTCAAAATGACTGACCACAGCTCAGAGGGTTAATCAGGTCTGTGTTGCTAAGGATAGAAAGAAAAGCTACCTAAGCTGCTGGAGAAGGCTCTCAAATCCACCAGGGCTTTAGGCACAATTTGTCCAATCCTTCCCTTGCTTGTGCCCATCTAACTCAGGTATAAATCACACCTGGACAAGTGGAGAGGCAGTCCAAGTAATCTCTTCCTCTTGAATAAAAGCCTGCAGGGACCTGGAAAACTTTCCTGATCCAACCCACTCGACAGCCCTTGGGAATTGTGTCTATCTTTTGGGTAACTCCAGGGAAATCAGTGGAACTGCAGCAAAGATGAAGGATTTCTGTATGTTTGGTTGATAGTTTCTTACTCAGGGCATTGATGACTGAGATTCAGATCCATTTTTTTTTTTCCCCAGTGAAATATTATCTCAGTAAAGGAAAATCTGGTGAGTCCTAACCCAAATGTTTTCAAGCTCCTGGGAGATGTCAAAGTCACAGATGGATGCTCAACAGCTGGATCATTGAGATTTGGGTATGAAGTAAGGACAGACAAGTGAATGATAAATGATGGGAGAAGACTTGTTCTTTCATAATTCACCTGCAAGATCCTTTCCTGCTGCCTCTCACACTTCCTCTTTGCAAAAACACACACACAACAATAAAAAAAGATTGCTTAGTTGAAGATAGATACAAAATCAGTAGCAAATCCCATTCCTGTGTGGACTGGAATTCTCAAAGGTTGGACCTGATGACCTCAGGGGTCTTTTCCAACCCGAATGATTCCATCATTCTCTGATTCTATTAGTTACACAGCCATTGTGCCTGTGCACCAACACCACTCAGAGCACTAAGCACCTTCTTTTGTAGAAACCAATTACTTGCAGAGAGATCAGGGTCATAGAGGGCTTTTATTGGGAGGGCAGGGATTTGGAGATCCTGAAGGAATGCCTTCAGCAAGTTTTACATCTCAGCCCCTTAACAGGAATCTTCTAAATGTAAGGTCAGTGTATGAGCCATTACAGTTCTCTTCATACAGCATTGCTTCTCCACCTGTGGCCAGCCCACCTTTCAGGGCCCAGAGGCCATTCCTGTGGGATCCTTGACCCAGAAGAACAAGGTCATCACTTTGTAGGCTTGCATCTCGTGTAAGGGGTCAGCAGCTCTACAGGAAAACTTGTGGGACTCCAGCCATGGGAAAGACTGAACTCCTCACGGGGGTCGTTCTACTCGATCTGGACTCTGCCAGGGAACCTGGTCCCTGTTTTTCAACTTCCATTACAGTTCAAATCCACATCTTAAAAATAGAGCAGGCAGGCAAGTCTTGGACTTCTACGCCCCATCAAACCTCTGCTATTGGACGTCTCATAGAGGAAATTGTGTGATCATGTGTGTGACCCCTTAGTCAAAATCCCACAGAATGGTTTGGGGTTGGAAGGGACCTTAAAGGTCACCTTGTTCCACCCCCTGCCATGGGCAGGGACACCTTCCACTAGCCCAAGTTGCTCCAAGCCCCGTCCAACCTGACCTTGGTCACTTCCAGGGATGGGGCAGCCACAGCTCCTGTGCCCATCCTGTGCCAGGACATCACCACCTTCACAGCCAAGAATTCCAACCCAGTATCCCATCTAACCCTGCCCTCTGGCAGTGGAAAGCCATTCCCTGTGTCCTGTCCCTTCATGTCCTTGTCCAGCTCTCTTGGAGCCCTCTTCATCTGCAGCATTAACATCTGTTCACATCAGCCTTCATCTCCTGTCCCTCACACTTGTCTTGTTATCTTGGAAGGGGTTTTTTTTGCAGCCTCTTCTGTGTTGGGGTTGTAGAAGAATGAGAAGAATTCAGGCATCACTGTAGAAGGAGCCTGAGCTGAGGCAGGAGATCTCTCAGGGAATGTGCCTCAATGGATGGAGCACCAGGCCAATAACCACTGTTTGAGAGGTGAGAAGCTTCCAGACTTGACTTAAATACTTCATATTATCAAGAATCTACCCTGTCCACCAATGACAGTTCATTAACCCTACTCAGCATGAAACATCTGTGACTTCTCTGTCACCTGAATAATTGGAGTGCCAATGTTTGTGTGGCTTTTGTTCATTACTCAGTGTTCAGACATTTATATTATGTGGGAAGTTTCTCTTCCCACATAAGTGGCTTCTATTTTTGAAAAGCCATTTCTTTCAGACAGCAGCAAAATTTATAGATCACCAATAACATTTGGAAATGCAGCTGGTTGAAAGACCCAGGTGTGTCTTCCAGGGAAATCATAAACAAAATGATTTCATTTGAAATTTTTCCCAGAAAAGGTGAGAGTTTCTAGCAAGGAAGAAGAATCATAATATTGCAAGATCTAACCATGTTTCTCTAAAGAAGCTCATTTGAATTTGCTCTGTCCCCTTTTTGATAAATAAAAGTATTTTTTAAATGTCAGCATGATCTTAATTAACAAGGAGTATTTATGGCGTGACCAAGCTGAAGTGTTTTATGGAAAACTCCAAAAACTGAGACTTTTGATTAATAAAAGGAGACAAGGACTAAACTGGAAAGCAACTTGTCCATGTGCCCGTGAATATATAAAAATTCCCTGCAAACAAAACAGGTAGAGCACGTATTTGGGAATTTACTGGGTAGATGGATGGGTAAATGCTCCCCCTCTGAAAACATTCAAGGTCAGGTTGGATGGGGCTTGGAGCAACCTGGTGTAGTGGGAGGTGTCCCTGCCCATGGTAGAGGGTGGAACTGGATGAGCTTGAAGGTCCCTTCCAACCCAAACCATGCTGTGATTCTGGCACTGACCATATGGATATCTCCTCTCTTTAGTGGTGCCCATGTCCTGTTCCTCACGGGTAAGGACAATCAGGGTACTGAGCAGAAACAAGCACAGTGTTGGTTTCTCTCAAGTCCTCCTTTGGAGTCCACATTTACCTGATCCCTCATTTTTGTGCCCATGCCTGTGATCTGGATGTTTCCTCACTCCAAGCAAGAGAACACCAGGCTGAGCCCCTGTGCTGGAATGGCAGGGGAAGGGCAGCACTATTCAGAAACCATCATTAGTGACCTGGATGGTGACAAAGGGCACCCTCACCGAGGTCTCCAGTGAGCAGCTGGTGTGCTGGAGGGCAGGACTGGCATTTGGAAGGACCCCAAAAGTCTGGGGAACTTGGTTAATGTGACCCCTAGGAGAAGAAAACACCAACCTGGTGTTGGGGACACTAAACCTCCATGCAGGAGCTTTGCAGAAGTGGATGTGGGGGTGGCAGTGGACAAGAAGTTGAACAGGACTCACGCTGAGCCCACATGGCAAAGAACATCACCCACATCCTGCAATGAACTGGCAAGAGTGTCCTAACCAGGCCCAGAGGAGCCACAACTCCCTTCTGCTTGTCTCTTCTGGCAGCACATCTGGGAGCACATGTGGACACTGTGACCAGGTTTCACTTCATAGCCCAAAAAAGACACTGGAATGACGGAGGGAGTCCAGCAATGCCACCAAGATGGTAGGACAAAATAGAAGGCCAAGGTTGGACAGGGCTTGGAACATCCTGATCTAGTGGAAGATGTCCCTATGGAACCAGATGGTCTTTAAGGTCCCTTCTATGGTTCTAGAGGTGCGTGATGTGAAGGGGGAGGATGAGAGCACTAGAATTGTTGAATCTGGAGAACATCTACTTCATTCTCTAGAACTACCTAGGACATGGTGTAGGTCTGGTATAGAGAGAGACAGACTTTCCAGAAATGCTTGCCAGAGCACTAAGACATGGCAGACACAAGTGGAAGCATGAAAAATGACAGTTTGGTCGTGGAAAAACATTATTCATGATGATGATGATGATGATGATGATGATCAGAGACTGGGACCTTAGAGATGGAGGAACAGCCAACCCTGGGGATGTTCAAAACTCAGCTGAAAAACCTGATCCGCTGAGCCGGGCTCTGAGTATGTGGTAGGACCAGAGAACCTCTAAAGTCCCTTCCAGCCTAGTTTATTCTGGGGTTTAGCAAAGGTAAGGCAGCTTCTCCAAAGGTTCTCTGTGCTCTCCTTGGCTCAGGCTCGTGTGGTATTTAAGACCCAGCTTAAGGCCAGTTTAATGTGACCCATCCTTTGCAGCCATCCAGGCTGTCCCACCATCAGAGATGTTTTCTGGGATCTGGTAGAACCTCTAATTATTTTAACATTATCAGCTCTCCCCTTTTGTGATCACTGGATTTCCTTCTAAGAAACTTAAATACTCATTGATCCACGTGAGGCAGATCTCAGTAAATAAAATCTTGTTCTCAGGTTTTCAATGATTTTTGGTTGGATTTCTTTTTTTTGGGGTGGGAAATTTTTATTAGTTTATCATGAGGTTTTTTTGGAAAGAATGTACTGCTTTTTCTTTAGGTGGGTCCATATCAGTTTGAAACAAGTCACTCCTCAAAGCACAACAATCCCAGTTGCATTTCCAGGTACAGCCTCCAATGCAAAGGATTACATTGCACTTAACCTGGGTAATAAAGAAGCCCAGCTTTCTGGAGGATAAGAATTAGTCTCAGGGATAAGATTCACCTACAGCAAATCCTCCTGCAATTCCAGATATATTATCTAATTAGTTTTTCAACCATCAACCACAGGTGGAAAAAAAATTCACTGAAATTGCTAAAAAAATTGGGATTTTTTTTTAATGTTTCTTAATTTTAAAAGCATTTCCTCTGTTGACAATGTCTCTACAGTTGATCCATCAGTCTCCATGGGTTTGAATTGTGAACTTGAGTCCATTCAACATGAGACAAAACATGGTTGAGAAACATTATTTCTTTTCCTAGAGTGACACTTGTGGCAAATACCAAATAACAAGTGCATTTATGAAGCTGAAGACCAAAGCTCTTGGTATCAGCAGAACTTCAGAGATCTGGTCATAGGATCAGGACCTCAAACCTGGCAGACATTACTGGGATTGGAACCTCAGCTCCATGCTTTGTTCAAATCACCTGAGTGATGTTTTTTGCTTTCTGTTTAGGAGGACAGTTGTACACAAGTACAACAGAATAAAACAAGATGATGGACAGCACATGGAGCATCCATCAGGTTCTCTTAGGCTGCTCAGGGAAGTGGTGGAATCACCATCCATTGAAATGTCCAAGATGTGGCACTTGGGGACATGGTTCAGTGGTGGCCTTGGCAATGCTGGGGGAACAGTTGGACTTGATGATCTCAGAGGGCTTTTCCAACTTGAACAGTCTTGGTGAGCAGAGACAGGGACATGGTGATGCCCATGTTTTATCCCTTCCCTAACACATCCTGTTGCCTCCCATCAGTGAGTTCTCAGAGTTTACTCCTACTGTGACAGTTCCCCTGGGATTCTGGTGAGTCCACTGTGACATCAAAGCATTCACCCACTGCAGGGAGCAGAGAAGCCCAAATGCAGAGGGTTGGTTTCCATTTCCTAAAGAAACGAAGGATTTATCTTCCCTAAAATGAAACTGAGGGCTTGAGAGACCAGAGGCAGAGAGGCCACTTCTGCCACACAGTGTCCAACACCCAGCTGTGGTCTACTGAAGTGACAACCCTGAGCCACAGAGCGATTTGGGTTGGAAAAGACCTCCAAGACCATCCAAACTGTGCCTGATCCCCAACTTGTCACCCAGCCCAGAGCACTGAGTGCCACGTCCAGTCATTCCTTGGACACCTCCAGGGATGGGGGGACTCCACCACCTCCCTGGGCAGCCCCTTCCAATGCTTACCAACCCTTTCCATGAAGAATTTCAACAGCCACATCTGGATGTTCCAAACTGTGCATGGTTGAGCAGCAGAAAGAAGTCAAAAGTACCTCCAGAATGAGGGGACAAAGTTGTTTCCAAGGGTATTTCCAGTGCCTTAGCCAGGCATTTACCAATGACATTGTTTTAAAGATCCTGGTTTTTAGGTGATGAGCACTGTCTTTTACTCCCAGTTCTGGCAACATCAGGGGAAATAACTTTGAGTTTCCTTTTGAGGTGAAGCTGAAAGTTTTATGTCCAGCCTGATCTACATGTTTGTGCCAGGAAACTCATAAACAGATTTGCTGTTTCTCCTGTCTCTGGTGAGCAGTGATAGAACCCAAAGGAATGGCCTGAATTGTGTCAGGAAAAGTTTAGGCTGGATATTAGAAAAAGGTTCTTCACCCATAGCATCGCTGGAACAGGCTCCTCAGGGAAGTGGCCACAGCACCAAGGCTGCCAGAGCTCAAGGAGCATTTGGACAACCCTCTCAGAGACATGGTGGGATTCTGGCGTTGTCCTTTGCAGGACCAACTTGATGATCCTCATGGGTTGCTTTCAACTCAATGTTCTGTGATTCTATGGTTATCAACTCAGACAGAGGAGACGGCGTGGCAAGACTGGTTTGCCAAACTCCAACCTAGAATTGACATGATTGATTACACAAAAGGAACACGATGCCAAGAACAGATGTGTATCACAAGGATTAGGCATGGGTTGAGCAGATGTTAACAGTCCTTTTGTCTCCTCACAAAGGCTGTCTGGTATTTCTGTCCCTTGATGACGTGATCACAGCCACACCAGGTGACTCCTCCACCTCCCACATCTCATCCCGAGGCTGTTTCCATCTCCAAGGAGGAGGCTCAGGCACACAAGCAGTTTAAAGACAACCAGTTAAGATTTCCTAGGCTGGTGAATTCACATGCACCCACTCTCCTAAACAACCCAAGCTTTGCTTCCCCATCTTTCTGTCTGCAAAGGGGAATGAAGAAAGAGGCTGAGCAAAGCCCAGCACCCATGAAGACCAACCAGTTAAAGAACTAGGAATATCTACAAAAAACCAGGATCTAAGGCAAGACATGCCTAAAAATTGACACCCAAAAGCCAATTGCTGAGAGATGGACCAACAAAGTCACCATGAGCTTGGAAGAGGTTTCAGTCTGCAGCTGGATCTGGACTTGGCAGCTCAGGAGAAGAACCTCACCATAAATTCCAGCGACTGCAGGTGTTGGAATCCTTTTAATTTCCAATTTCCATGTAAACCCTCCTTTGTCAGGGCAGTGTCCCACTCTGCAAACACAAAGGCACTTCAGTGCATCGGCCTCCTGAGCTCAGTCTGGGGCTACCCATGTGTCCAACACCCACTTGCATCCCAGGGTTTCCATCCATCCTAAGGCACAATTCATTTTCCTCTACACCACCATCGTTTCCCTATTTTACATTTCTAATAAAACACTTACTTGAGATTATTAAATCCTTGATATGCAACATTTGCTTTTTTCCTCCAGTACAGGTTTAATTTCTCTGACCATTGTTAACATTTCCAGGCCCCTGGATACCATTTCTCTTTCCTTTCTGATGCCCTCAGCTCCTTCCAAATGATTAACAATTTTGATTTTCATTAACGTGCCTTTTACACTCTTAAAAAAAAAAAAAAAGCCTTAAAATACCCTAAACCAAATCAGATCCCTCCACATTTCAGCAGGGATATTCTCTGTCAGTTTTTTGGTGTTTATTACTGAATCTGTGGCCAGCATTTGCTCATCCAACAACGTCTCTTTCTCAAATCCTTTTAAATAACTTTCCAAGCCAAATCAAGCACTGTGTCAAATCTGACAAACAGTAGAAGCCGTCAGGATTCTCTGGCATGGTGTGTTTATTTAGCCTTTAGTCTGCAATCCCTGTGCCACACAGCTGTGCACTTACTGTGCCTTAACATTTGCTCCATTGTATTAGAAGGCACGAAGTCTCACCTGGAGTCACTCTCTCCCTCTGGCTTTGAGTAGTGGGGGAAAAAGCCTTATCAGGGATTTTATCCCAGTCCTTTCTCCCTTATTCATCCCAGTTAGCATCAGATGCCTTTGGGAGGTGGCACACTTGTTTCTCAGTTCATTCTCTAACATCCAATTTGCCAACATGATCAGCAAAGCTGATCTCTGTTCCTTCCATTTTTTTTTTCAAGAATTCCTTCATTTGTTTTTTACCCATTGCATTTTTTTATAGTGACTTCCTTCCTCGCTTTAAATCCTGTCCAAACCACTCATAGTTTTCTTCTTTAGGATAATTTTTTAAGGTGTTCAATAACTCAGCCAGTTTTTCATTATTGTCCTCCCTTTAAATTTATTAATGATCCCGCTTTTTCCGCTGTTTCTGCTCTACCCCCAAAGATTTACATCCTTCCAACTTTTACTTATTCTTGATTTTAGTTCATGTCAGCAGAACTCTGACCTCTCATCAAGGGCAGCTAACCCTGGTACCCCAGCCAAAGTCTAAATGTGGTGTGTTCTGCTTTTATTGCCTCCACTTTTCACACAATGAACTGTTCTTTCTCTTCCCCCTCTATTGAATCCCAGTGCCAGACTCTTGGATCGGATGAGCCAGCAGGACTCACAGGAGCTCACGGGATCTCTTGGGATCAGCACTTGCTGAACACCTGCTCCGTTTGGGCACTGAGCAGGAGCAGAAGGGACAATGCCCCCCCTCCACCCCCAGCTGTGGGACAATGGTGGGGATTTCCTACACACACACGGCTCCTTCACAGATGTTTTGGGGCTGTTCTGGAAGAACAGAGTGTTCTGGTGGGGTAGTACTGTCAGGTGGTCCTACAGCAGCTCAACCCCAAATGGGGTCAGGGAAATCATGTGCAGCCGAGGAGGAGGGACAAGGATCAGCCAATGCCTGGATGGCAATACTGGGACAAATAAATGCTAGTTGGGCAGATACTCCAGGCTGGATGTGGATGTCTGTGAAGTGTCTGCTTGAGACAGTCACTCCAGCCCTCCTTCAGAGTCACCAGGAAGATATGATGTCTTTTAGGCTGTGTGTTCATCTCATGGAAACACAGAATGGTTTGGGGTAGAAGGGACCTTAGAGATCACCCAATTCCACTCCTGCCATGGGCAGTGACACCTTCCACCATCCCAGATTGCTCCAAGCCACATCCAACCTGGCCTTGGACACTCCAAGGGATCCAGGGGCAGCCACAGCTTCTCTGGGAATTCCAGCCCAGCCCCTTCCCACCCTCCCACCCAACAATCCCTTCCCAATCTCCCACCCAGCCCTGCCCTCTGGCACTGGGAAGCCATTCCCTGT
>JAWWMP010000116.1:113146505-113167252 GCA_035047865.1 Dendrocincla tyrannina | reverse complement strand
CCTGGAGCCCCTTTAGGCTCTGCAAGGGGCTCTCAGCTCTCCCTGGATCCTTCCCTTCTCCAGGTGACCCCCCCAGCGCTCCCAGCCTGGCTCCAGAGCAGAGGGGCTCCAACCCTGCAGCATCTCCAGGGCCTCCTCTGGACTCTCCAGCAGCTCCACATTCTTAATCCTTAACTGGATGTCTCAAATTAATTCAATCTTAAAACTACAATTTCTTTCCACTATCTGGAAAAGCAGCTCAAGGTGATGAAGACAGACAGTGATAATCAAGTTGTTTCATCAGTTGTGTCTCATTCCTTGTAACCTGGCTCTAAATTACCAGAAACAAATACTTGATTTGCTAACAAGGAAGGTGAATGTGGGGGAACACTCCTTGTTGACCCTTCAAAGAACATGTTTTTAAGTTATTTTTAAAAAATTGGATCAAAAACAGTTGCTGAGAATTAATACCTGAAATACTGAAAAGGAAGGTGGAGGAAAAAGCCAAAAACAAGCACTGCATTCCTCCGGGGTCACCCCTTCAAATAACATTCCTTTGGTATTTTTGAGAGATGAGAAATTAAAAGATCATTTAAAATTAAATGAGAAATTCTGCTTCACTTTAATTACTCTCGCAAAGCAGCTAAATTAATGTTTTTTTAAAAACCAGAAATTTCACATTGAAAACTTCAAAACTTCGCAAACAGAATGGTTTGGGTCCTTTAAAAGATTCTACGTTTGAAGTTGACATCCATAAAACCCAAACTAGCTAAAAAAGCCACGTCCTGCCCCTCCTCTGGCTGCAGCTGAGATCCAGCTCTCCTCCATAGCATTGGACACCACGGTTTGTACACTCTGTTTGCTTTGCTGCCTCCACCCCACACCTGATCTGAATGTCCTGGTCCTTCTTCCTCATGCTCTTTGTCTCTCCTGGTCACATCATGCTCCCTGTGGTGTCAGCAGGTGACACCATTCTCCACATTCATGGTGGCAGCTGTAACTCTCCTCTGCTGGGTCTCTCCTGACCTTTTCCTGAGCTCTTTCCCAGTGGTTCTGCCAATGCTTTTCGGAGAATCACTGAATCATTAGGTTTGGAAGGGACCTCTGGACACCATCCAGTCTAACCCCTGTCCCAAGGCAGGGCCACCTGGAACAGGTGACACAGGAATGCATCCCAGTGGGTTTGGAATGTCCCCAGAGAGGGACACTCCATGAAACCCCTGAGCAATCCTTTCTCATGGCTAAGAGAACACCTCCTTATCTCCCACCACAAACCCCAACCCCTCCCTCCTTGGTGGGAATAACCTGCACTCGCATGACACTCAAACTCCCAATCTCTGTGTCGTGTTCAACACCCACATCTCCTTCACACCAAACACTCACATCTGGGTTGCTGCCAACTCTTGCAGATTCTTGAGTGTAATTGCTCCCAACTCTCCTGCTAAAACACCTGTTTCTGAGTTCACTTATCTCAGCCTTTATAAACTCCACCAGCTTTCACAATATTAGGCAAGGTCTGTTCAAAAGCCTGCCTGTAAAATTCTTCACTTCTGCAGTCACAGAATCAACAGCTTGGAAAAGACTTCCAAGATCATCAAGTCCAACCTTTGGCTTACCACCACTTTGTCAACAAGACCAGAGCACTGAGTGCACATCCAGTTGTTTCTTGGACACGATGACTCCACCACCTCCTCTTCCAATGTTTAACCACCTGCTTTTTTCCACGTTCTCATATTTGCCCTTACCAGCCTCAGCTGATCTGAAATTCTTCTCCTTTCTTGCTCCTTCCTCTCCTGAAGACTGAGGGTTGCCCTATCCAGCTCACACCTGTCAATCCACGGAGCAGAAAGTGTTGATACCATGGGAATAGGTGACAAATGGAAGATTAGGGAGATATTTAGTCCCTCTTGCTGCCCTGCATCTCCCTCCTCTGGCCTCATACCCACCCTAAAAACACAGATCTTCTAACACATGTAGGAGTTAACACCAGGCTTATATAACCCCACAGTGATCGCTCAGCTCTTCACCAGCACCATTTCCCAGCTTACATCTGATCCTGACCTGGATTCAGATGCGAAGGCTGTTCCATTTGTCCTGTCTCTCACTTGAAGACAGATGTGATAAGAAGTAGCAAGATTACTTATAAAGAAGCTTTGCATGCCTTTGAGGAAGCTTAAAGTGATAGCATGTTGAAATGGGCAAGTGAATTGCCAACAAAACAGGAATGGGTCTGGAAAAAATACTGCAAAATACACCTGGAATTATCTGTGCTGGCTTTTTTTTTCCCCATGGATTGGCCAAATGACATGTTTTCCTGACTTTGCCTGAACTTTAATGGCAAGGGCATCTGCCAAATGTGCTTGTGGGCTTGCTGAGGTGTTTGTGGAGGGCAAGTCAGAACTCCCTCCCTGCAAAGCCTCATGGCCAGATCTCAGTGACACGAGATTGGCTTGTGCAGTCAAGAAATGAGGATGACACCAGGTGACTAAGCCTGGTCAGCTCATGCAGAAAGAATGCAAAACGCAAAAGAAACCTGTGAGCGATTTGTGCAGGACAATTCCAAATAAAATTTGATGCAAGTGTGAATGTTCCCACAAGTAAGACCAAAAAATCCCACCAAACTGCTGTGACTTATTGAAACAACTGCAGTAGGTGACAGTGTTTAGGCTTTCATTATTCTTAGGGGCACTTTTAGTACCAGAAGTTAAAGTTAATATGTTTCTTTCCAGTAAAACTAGATTAAATATTCTACATTTATAATCACAGAAACATTTCAGTTGGAAAAGCCCTCTGACATCATCCAGTCCAACCATTACCCCAGCACTGCCAAGGCCACCACTGACCAATGTCCCAAAGTGCCACATCCACATGACTTTTAAATCCTCCAGGGATGGGGACTCCACCACTGCCCTGGGCAGCTGTGCCAGGGCTGGACAACCCTTTGGGAGAAGAAATTGTTCCCAATATCCAACCTAAACCTCCATTGGCACAGTATGAGGTGGTTTCCCTCATCTTATTGCTTATTAGCCAGGAAAAGAGACCAACATTCACCAGGATCCCCCCTCTTGTCAGGGACTTGCAAAGAGTGACAAGGTCCCCGTTGTTCCTCCTCCTCTCCAAGTTGAGCTGCCTGAGCTGCTCCCCATCAGATTTGTGTTCCAGACCCCTCACCAGCTTAGAACTCTGCAGGTTATTTTCATAACCCTCAGACCCCCATTGCTTTCTGGGCTCTGGGACCTTCTCTGCTCTTCTGCCGCTCTCAGTGCCACCCAGTGCAACCCAGTACAGAAGCTGAGGGTTAACTGGTACCTGTACACATGATTCCACAAGGCATCACAGCTTCACCGACTCCACATGGCTAAAATGTCTAAAAACCACATTTTTTTTAAAGGAGTAGAGCTGGCACAACGTGGCTCTGGGACCTACATCGGGGCTGTTGGGTAAGCAGATAGAATTTCTTCAGATTTAGAGCTTCTCTGGGTTCCAGCAGCGCTCTGAGTCTGCTTTGAGGTGGCTGATGGTGGATGCACAGGCTGGGACATGGACAGCACCAGCCAGCACAGGCCCAGCTGTCAGGAACTGGTTCACCCACCAACCACGCTGGGATCAGGCAGGTGAGCACAAACAGGTCACCTCTGCACCCCGGGTGCTGCAACAGGAGCCAGCCTCTCTCAGCTGGGTGACATCCAGGTCTTCCTTCACGTGTCATCACCAGATCAAAGAAACGTAGAATGGCTTGGGTTGGAAGGGACCTTAAATGATCATCTCGTTACAACCTCCTGCCATGAGCAGGGACACCTTCCACTAGACCAGGGTGCTCCAAGCCCTGTCCAACCTTGAATACTACCAGGGATGGGGCAGCCACAGCTTCTCTGCCCAACCTGTGCCAATTCTTGACCATCACAGTCAATGTTTTCCTAACAGCCAGTATAAATCTACCCTCTTTCAGCTTAAAGCCATTCCCCCTTGTCCTGTCCCTCCAGGCCCTTGTCCAAAGTCCCTCTCCACCTCTCTCAGAGCCCTTCTAGACACTGGAAGAAGCCCTAAGGTCTCCCCAAAGCCTTCCTTTCTCCAGGCTATCCAATTTATCCATTCTCCAGATATCCAAGCCTGGCTCCTTCCAAGCACATTTTGGATGCTGAGTCCCAGCTGCAGCCCAGCACACGGCACAGAGGGTGGGGGGAAAATCAGGGAGCTTGGAGACCTCCAGAGCTTGGGTTCTCTCCATCCCAGAGTTGTGGAGACACAAACCTAAGTGATAGTCACAAAATCACAGAATGGTTTGGGTTGGAAGGGACCTTAAAGACCATCCCATTCCACCCCCTGACATTGGCAGGGACACCTTCACTCTCTCAGGTTGCTCCAAACTCATCCAACTTGGCCTTGAACACTTCCAGGGGTGGAACAGCCACAACTTTTCTGCTTTCCAGAGAATAAGATGGAAGAGACAAAGCCTAAAAAGGAAAACTGAGGTTCTGACAGATCAAGTGACTTGCCTGGTACCACCTATTTGGCCTTTTGGACAGCACTGGGAACACAACATTTGTCTCCTTGGTCCTGACACCACGATACACACTTGATTAAAATAAAGGGACAAAGAGTGTGACACGAGTGCACTGTTTCTGAGTGAGCTGCTCTGAAACAGGCATGGGAGGATTTGCCCTCCCATCTCCAGAGCCCACCTCCCCTGCTAAGCCCTTAAGCACACTCGGGATTCTTCTCACGCAATCCAGGGTGCCAACGTCAGCAGAAACACCTCAAAGAGTAAGGCAACAACCTCAGCTCCCGTGCCCTGCAGGAGGAGGGACACTGGGGGCAACACTGGACAACCACAGGCCTGCAGGATGCCGACAGTTTTGGGAGGTTTTGGAGACAAGCAGCAGAACGATTGAGCGGTTGGTGGGATGAAGGAGGCAGAAAACAAAATGTTGAAAGCACTAAATATACATTGCTTGGCCAAGTAATGCCCCAGGGAAAACGAAAGAGCTGGCAGGAAGGAGGGAGCCAAGAGCCAAGGAAGAAGTAGGATCTCCATTGTTAAGAGCTCTCAGCCCTTGGAAGTGAACAATGAGCACGGGCTTTGTGTAGTGAGCCAGGAGACAAGTCAGGCTGAGGGGAAGCTGAGGAGGGTGGGCACTACACAAAGAGATGAAATCAAGCCCTTTCTGAAACATTTCTGGCACAAAATCCACCTGGGTCTTGATTTTTCTCCTGTGCTTTTTGTTCTCTATGTGGTCAAAAATGTTAAGGTGCTAATTCTTCTTCCCAGGCATGCAGAGGAACAGCTTAACATAGAGCAAGGGGGTAAAAATAGATGTGATGGGATAAAACTGAGGAAAGGACAAGTGAGGTCATTTAGATGGGAACAATCTTCAAGTGAAGAAGCAAAGCCCCCTCCCAGAGGTTACTTAAAACTCGCCTGGGTGGGAAAAAAAAGGTTGTTTTCCTTTTTCTGGTTTTTGTTTGTTTGTTGGTTTGGCTTTTTTTTGGTTTTTGTTTTTTTTTTTTTTTGGTTTGGTTTGGTTTTGGGTTTTTTTTTTTTTTTTAGTTTTTTTTTAAGGAAGAGTAGGCTTTGGGGTAAAAGGATTGCACTGTGAAGGGAAGAGATTAAGAGATCAATTGCTTATCTTTCCAAATGATTTTTAATATATTAAAACCACCTAAGTCTTATAAATTCCATTTTATACTTCAATGTGTAGTTTGTCCCCCTTCTACATTAATGGGCACAAATTAATAATGACAATTGACAGCAACAAAACGCATCTATTGGCCAATTGTTCATGTTTCTCCAAAGCACAAGAAGAAGATGGCCATGACTACAAGGAACTGAATTAAAAGAGCTGAGAAACAGATTTACTGAAGCTCCCAAGGAGAGCCAAGGGAGATCCAGTGAAGCAGGAGGGGGAAAAAAAGCCCACAAGCAAAAAACCAGCAAGAGATGGAAACATTATCTTGTGCCCTCAGTTGCTGTAAGGAGCAATTTGGGGAAGGAGAAGATAAATACAAATCAATCACAGTCACAACCAGTAATTCTTAGTGATTACAGACGGGCCAAGAACTTGCTGTAGCTTGAGATATTCAAAAGCACATACAAATCTTGATGCCAACCCCTGAAGAAGAGTCACAGGGATGCAGAAATTCCCAGCTCAGGGGTCTGGCCACCAGACAATATTCTTCCATAACAGACAGATGGACCCAGGTGGGTTTTTAGCAGAGGCAACCGTGTATTGCCAGACTCTCTCTTCAAAGGCTCACTGGGATGCTGACCTGTGACCTCCTGGGGAATTTATCAGTATAAGAACCATAAATAAAGAGAAGGAACTACAGGGTGAAATTGAATGCCACGTTCTATTCAAGGGTCACATTTAATGATCTAAATGAGCCTTAAGTCATCAACTAGATGAACTTCTCTTCAGCCTAAGGAATAAATTCGTGTTTTGATAGTAATTCACTGAAGAACTGTCAAGGGTTAACGACCTGAGGCTTGTGTTAGCAAAAAAACCCATGGCCCCCCTTTAAGCTTGTGCTTAGAGAGACTGAGGGGCTGCCAACGAAAGAAAAAGAAAGGGGAAAAAACAGGCCTTGTGGTTATCCAGATCTTACAGGGGAAATCAGACTAGAAACTCTGGTTCAGACTCCAACTGGGCTTGTGGTGACAGTCACATCTCTCCCATCAGGGACCAGTGTTGGAGCAAGCCTGTGACCTGCCTGGCTCCCTGCCTGCTTAAAATGGACAGGAGTCCCCTCTGCCTGCACAGGAACACATATCTGCTTATGGGATTGATCCTCTCAATCTCCTGCTGTCCCTAAATAGCAGCAGGGACTTTAAGTGGCCGCAGCAAGTTACACCAGGAAAACTGGAAGCCAGCTCTGGTCCAAAAGGAGACCTGTTTGCTTGGGAAATGCCTCAATAGGGGTGGACCCAGAGCCCACTGCAAAGCCTCCCAGGAAAACACAAACACAGCCCTTGGAAACCTTCCAGGGATAACATCTGCATTGCTCAACAGAGCTGAGTAGAGCCACCAGCCCTGTCTTGTTCCCCTCAGCAAACTTCCCCCATAATCCCTGTTTATCACAGGCACCTATTTCTCCCACATGACCACCAACAGCTCAGTTTCCTAGTTAGAAATGAAGAAAAATGAATGAAAGAGCTTCTAAAAAAGTACAATGATCAGAGCTCCTGCCAGTCCTCCACGCTCCAATATCTCCCTTGATACTCCTTCCCCCAGTATGGATTGAAAGGTTTACAGAGGCACAGAGAGAGAGGCAGATTCCACTCACCACAGCAAAGTAATCCAGGTACATCGCTTTGCCCAGGTCAATAATCCATCCCAGGTCAGGCCTTCATTGAGCACTGACAGTGGAGATCAAAAGCCAAGCAGAGAAATCTCCCTGGTTGACGTTCCTCACCCTGCAGGTGAAGGATGGAGCACTTCTGCTCTCTCCCTGCTACACAGGGAGATGGGCGCCCACCTCCCCTCCTAAAACTTTACATGTCTCCCCTTCTTGCAGCTTTCCCCTCTGCCAGGTGCTCCCATGCTCCACCACTTCTCCAGGAAACAAAGCAAACAGGCTCCTCTGCCAAGGGGAGCTGCTTGGAATGGGATTAGGATGAGCAGAAAGGAGCTTAGAGCCGGGCACCATCTGCGGTGACGATGATTAACTAATGAGGTTTTAAAGCTGCTTTTTTTTTCCCTCTTGTTCCTCCTGCAGGTCTGACGACATAGAATTTTGCATCACTGTTTGCATCGTGGTCTCTGCTGCTTGCCCAGCCTGACCCAGCCCCTCCTGCTCCTCCTCTGGACACGAATTCCAGCCAGGAGCTGGAACACAGGGAAAAAGCTGGATCCTGGTGGCCAAGGGTCATCTTGCCTCTTCTGGTCACCAAGTCCATGTTTTAAGTCTCCAGACTCTGATATGCAGTAATTAAATCAGATTAAATCATTGCAAAACCTCTTCCAGCCTGAAAAAACCCCCTCATGGATGACAAAAAGGAAAACTCAGAACCCAGAACGAAGTTTCACATATTCCATCAGGGGATCTTTAAATGTACATGGAAATCATAAGGAATGGCAAAAATCACAACCCCAGAGAGGTGAGGGGAAATGTTATTCCTTCTTCATCAGTTGGAAAAGAGGCATCTTCAAATGCTGGTATTTTTTCCACAGTCAGACCAGGTGCAGACCCCAAATGCCCTAATGATGATGATAATTAATTAATTAACACCCTCGCCCCAAACCAGGTGTCTTGTTTTCTTACACAAAAATACTGCAAAACTAAAATCCTCTGTGATGTCTGTCAATGGTCACTCACCATCAAACTTTCCAGTTCAGGCTCCAAACCCATTTCCTTAACCAGGCTTCCTTTGGGTTGGACCAAGAACATGCAGGGATGAAAGTGCATGGCAGTGACACCCTAAACTTGTGCTGGGACGCAGCTTGGGTGGAAATACTTTGACCAAATGTAGGTGTCTACACTGCAGACCCTGTGTCAGCTGCCTACGGTCCCTCAACATGTTCTGTGGGACACAAATCCTCACATCCTATAGCTGATATCAAACAGGGTGGCTGATTCACCCTCAAGGAAGTCTTAGGCTCTCCAAGGAATAAGTGAAGCGTGAGATGTTAGCTTGAATACTGACCTCTACCTCATAGACATCTGGAATGACCTGAGGTGGTTGCCCACTCTCATCCTACCTAGTCATACATACTGCCCATGAAGATAAGCACTTCCAAAATCTTTCTAAAGTGAAAACCAACAGAATAACTATCACAGAATCCTAGAATGGTTTGGGTTGGAAGGGACCTTAAGGACCATCTTTTTCCAACCCTCAGTCATGGGCAGGACACCTTCCACTCTCCCAGGTTGCTCTGAGCTACACAACCTATTCTGACTGCTACTATTCCCCTGCTGCTGATCAGGAATCCTAATCACAGGTATGATTTCTGCTGTGTTCAACCAACAAAAACTCTGGTGATGCCCCTGTTTTTCTCCTCAGTGTGAAATACTCTGTTACCAAGGGCAGATTGCTCCTCACCCCACCTTGGATGCAGAATAACCTCAGCCCAACAGTGTGGGAAGACAACAAACCTCTAAGAGGGATTTCCATACTCTGGGAAAACTGAGCCTGAAGACACTTTGTGCAGGCCTGTGAAATAACTTGGGTTTGTGTTGGATTTGTACTGCCCCCTTTGGAAGCTGGTATACTTTTCTTTAGGGGAGGGAAAAATTAGGAAATAAAACTGCCAGTTTGGGGATTTCACCCCGGGGAAGAGAGACACCTCTGGGATTTTTGCTTTGGAATGAACTGAGCCATTTTCCAGGCTCTGATGACCATGTCTTATCTAGGAGGAACAACATCATATGCAAAGCACAATGTCTGAGTTTACACAATGAATCCTATCACCCCACATGAGCTGTGGCCATAAATAAGAAGTCTCAGAAATGATTCTTTTACTTCCAGGGGCTTTTGTTTCTTCTGCGTGAAAGGAAACAGGGAGAGACCTCAAACAGCTCTGAAATACCCTGCAAGTGACTATTACCCCACTGAGGACAGACCTGAGGCTGTTTGCAATGTATTATTCAATGGTTACAACAGGAGAAAAAACCTAATTATACCTGATTTGCCCAGAATAATACCCCGAAAGACAAGGCCACATGAACAGTGGGGTAAAAAGCTTTTCCCTCTGTGTGTTGCCTTCCCTCTTCCTTCCTCACCCCGTCCCCTCTGAGACTGAAACCACCTTGGCAGCTGAAAACGGGTCTGATTCCAGCCATGTGTGAGAATCCCACACGTTTCAGGCTGTGACTTCAGGCAGGTGTCATGTTAAATCTCCCGGGGGATTGTTTGCTGTTTATCATCAGAAGAGGGGAATCTCTGCAGCTTTACCTTGTGCAGTGGCTTCAGTACTTAAAGCTGCACATGATCAGCTTGACCTCACACTGCTTGATGTTGGCGGGGGTTTTTTTCCAAAGAGATTACACAGAGTTGCTCAGAGTGGGATTTCCAGCACTTTTCTTCTCTGAGATTATCTTAATAATTAATTGGTTATTGCAATAA
Source organism: Dendrocincla tyrannina (assembly GCA_035047865.1). Lineage (NCBI taxonomy): Eukaryota > Metazoa > Chordata > Aves > Passeriformes > Dendrocolaptidae > Dendrocincla > Dendrocincla tyrannina. Next base: position 113,157,213 of record JAWWMP010000116.1, on the reverse strand, counting down.
TGGCGTTTTGGCAGCCTCCCTGGTCTATTTTACCTGGAAATCTCCATGTAACTTCAAGGTGTTAATGAAAATAGACTCCCCCTCGGATATGGCTGAGGATTTTTTAGAGTGTAGGGAGAAAAAGACATTTTGGAAAACGTGTTAGGCTTGGGAAAACTCCTGCTGGGAACATTGCTCACATTCAAGCCTGAACCCTAGTCAGATCTCCAGGGGAGAGAAAACACCCAGGGTGGAAAACCACCAACCAAAATTCAAGCCTTTTTCAAAAAATAAAGCTGGAGGTCCCAAGTCCACACCACAGACAGTTCTGACTCTGTTTCCTCCCCCAAATAAAGAGTTCCATGAGGTCTTGAGCCCAAAACAAGCAATGATCCTCTGCAGAGAGGCAGAGGAAACAGCACATTGAGCATGACACACCAGCAGCTCAGGCAACAAACCCAGGGGTCCCCAATTCTAATCCCCAACCTTTAATAAACACCTATTGCCCCTCTGTGAGAAAGCTGGAAGGAGACAGGAGAAATCTGCTGGCTGACAGAGAAGAAAAACCTTTCTTTGACTCCCCTAAACCCCTTCTTACATTTGGGTATTATTAGCACCTGTTTCTAAACCATTATTTAAAGGTTTTATGCTGAACATCTGAGATTGCCAGGGGCGTCAGGTCTCACTGAGCAGAACTGAGTGCAGCACAACTGGGGTTACTGTGGGCAAATCACTCCCTGTTCACAAAGGGGCATAAGGAAGCACCTCATTTTCCAGGAGGTGCTTGGCCTCTTCCTATGTTTTCCTCTCAATAGAATTATGCTACTTAGAGTGAAAGGATCTCAGCCCCAGCCCCCCAGAGGTATTCAAGAGCTATTCATCAAGAGGTAATTGTGCTGCCCAGGAGAGCAGAAGGAGCTTAGACCTCCCTGCCTCAGTTATCTGTCTATGCTCTCTCCCAAAATAATTCCCAGAACTGACGATGCTCATCACCCACCCTGTGTTTGGTGATATGTCAATACTGTACAATTTTGGGCAGAATGTACTTAAGGACTGGTTTGCTCAGGTGAGCCCAACAGTGGATGACCAAATTCTAGGAGGACCATGGAGCCTGGGTGTTATCAAGACTGTTCTGATCTAGGTGAAGACTCTCCTGCTCATTGCAGGGGGTTGGACTAGATAACCTTTGAAGATCCTTTTCAATCCAAACCATTCCATGATTTTATTCTACAAGACTGTATAAGGAAAATCTAGAAATTCAGGAAATGCTTCTGGCAGACCTCTGTCCTGGCTCCAGCAGATTCCCCTTTCCCACTGAGATTGAATTTATTTCTTGGCCAAATCTCCCCTCCTTTTTCACCAAACACACATCTCACATCAGCATTGCAGGGTCGCTGGAGAAAGCTCTTCATTTCCTCTGGAGTTTTGTAAAAATAGAAACCCCTGAAAACCAACGAAGCCTGGAAACCCTGTCCTGAAATTCAGGTGTAAAAATGCATTAAACTATTGGGGTCATTGAGAAAAGGGTGTTTGGGCACAGAGTCCCCAGGGAAGTGGTCATGGCATCAAGCCTGGCAAAGCTCAAGAAACATTTGGATGATGTTCTCAGGGACATTGGTTGGGGATTGTTGGGGTGTCCTGTGCAAGTTGTGAGTCCCTTCCAGCTGTGGGTATTCTATGATTCTATGACAATAAAGTGACTTAGTTGGCCTCTGCTCATTTTCATAAAATGGCTCTGGGTTCACTCTGCTTGGGGTAGGGAGAAATTTAGTGTTCAGCACCTCAAGGGATTGTCACATTTTTAATCCAGGATGGGGAGAGAAAGAAAATTAAATTGCTAAAAGAGCACAGGTAAAGACAAGCACATTGGATGAAGTTTACTACGATGGTGTTTCTACCCCTGAGGTGGGAAACACCTTTCTGAAGTCAGGCCACGGGGAGGGGTTGTGACGCCCAACAGCACCAGAAGACCCATCAAGGTGGAGAGCAGGGAGGCCAAAAACACTGATCTCAAAACACTGACTCCCTTGGAGGTGTCTGACTGACAGGACAGTGGGATGACCTTGCTTTGGCCCATTCCAGAGATCAGAGATGGCCCTGGGAGGCTCGAGCATCTCCCCAGACCTCACTTTCCACCTGGGTCCCCCTTTCAAGACCAACCCCAGGCTCCCCATGTTGCCCTGACCAGAGCAGGAGGTCTGAGCAGGACCCTCCATCCCCGACAGCTCTTCTGGGTGAACCAAGAGGAGAGCTGGAGCTTTTCCAGGCTTTGCTGTGCTTATCTCAGTGGGACAGCAGCCTCTGACGTATCCTCAGAGGTTCCTCTCATGGTGCTGTGACATGACCAGCAGATGCACAGCGTGACATCCAGCCCCCCTGCCCTCTCCACGCTGTCTGTGAGGTGGGCTCTGAGATTAGGATCTCACGTTGATGTTGGGAGGCAGCTGAAGGACCACAAGCCTTGCTGGGCTGAGGAGCAGCTCTCTGGCCTTACAACAGCTGCACACCTGAAGTGGTCAGGGTTTTCAGGACTGCTTTTTTCCACCCTCCAAGATGCAACAGAGTGATGCAGAGTGATGGGTACGGTGCAGAACAGGAGCATGAGTGACGAGAGACCTTTTGTGCTAATCCCCTTGCACCCAAAATCAGTATAAGAGAGAACTAACTGCCTTATATGCCAAGGCATTAATGTATTAGCACTAAGAGCATTAGGGACTTGATTAGTGCTGCAACCTCCACATCCCCACCCACCAGGTCACTGTGGCTTTAAAGGGCTCCATCCTGGCCTGGTCCCTGTGCCTTCCAGAAGTCATTCCTCATCTTGTAGAATCATAGACTCATGGAATTTTTTGGCTTGGAAGGGACCTTAAAGCTCGTCTAGTTCCATCTCCTTGCCATGGGCAGGGACACCTCCCACTATCCCAGGTTGCTCCAAGCCCTGGCCAACCTGGCCTTGGACACTGCCAGGGATGGGGCAGCCCCAGTTTCTTTGGCCAACCTGTGCCAGGGCCTGCCCACCCTCATAGGGAGGAATTTCTTCCTAACATTCAATGTAAATCTACTTTCTTTCAGTCTGAAGCCATTCCTCATTGTCCTGTCACCCCAGGCTCTTGTCCAAAGTCCCTTTCCACCTTTCTTGCGGGTTCCCTTCAGGTATTGAAAGACCTCAGTTAGGTCACCCCTAACCTGCAGCTATACTAAAACACAGCCCTGTGCCAGCAACAGGCCTGGTGTCCCCTGTTCTCCTCAGATGATACACTCTGCCAGCAGGAATCAGCTCCTTTTCCAGCAGTTTTGGCTGGTTCCTGCAGCCATACCATGACACTTCCACTCTGAGACCTTGCCTTCAGTCCAGAAGCAGTTTCTGCAAAGCAGAGTTTTGAATGGCCAGATTTTTTCCACAACTTCAGCTGCATCAGCCTGAATTCACCCAGCCAAGCTGCAGAGGAAATGGAGATCTTCCTTAGGGAAGGTATTTGCTGGGAGGAATTCAGGCCATGCAGAGGAGGTGGGTGACATCAATATGTGGAAATCTCTGTTTTCTGAGGAAGAAGCATCTTTCCTATGTCTGAAACTGAACATTTGGGACCCAGGGAAATCTGTCCCACTTATCCCAGGAGCTGTTTGCTGCTTTGAACACTTTAGACTCCAAAACATGCTGGTGGAAATGATGGAGCTGAGTAGGACACCAAAACCTCTGTCGCTCTCCTGGCTGTGCCATGGACTCGGGATGCTCTGGCACATCTTCTGCAATTGGGACGTGGACTCCTATTTCATCTCACCTGGTTGGCAGCTGTGGTTAACCAGGTGATGTAGGATTTGAACACCCCAGGCAGCCTTTGGGTAGGTCCTGTGTTCTCTGGGATTGCCACAAAAGGCCACAAGAGCAGCTGCCCTGAGAAATATGGGGGCTGGGAAGGGAGAGGCATAGAAAGGTGGTGGCAATCTCATAGTCCACACACTGTTTGGTTTAGAGGTGATGGGGGATGATAGTCAGGATTTGCTCACTCCAACATTTTCATGCATCAGTTTTTGGGAAGCAGTACTGATACAGGACAGGAAGGTGACATCCCTGCCAGTGCTTGTAGTCATTTTCTGGTCCTGAGGACGATTGTCAGGAATGTCCACAGTATTAAACTTCCTCCACAACAAGGGGAGCTCTTCTTCACTGTGTGGGACCAGGGATGGGCTTTGGTACCTGTTATACCCCAATCTGGGACTGTGGTCACTGTGTAACAGCATGTACAGACCAGTTACCCCAGTGCCCCTGTCCTGCTGCTCATTAATTTGTTCCCAGCATAATCACTTTGCTGGATTCAGAGAGAAGAAAAAGCTGGAGATTTAAAGGAAAGCAAGAGGGTGGAGAGGGCTGAACTTGAGGAAGAGGAAATCTGGCTGTGGTCAGGCTCTCAAGTGCCAGAGGGGATGTGAATCAGGGCAGAGGCGCTTCCCCAGGGAAATGACACTGCCTGCAGACTGGAGGTTCCTTGCCTACCCACCACCCAAGTCTGGTCCTCTGGCAAAAGCTCTGAGGGCACGAGATTTAATCACGACTTGGGACATTCCAGGGAAAGTGATCTGGGTTTCTCCTGGCTTTGCTGAAAATGGAAATGCTTTAAAACTCCCCAGCATTGCAGTGTGCAGCACTGGGATTCAAAATCCACCCTCTCAGGGGCTTCATGAAACTTCTGCCCTTCCCAGGCCCTCTTTCTGCTTTTTCTTGCATCTGTTTTGCTTTCACCTTCAGGGATGAGTTTAATTCCTTCCTCCCTGGAGGCAGCCAACAGTGGGAGTCAATAGTTTTCTAATGGGGCATCAGATCTTGGAGATCTCCCCTTGCAGAGCCATTACAGAGGGATGGGGCGCCAGCTCCTCTGGGAGCTCTCAGGGTGGGAACTCTGCAGCCAAACTGGAGATACCAACACCCCAAGACCACCAGGAGAAGAAATAACCCAGATGGTGGGCTTTTGATGCACAGTTTTCATCTAAGCATTCAGTGATTTGCTGCACATGCAGCACGGTGGCTCATGGAGCACATCCAGATCATGGGATGGCCTCAGCTCAAATCCCTTTTGGTCCCAACAATCTCCTCTAGCCCATCATGAGTCCTAGTTTAGGGTTCCCATCTGACCTGTGCAGCCTGTTCATGCCCAGGTTCATCCCTTAAGACCTTTCCAAGGGCTCTAAGTAAGGCATGTAGCAACCTCTGGGTCTTCCTTGCCTATATATAAGCAAATGCTTTTAATTATAAATTCACTGTCCTCTCTGCATCTCCTCCAACAGCTGTTTCTTCATCTCATGCAAATCAAACCATGCATATACTGTCAAAAAAATCTGAATTTTAAAAATCAAGTTTCCTCATCATAATAGAAACTGGCAATCAAAACAATTCGAAGAGTACACAGCCATTTGTATATAATTATCTTCTTGTCTTTGTACTAAATATGACCAGAGAAAATAAAGGTTCAAAGTCTGGTATTTCCAGGTGATTTCTGAGCAGTTGGTGCTGAGAATTTGTAAGCCAAGCAAACTTTCTTTAAGTTGATAAACCAGAAAAATATAGGTGCTACCTCTTCCAGAGCTCGGAACTATCTCAACTCTAACTATCCCAAAGAGATGACGTTTAGCTTGTATATTTTGAAACTTACCATCCTTTTATTTGGAGATTCATCTTTCTCTTCCTGTTTATGTTGAAATTAATGTTCTTCAGTTGAGATCAAGCCCTTTGGCGTGGAAATGGGATGAACTTGTACTTACCTCTCAACCTGCTGCAACCAACTGCACAGGTGCATGTAAAAGAAAGCCAAAGATGCCTCCAGAGAGGGTTTATGTCAAGAGTGTGGGATGCTCAGCTCAAAATCCAGGCAGTGTTAGGTGGATGCCCATGGCAGTGGGTTGGAACTAGATGGTTTTTAAGGCACCCAAACCACTCTATGCTGTTTCAGAGAGGGAGTACAAGTTCAATAATGTGTAAACACAGTCAGAAAAGCCCATGGCGGGCTGGGAGCTGCCCCAGGCTGGGAGAAGCCCAGGATGGAAGGGTTTGTTGGAGCTGTGGTTGCTGGGGACAGCAGGAGCAGTCGTGCTCTGCTGTGCTCTGGGCGAAATGTCTGGGAGCGCAGCTCTGCAGAACAAGTCTGGTGGGGTTGCTGGTGTGACTGGTATGAAATCATGCCCTCACCCTACCTCCCAGTGAGCTGCTGAAGAGCTTCCCTGTTTTGTAAGAGAGATGACAACATCGTCCCTCCCCTGCCAGGCAGGGATCCGAGTGCTGCAGGTAAACATCCCTGTGGCCCCGAGGAGAGCAGGGAGGAGGGTGCTGCCCGCAGCTCCTGCTGCTGTGGCGTGAGGAGCTGCTCACCTCCCTGGCCCTGGGCTTTGCTGCTCTACTCAACACACACACTCAGGACAGGGAGCTGTGTGAGGGTTTGCTCCTGTCTAAGCCTGGCTCGAGGGATGACTCTGTAGCTCCTGCTTAGAGCTCAGGTCTTGGGTTCTGTCCAGACCCTTTCCTTGTGCTGCCTTTGCCCCAGCCTTTTCAAAGCATATTTACAGCACATCAGAAATGAAAAGTTAAATAAAAATACCTGAGACTTCATTTCTTTGCATGGCAGTATAAAATAATGGTACTTACTATTCTTGTATTTCATATTGCTTTGGGCTTATATATGGTCTTGGGCATCAGGTCCAGATACAGATCCTCCACCACAGTGGTATTATCTAATCAGATTAAAGTTGAGGGAGCTACTGTAGCTTTATACCATTGAAATGAATCCAGAATTCAGCCCTTCACTTGACACTGAGCATTATATTCATGTTGGGCATGAAAATCTGGCCAGGAGTGAGAAATTTGCTGGATGGATTCTGCAGAAATCTGGCTGTGCCATTGCTGCAGACCACGGTGCAGATGGATCTTCCCAGGGAACAGGGGGAGCCTTTAGGCTTTCCCTCTTCCAAAACCACTGTCTCCACTTGTTAACCTCCTCCACCCCTGCTGATGCAGACATGTCAGTGGCCCCGACTCTTCAATTAGAAGATTCTTAATGGAGCATTTTCCACTCACTTCCAGTAGTGGAGTCCCCTGAGGATCACCAGGAATGCACTCGTAACTGTAAGGAATGAATTAGCCCTGAAGTGCCTCTGAGCCTGTGTATGGGTAACCAGAGCACTCACCTGAGTCACTGGGAACTTTGGCTACTACAAAACCCACTGTCAAATCCCTGGCACGGTTTCAGCATGACCTCGCACCACTCTCAGGGGCAAATCCCAGGTGTGGATCAGGAGTTAGCACAGGTCCACCCCATTTTTAAGGCTGAATTGGACACTATGGACGTGTCCCAACCTCCTCAGGTGAACGAAGCTGCAGAGAGTGAACAAGGAAATGTTTATAGATACAGAAAGAAACTTTTTTTCTTATGTTGTCTCTGCTGGTTGTGGCTTTGTCAAACAAGAATATCTTAGATACAGACAGATATGAGTATCTTGAGGGCTTTGCCCTCAGCTGGCATCGTGTTAGTGGTTTCAGAGGAGGCAAACCCCACTCAGCCCTTCAGTGCTTTGAAGTATCTACATTGTTATGGCCATTTATAAACACCATCAGCAGTTTGTTTCTTTCTCTCCTGCATTTGCTGCCAAGACATAAATCAGAGTTAATACTTCCCTTGTTTGCCTACGAGATAACTGTGGCTTCTCTCTGCTGGGTGTGCCCCGTGTGTACCCAGCAGAGCTCTCCACAGCGATGGGCAGCCACCTCTGCCTGGGGGGCTTGGTGGGAGCTTCCCTTTCCTCCAGCATTGGGCAGAACACCTGCAGCTGGAGGCTTGCCCAGGTTCCTCATGGAATCATGGAGTGATGCAGCTCAGAAGGGACCTCAGGAGGTCTCTGATCCAAACCCCCAGTCAAAGTTAGATCCAAGATTGATAAGCCCTGGGTCATACTTGGCAATGCTTGGAGTATCTCCAAGGAGATCCCCCAGCATCTCTGGGTTTCTCCTCCAGTTTTTTATTCTCCTCATCGTGGATTTCCCCTGTCCCCGGTCCCTAAAGCCTAACTAGGATTTCTTCTCTTGCAATTAAAGTCAATTGTCTTCTTCCCTTTCACTCTGAGCATCCAAGGAGAACCTGACTCTACCTTCTCTATGTCCTCCCATTAGGTAGTTGAAGAGAACAGTAAGATACCCCTGCTAACCCTCTGCTAATGCAGATCCCTCAGATTCTACTCATAAATCCTGCCCTTTATGTCCCTAAACATGTTGATGCCCTTCTGCCTGACTCTCTCCAGTTTGTTAATCTCCTTCTCATGGAAACTGGGAAGTCCCAAACCAGACACAGTTTTCTGGATGTGTCTTACATGTACCAAAGAATTCCATAAAAAGGAGAAAAGGTATTTTATTACACTGTTCTATTACATTCCATTGCGCTCCAGAAGGTGTAATAAGGATTCTGCTCCTCCTGGAATATTTTACATCCATCTTCTTGGTATTTTGGTCCTTGAATGGATGCATGTAAGGCAGGAATCAGATCCGAGCTAAGAGGGAGAAGAAGATGATCCTTTTCTCCTTCCTGTCTCCATGAAGAATGAGAAGGATGGAGTCAGTGATGAGAGAAACCAGCAGCAAAGCCCCATCAACACAGTCCAGCAGGAGATGTCCACAAAAGAGTTGGGTGACAAAACATCTCCTGCACTGGATGGAGAGAGAAGAGGGAATGGTACGACAGCACCAGGATAATGTCCATGAAATGCTGTTGGCTTCACATCTCCCTCAGCTTTTGGAGGTGGTCCTTGACCATGGCTAAAGAGAGACAACAAGAGTTCGTGCTGATGCTGGGCTAAACCTGTGCCCAGGGGGATTTTTAGGGCACCTCTGAAATAAAATTAAGATGCCACTAATATATAACCTGGAACAACTTGTGCCTCTGTTAAAAAGGGCTTGGACCCTCTACCCCACCAGGCCCAAAGCATCAGGCTGAAGGAGCAGAGCTGAAGAGAATGCCCCAGCCTGGACCAGCCCCTGCCCAGGGAAGCCAGAGAGATTAGGTATTTTGATGCTTACAAAGCTGTTTAATCATAAGATAACACACAGCCTGCTCACACCAATTAGGGTGGGTCCCCTTTGCATAACATTGATTTCAGAGTCAAATTAATCTCACAGACAACTTGTTTCTGCTGCAGGTTTTATCCATTCAGCACATTCGATACAGGATCAGGTCTCAGGCTTGTGAAACTGTCACAGGGTGAATTTTGAGAGGGAGGAAAGAGGAAAAGGAAATCAGGAAGGTGAATGGAATTTACTGTGATAATCGCTCCTGGTTTGCTGGGTTTAGGTAGAATTTAGCCAAGGCTTTATAACTTGAATGGAATATTTGCTTCTTGCTGACCTTTCTAATCAGAGGTTGCTTAATAGTCATTCATCCCTTATTTGTTTTGTAAATTATACCACCTCAGTCATGGATCAAACATCTCCCTCTCCAACTCTCCTGTGCTTCTTGCCCCCCTGATCTTACAAACCATACCAAAATATGTCCATTCAGTGCTTTTTCAACACTACACAAGATCAGGGCACCAATTTTCAAGCATTCCCTTTGAAATAAAAATCTATTCAGGACATCCACCGCTTCTTAACAAATTAATTAAATTTTAATTAAACATCACTAAGAAGCTAATTTTCCCTTTGCAGTCAGCTGGGTCAGGAAGGGCCATGGGGCAATTCTGACGGAGTTGCAGCTTTTCTCAGCTTTCCAAGGGGAGGGATCTCTGCTGATTCATTCCTAATCAGCTCACTGAATAATGCAGGAGATGCTGAAGGCAGTCCAAAGTCCTGAGGAGGAGGCAGAATGTACTTCCACAATCCCTTTCTTCTGGAGAAGAGGTGAGGAGAGGGGAATAATAAAAAATAAAAATCAATTCAGTTTAAGAAGCCAGGGTGGAAAACACAGCCTTGAGGACTCTGTGAGTTCCTGATAAATACCTGAAGGTGCATTTAGGTTTGGATGGTTCAGAAATGCCTTCTGGGCTCTCGCTCTGTTACTACATTTTCTCCCAACTCTCCCTGTGGCAGAAGTCCTAATACTTGGGAAAAAATCCCGAGACAGATTTTGCTCTCACACGTTCCCCCAAAACACAGGGACCAATCAAGGAGGCAATTGGAGATGTGGGTTATTGAGAGAGAGAGCAGAAGGTATGGAGGGTCAGGAGCAAGGAAAATTGGGAGTTGGAGGGCTCTGATAGGATTTGCTCTTATGTTGCCTCTGCAAGCCTAGAAATTGTCCCTAATTAGAAAGGTTTTTCTAACAGCAACCCTGAGGCTAATGGCTGTAAATTCAGTGTGTGGCTATGGTTAAAATGGAGTTTTAAGCCCCCCTAAATTATTTCATATTCAGAGGTCAGAAAGGCTCTTCCTGCCTTGCCCCAGTGCAGGATATCTCCAGTGAGGAGATGGAAGAGCACAGTGAGATGAAGCACAAGAAGCTCCGAGCCTGCCAGCAGCCGATGTGCAAACGAACTGGGATGAAAAAGCAAATGACTGAGTAGTGGAAACACAATTTTCTCCTTCACTCCCTGATCTGTGTTGTCTTCCTGCAAAGAAAAGGCAGGATGGTATGTCTCTGGCATGAAACTCATTTAGCTGTGTCCAGTTCAGCACAGGAAAGACATGGAGCTGCTGGAGAGAGTCCAGAGGAGGCCCCGGAGATGCTGCAGGGCTGGAGCCCCTCTGCTCTGGAGCCAGGCT
>JAWWMP010000116.1:113124196-113146405 GCA_035047865.1 Dendrocincla tyrannina | reverse complement strand
GAGCCTGAAGGGGCTCCAGGAGAGCTGGAGAGGGACTGGGGACAAGGGCTGGAGGGACAGGACACAGGGAATGGCTTTAAGCTGAAGGAGGGTGGATTTAACTTGGTAATTAGGAAAAACTTCTTGGCTGTGAGGGTGGGAGGACCCTGGCACAGGTTGGACAGAGAAGCTGTGGCTGCCCCATCTCTGGAAGTGTCCAAGGCCAGGTTGGATGGGGCTTGGAGCAGCCTGGGATGGTGGAAGGTGTCCCATGGCAGGAGAGGTGGAATTGGATGGTCTTTAAGGTCTCTTCCAACCCAAACCATCCTGTGATTTTATGATACAGCCTCAATCCGACCACATCCTGGTTTCCCTGAGTGCAATTGTTAACTCGGTGTTTCAGCTGCCTGGATCCCCTGTTCGTAAAGTGCTCAGGGTGAAGGACTTTGGAGAACAACTCTGATGAGGACCTGAGGGAGCTGGGTGGGCTCAGCCTGGAGAAAAGGAGGCTCAGGGGGGACCTTCTGGCTCTGCAAGTCCCTGATGGATCCAGGGCAGGGTCGGGCTCTGCTCCCAGGGAACAAGGGACAGGATGAGAGGTAATGGCCTCAAACTGTGCCAGGGAAGGTTTAGATTGGATGTTGGGAAAAATATTTTCACACCCTGGAGCCACCTAAATCCAACCTCACTGTTCTTGCTTCCTTTCATACCTTCTGGAGAATACAGTTCCAGAACGGAGTAAGAATAAAGGACACTTCTACAAAGGACAAGTTCCCCTATTTTAAAATACATGTATAAGGTGCCCTGACCGTGTCTGGAGGTTCTCAGTCCTCCTCTTTGCCTAGAGAAAACTTCGATTAACTCAATCTTGGAGGTTTAGGCTGTGCCTCTTCCAGAGAACTACGGAATCCCAAGGCACCAGTGTTGGAGCACTGTTGTCCACTCTGACAGAGGGCAAAGGCACTGGAATGGGTTTTTCTTGACCAAGGAGGCAAGTCCTTTGAGCATTTTGGGAGCTTGCACTGATTAGGGCAATTCCCAAGAGGCACTGTAGATGTACCCTCCTAAAAAGTTTAATATTATGTTTATTTGGGCAGGGAATGGGCATAACAATACCATAGAATCATAGAATGGTTTGGGCTGGAAGGGACCTTATAGATTATCTTGTTCCAATGCCCTGCCATAGGCAGGGACAACTTCCACTGGAATATTTAGATCACTAGTGGAGACAAAACTCTGAGTGCCATAATTTAGCTGGAATAAATAGCACCCTACACTTTATTCTGGGATCACAAAATGCATAGAATTGTTGAGGTCAGAAAAGACCTCTAAGATTGATTCCAACTGTGATCCTAAGCAGGATGCTGAGATCTCTCCTGCCATTTTCACTGCAAGGGCATTCCCCAACGCTGTGTGTTAATTAGAAGCAGTGGGTGGATTTCTGGCCTTCAGTTCCCCAGAAATAACATCTCTCCTTTTCCTGCTGGGAAATGTGTGCAAAGCTGCAGGATTTGAGGGCTTGCACACTGCGAGCTTTTTCCTGGATAATTGCACAAAGGATGCAAACTCCACTTTTGCGCATGACCCTCTAATTGCAAAAGGCTGGAGAAGGGTAGTCAGGCACTTTGCACAACAATAACCTGTTCCTCTTCATCCCACAGGATCCCTGAAAGATTTCTCATGCCTAGGCAGGATGAGGCATAGACAGTCAAGCCCTGGTCTCACCCCCTATCCCCATTCCCATGACATGACTCATTTTTGGACATCCAGCCTGAAGAAAGCCAAGGAGATGTGCCTCCAAGTGAAACCAGTGGGCATCAGGCTCTACACCCTCATGCAATTAAGCTCTTTCAGATACTCCCCATCAAAAAGGCATCAAGGGAAAGTTGTGCTTAATCACCACTTCAGTTTATCCAGCAGCGTTTCTCCTCAGTTCTCCAGTGGGCTTGGCTGTGCTTTTGCCGTGTGTTTTCATGGACCTTCCTTCCCAGGCAGACATTTCCATGCTAACAGTTTTGTCTCCCAAGGCTCAGCCTGTCGCCACAGACATTTCTCCCTGAAGACTCCAATTCTCTCTAACTCATTAATATCCCCTTGGAGGAGACTCAAACCAGTGTGTAGATCCCCCAGCTCTTTGGGATTTTGCAGAAAATAAGGGATGCTCCCAGACTCCTGAAGAGAGGAATTATCATCCTGGTCTGCTGACAAATGAGAGAGCTCATTGAGGGGGACTTGGCAAAGGACGTGGAGTGATTCAGAGGCAGAAGCAAAATCATGTAAATGCAGAGTCCTCATTCCATTCATAATTCTTCTCCTTCATTACCATAATACAGAGGTAGGAAGCAGATCCCTGTTTTCCTTCAATCTCCAGACATATATAACCTGATTTTTAGGAATATTCCTTCATTCCATAGATGTCATTTTGGAGCTTGGCTGAGAGGGACAGGTAAAATCAGCAATTTTGAGATTCTGTACTGTTCTCTCAGTTTAGGCTTTCATCATTCTTCCCTCAACAAAAAAATGGCCTTTCTGACAAAAAAAAAAGTAATTTCTTATAAAAATCCTCATTTTTTTAGCAGGAAAAATATGTCTTCTCTATTTAGGTTTTTGTTTGTGTATTGAGAATAGTAATCTATCAATCTTAAATATTTATTGAAAAATCTCATGCTTTTAGTCAATTAAAGTTATTCACCTGAATATAATTAATGTTAAAGTCGAGGGGGTTTAAATTGCAGAGTCACAGAATGGTTTGAGTTGAAAAGGATCTTCAAAGGTCACCTAATCCAACACCTAAAACCAAGTAGGTCTTCAAATGGGTAGAATTTGATGGTGTGGATGAAGCTTAACTTGACTAAGACACTGTTAACTGCAGCTCATGGAAGGAAATAAGTACAGAGTATGAAAAAAACCCCTGAATTTCCTATTTTCTATGGATGTTTTTGGGGAATTTGGGTACTGCTGTGAAAAACACTATTTAAAAAACAACAAGCATTGTCATTTAAATAAATCAAACAATCTCACTCTCACTGCTCAGTCACCACTTTGAGTTTTCCCTCATGGAATGAAGGGCCAATAAAGAGGAGAGAAAATGAAAAAGTTGCATAAAATGCATTTTTTTAAGTGTATTTAAGGGACACGAAGCTAACCCAGAGCTTTCTTTGACTCATTTTTTTTTTTTCCTTAGAAGGATGTTTTCTGCAAGGAAATCATCAATGGAAAATGTTTGACCAGCTGTACTCTTATCTTTCCATCTGGAAACACATGCAATACATGGAAATCCCCACCTCACTCCAAGTTTCGAGGGGCTGACTGCTTTTTGTGCTCACGCTTCTTTCGCTGTGAGTAAGTGTTTCAGCATTTGCTTTTGTTTGCCATCCATCCACTCCAGGCCGAGGAAAAATACAGGGAAATTTCACCTGGTGCCATTCCAGGGCACGGTGGTGGCGCAGGGACCTGCAGAGCCCATGCTGGGCCAGGTTTCTGCAGCCCCCTGAACAAGCCCTCGGTCTTGGCTCCTTCTTGAGTCTTCAGGGAATTTTAATCTGGAGATTAACTTCCAGCTCGCAGGAAATAACAGAGATGACCTGGATATATCTCGATACGGACTGGACATGGGTCGTTTGTGCTGTTGGCTTGGGTTTGGCTTGAGTTTTGCTGGTGTGAACTCAAATGATCCCTCAGCTGGGGGTCAGGAGTCAGCAGAGTCCAAGGACCATTCCTGGTAGGTTGTTTGGATGCAACCAGCGAGTTGTGGGGAGATTTTAGCTGTATGGACTTTACCAGACCAGGCCCATGGAGATGGGCACAGGTTCTGGTTCATCTGTAAAGCTGTGGCTGCTCCATCCCTGGAAGTGTTCAAGTGTTCAAGGCCAGGCTGGACAGGGCTTGGAGCAACCTGGGCTAGTTCCTGTCCATGGCAGGGAGTTGGAATTGAATGGTCTTAAAGGTCCTTTCCAACCCAGACCATTCTATAACTCTGTGATTCTACGATTTGTCTTTGATATAAAAAGATCTAGTTTCATCTACCATCCCATCCTGTTGACTTTGGAATTCCTTTGTCCTTCTGGGGTTTTTTTGCCAAGCTTTGATTGTGGGAACTGATCCATCACTGTATCTCCTGTCTGTGTCCTACAAGGTGACCATACAGCAAAATCCTGCTGGTCTTCCAGGAGAACAGCAGAAAGAGTTGAGGTTGTTCAGCCCGGAGAAGAAGAGGCTCTGGAGAGTCTTATTCCAGAAGAGCACTCTCAGCAGGAATGGTGGGTGCAGAATGGCTGTAAGATTTGGCTTTCCTTCCTACAGTCTGGACTTATTTGCCACCTCTGCTTTTATTTCATAGCCCAGCCATGAAGTGTTGATATCAGTTGGGAAAAAAAAAAGACGAAATCCCAAAATCACACACACACACACACACAAAGACCTGCCTCAGCTTGCATTACAGGTTCTCCTCCCGGGAGCAAATCTCTTGGGAAATTTAATTAAACTTTAATGAGGTACTTTGATTGCTGGGCCGTGCGCCGAGTGGAATTAATGTACAGCGAAGGGGCGTCTCGTCATGCTGCTGGCAATGGCTGGCAGGTTCATGTAGAGCAGAGCATGTCATCCTAAATCACCTTTTGAACTCGGGAAAGCAGCAGGGAAGAACAACCAGGAAGCTCTAATGGGTCATTTGGTACGGCAGGTCCTTTACGTGTGAATCCCACACCTTGGAGAAATTCCCTCTCAGTCACTTCTGGGACTTTTCAGGAGGTTGGGGCATGGGTGGTGGGCAGGGTGGTCTGGGTTGTGGGTTTCCTTCTCTACCTTCCCTTGGGTAGGCTGGAGGGAGCTCTGGCACAGAAGGTCCTGGGAGGGCTGGGTGATGAGCAGGGACATCCATGGATGCTCCAAAGGACCATGGTGCAGATACCCACTGACCAGAGAGAGGCACTATTTTGTTGCTAGTGGAGGTGTGGGTTCTGTTTCAAGTGAAGGGTCTCCAGGCCAGCAGGGAAAGGCATTTTGTAGTGCAATCCTTGTTTGAAGAGGGACATTCAACTTCAGGAGAGTCCCACCTCCTTCTGCCTCAAAGCTGGGCCTCCATCTGGGAAAAGACCCTCATAGATCCCATACAGAGTCTCCAGACATCCTTTAGGACATTTCTGTGAGAAGCTGCTGCACCAGGCTGGGTTTGACTGTCACCCACACCTGGATTTGGGGGTCCCAAAGGATTTAAGACACTGTGCATTCACCAAGGTGACATTCACCTCATGGACAGGATCTCTTTTTGTAAGGGACACCCCTCTCCAGGCATTCAGGAGAGTCCCACATGCTGGGAGTGAAGAGAGGACAAACATCAGGAAGGCCCTGCCACCCAAATCCTCTGCTTTTCCAGCAGGAAAGGTAGAGCAAGCACAAAATGAGACCCAGAGCTGGGCATCGTGTGAAGAAGGAATGAATCCAGCAATGTCTCATGACTGAGGGGCTGTGCTGGAAGTTCAGCCAGGTAAATGATGCCTCTGTGGTGTTCAAGATGGAAGCTCTGCCAACCTGGGATCACAGTGGAGACAGCTGGGCATGCCTGAGGAGCAAATCCCACCTCAAATCACTGATCAGACTTGCCCTGTCAAAATTAAATGTTGAGTGGGTGCATCCAAATCTGCCTGTGAGCTGAGACACAGTGGTCCAAGGAGGGGTAAAAGTTCATCTGTAATTCTCTAATTGTGCAATCAGTGCCTCCCAATGTCCTGTCACATCATGGGATCTCCTGCAACTCCAGCTCTCCTGCAAAGCCTGGCACCTGGAAGGAGCAGGGAGGCTGCACAAACATGCTCCAGCCTGGCATTTCCTAATCCTGGAGCATTTGCCTCTACAACACATTCTCCATCTTCCTGTGCATGGGGGAGGGAAGTGGGAATGTTTGCTAGGGTTGTAAAAGCCCAACAGGCAGATCCACACTCCAGAATTACCCAAAGGCCTCAGTGTGTGTTTATACTTGGCTAGGACCAGGATCAGGGACACGCAGCCTTCTGGAATGACCTTCCAGTTATTTGGTGTGATTGTGGCCCAGGTTGAGTGGCAGGGATGCAACCAATGCCCAGGTAAGGGGCAAGGTGAGCAAAGACCAGGGGTCATTGCCAGGAGGCTGTTTGGGTTCTGGGAGGGTTTAGTAGGAGGGATGGACCAGTGGGGTTCAGAGTTGATGTCTTTATTTTCCTGCCTAGGTGCATCCATGTGAGCCACCAGAGCCTCTGGAAGCACCGTGCCACCAAGGCACAGCAGGAGGCTGTCACCTCCCCCAGGCCAGCTCTGAAAGAGGCAGCGTCATAGAATCATGGAATCACAGAATATCCTGAGCTGGAATGGACCCACAAGGATCATCCAGTCCAACTCCTGGCCCTGCACAGACACCCCAACAATCCCACCCTGTCCCTGAGAGTGTTGTCCAAACCCTCCTGGAGCTCTGGCAGCCTTGGGGCTGTGCCCACTGCCCTGGGGAGCCTGGTCAGTGCCCACTACCCTTTGGGGGAAGGACCTTTTCCTGAGATCCAACCTAAAAGGACACTTGGGACATGCCCCCTGCTGAGACTGTCCCTGGTCTGTGCTGACAGCTGTGGAATAGGAGACCAAGGAATGCTGCTTTCTCCAAGCCATATCTTTTATGTCCCTTGTGTATATACATGTGTATATATATATATATATATATATATATAAAATCGCAGAATCACAGAATGGTTTGGGTTGGAAGGGACCATAAAGCTCATCTTGTTCCATCCTCCTGCCATGGGCAGGGACAACTTCCATTATCCCAGGTTGCTCCAAGCCCCATCCAACCTGGCCTTGGACACTTCCAGGGCTGGGGCAGCCACAGCTTCACTGCCCAACCTGTGCCAGGGCCTCACCATCTTCATCATAAAATTTTTTTCCCCTATATCTTGCCTAAATCTACCCTCTTTTAGTTTAAAACCATCACCCTTTGTCCTATTGTGAGATGCTCTGCTAAGAAGCTTTGTTAGCAGAGAAAGTTTCTTTCTTTTCTAACCCATCTTTCTTATAGATAGATAGATAAAGAGAGAGAGAGAGAGAGATAAAATATAAATATGTATGTGTCACATCTCCTGTATATGTGTATATATATCCACAGATGTCTATATATCTATATCTATCTATATATGTGTGTATAATTTGTGTCTCCAGCAAATGAAAGGGAAAGAGTTGGGAATACCAACTACTCCAGAGCAGAATTCCTGGTGCTCCTGGGTTTAGAGACAAATTAAACCTCAGGCCCTTTCTGCTCTGGAGGGTCTGAGTGGTGACAATCACAGCTACAAGACGTGTGACCCTTAGAAGAGGAAAATCAAACAGCTGCTCCCAGCTCAGGGGTGCTGAGAAGCCTCTTTTAAACTGAGTTTTTTGGCATCCTCCCTGAATTTTGGCCAAGGCCCAAAAGGGCAGTGTGGACACTCTTCACTCGCCAGGGAAGCAAATCCAGCCTTTCCCACTCAACCTTCAGAAAAAAAAACCCCAAAGAAACATGAAAGCAGTGTTTTGTTTATCAAAACAAGAAAATAGGGGCGTGGTGGTGGTGGACAGGGAGTTTTGGTGCCGTGGCTGGTGAGGGGTCAGTGGGACCTGCCGTGCCCCGATACCCGATCCTGCTCCCTGGGATGCTGAGAGGGAGCAGCAGGATCGTGACTCAGCCCCCACGTGAGCCGGTTTCCTTCCTGCACCGCCAGCCTGGGCTTCTGATGTTTTGTTTGCCAGAGAAGCTCTGGGGGCCAAGTGGCAGCTCCTGGAAATCAAAGGGAAAGAACAACATCTTGGGCTTGACAAAGTGGGGTCCCGCCCGGCTGGGGCAGGGGGGCACTGGGGGTGCTGAGGGAAGAGGGGTGGGAGAGACTGGGAGAGGGCACAGGTCAGGCCTCCAGCACGAGCCTTGTTGTCCCCAAACTCTCCCCGCACTCAGCATCGCTCCTTGGATGTCCTTCAGCTGCTGGTGGAACCCTCATGGGCTCCTCAAGCCCTGAGGAGGAGGAGGGAAAGGGCTTGCCCCTCTCTCCTTTCTTCTCTGAGTGTCTTCCAGTCCTCTCTCTGACCCACTTGGTGGGAAATGGGACCCCCAGCAGTCCCTTTTGGATTGAAATGGGTTGGGATGCAGCTCAGCTCTTGTCAACCACCCTGGACAGGAGATTGCCAGGTTTTCTCTGTTTTCAGCCTTCACCCTATTGATGCCAAAGACAAAACCCTTCATCAAAAGTTGTTGGAAGCTTGGCCCTGAGGCCCCTGGGTTTGTCTGACCCCATCCAAACCACATGGCCACATCCAAACCTTCACCAGGAATGTCCTCACTCTGCCTGTCCCAGGGCTGGGGCAGGACATGCTGGCTTGGACATTGCTGTGTTGGGGACTGGGGGGATTTCAGTGGGGATGGCAGCACTTCAGGGCTGGGGGTCGTCCCTGTCCTGGTTTCTTGAGCAGCCCAAGTCTAGTGTGGGTCTCTCCATGTCTCTTTCATCACCCAAAGATGACCCTGAACGTGCAGCACCCCTCAGGCAGTGCAGAGCTTTTGGCTTGAGCCTTGTGGATTATCCCAGAAGGAGGGTAGGGGTGCACAAGCTTCATTCAGAAAGGAGGGTCTGGCCAGCACTGGATTCTACTTATTTATTGTAAAGATGTGGAGAAAATCCATATTTATCTCATTCCCTCATACCCACCCCACAACCCCTCCCTCCTCCCCAGCTAGCTGGGCACTGCTGGGCTGTTGAACCCAATTCCCCCACCATCCACCCATTTTCAACATCTCTGATTCCCTGGATGACAGAGGTGGACAGGAGCTCACCCTGGACCTCCCGCTGGTGTGGGTGGCTTGGCTCTTGCCTTGAAGGGGCTCATCTGAGTGAGTCCTCACTGGGGGCTGGATCTCCTCCAGGTGGGCACCAGAGCTGACATGCTGGGCTTGGCCAGGGTGACTTTGGATTGATGCATCTCCTCCAGGTGGGCACCAGAGCTGGCATGCTGGGCTTGGCCAGGGTGACCCTGGATTGATGCATCTCCTCCAGGTGGGCACCAGAGGTGACATGCTGGCTTTGGCCAAGGCGACTCTGGATTGATGCTGATGGCCAAGGCGACTCTGGATTGATGCCTATCCTGATCCTAACAGGATTCCCGAGCCTGCACTATCCAGCCACGGGATTTTCTCTCCCTGCCTTTGCCTTGGCACCCCTTGCCCCATCCCCAGTGGGAAGGCAGAAACCTCAACCTGCCCACAGTCCTCTTCTCCCTTGTTGCCCACCACCCACCTTCATCTCCTCACCCCTGTTTTCCTCTTCCCAGCATTTACCCTCCCACACGTAGCCCTGGGGGAGCCAGAGGATTGTACACAGAGGGAGAAGTTATTTTTCCTTGACATAAACATCCAAGCCTTTCCTCGGCCCCTTCTCTTGAAACGTGGAGGTAGGACCTGGACTCATAACATCCGGCAGGAGGGGTTGGCCTTATCTGCCAGGAAACACTCAGCTCCGGATACATCCTCCCCTGCTCTCGGTACCCCAAGCAGCTCCCATTGGCAGTGCTGGGCAGGAAACCACTCAGCAGCTTGTCTCATTCCCTCCTCTGGAGACACGGGAGGGAGCGCCTGATCCAGCCCTGTGGGCTTCGGAGGCAGGGTGGGATGGCCTGGATAAAAGAGGTGGAGGGGGAAGGCGTTTACTCGTGAGCAGGGTATTTGGGATTTGGGGATTTGAGGGTCTCCTGAAGCTTTGCCACTCTGCCAAGTCGCCTCAGCCCCCCCCCCCTCTCTGCTTCTACTTTCCTCCCCTGGTTCTGCTCTGAAAAGCAGGGAAAAATATCATCTGTCAGCTGATTTTGTTGCAGGATCCCTGTCACTCACATGGGACAGGGACCCCTCGTGCTAAGGGCAGCACAAGAACTTGGACCTGCTCAAACTCTTTGGAAGAGACAGGTCATGTCCCAACACCGATCAGAGAAAGGATGGGAGGGAAGGAAGGATTATCTCTAACAAGCAGGGAAACTGAGGCATGGAGCACCCACGTGGCTGCTTGTCCTCGGGGTCCACCCGTGCCCAGTGGCCCTGGGACAAGCAGACATGGCCAGTGAGGATGGAGAGGAGTCACCACCTGCTCAAGGGATGCAAAGGAAATCGCCCAGGGCATGACACACACCCCAGCTCCCGGCCAGCCCAAATCCCAGCACTATCCAGGAAGGTGACCTCATCCTGCTCCCGGTGCCCAGCACCATGACCTGCACAGCCACGGGGGCCAAGGACTGGCCAGGGACACTGGACACAAGGGCAGAGGGCTCCCACCCTGGTCACCTCCTGGCAAGGAGACACCCTTGTCCTGTCCCAACCCGACACCCCTGAGCAGGAGCCCAAATGTGGTGTGAGGGCATTTTATCCCTTCCTGCAGCCCTGATTTGATTTTCCTGCTGATTCCCAGCCCATCCCAGCCTGGGGAAAGCAGGCCACAAACCACAAGGCTCCTTGGAGTATGCAGAGACATCCTTGGGCTCCTGGGTTTGGAATGGGGAGGGAGGAGAAACATATCCAGGACTGATGCAGAACGAGTCCTGCTTGGGGTGGAGACCCTCCTCAACGTCCATAACCCACTGTGGCCATCAGTCTTCCACACAGATATCCACTCCCCAATTAAAAAAGGCTCCATCCCACCTCTGCCATCCACTTATTTTCCGGCCAGCCCCCACAGCAATGTCCTGCATCCCAAAAAATCGCCGTGGGGAGTGGGTTGACCCGTAGCATTTTTCCATCATGCTGGAGGAAGGGGGTGGATGGTTTTACTCCTGAACCTCATCCCGGTGTGCTGGTGGTGGGATCCATCTGCTCCCGGTGCTGGGTGTGTGCTGGGATGAAGCCATGGAGCTCTGGCTCCCAGGGAGCCCCACCTCGCCTTGGCCGTGGCTCCCAATGCCCTCGGGGAGCTCTGGATCCCCGTTGGGGCCTGTAGCTGTTCCTGGCATGTGGAGAGCACAGGGACACGCTCCCACCTCTCCTCACGTGGGGTTGAGCAAGTGGGGACAGGCTCGGCTGGCGGGACTCTCCGCTTATCCCGGGGTTCCTCGGGGCTGGGATGTGTGGAGAAATCCCTTTTCCTGGGGAAATCAGGCTGTGGCCGCTGCCGCTGGGAGCTCTTGGTGGGGGCTTTTCCCCCTGCCAACCAGGAATGTGGTGAAGGGAAGGAGGGATAAGGGTCGTGGGGTGTTGCAGTTGATCCCATTGTTGCTCGGGAAGTGGGAATAAAGGGAAGGACGGGCAGGAGCAGCCAATGTCCCAGAGGAGGGTCCCTCTTGGGGGATGATGCAACAGCCCAAATCAGGCTGGTGGCAACACCCAAAGCTGATTTTGTCGGGGTTGGGACAGCTGAGCCTCCTCCCCTTTTAAAGCAGTTTAAAACTCATTACACCATTCTCAGCTGCCCCTCAGGCCTGGGGCACCACAGGGATCATGGACAGAGGTGGAGGAGGGAGAATCAGGACTCCTCCAGCCCCCCTCCTGCTCCTGGCATTGTCCCATGTGAGTCAGTGCTGCTGGGAAGAGAGGCCAGACAGGCTCATGGCACCTCCCTCCCTCCAGCCCCATGGGGATGGCTCACAAATCCTCTTGGAGAAGTCACTCTTGGGGTGAGCCACCCCAGTCAGGGACTCACCACAGTGCCTGGGGCCAGCAGGACACCCAAGGGTATCCATTTCATTCCCCCTAAAAGGGAAACCAGCTGCACGTGGCCAAGGGTGAGTTTGGATGTCTCAGTGATGGACAAAGCAAGAGGCTGCGTGTCATGGGAGAGATGAATACAGGGGACATGGGTGGGGGACAAAGGAGCACCAAAAGCACAGGCAGGGGTATATTGGTGCCTCCCCAAACACACAGACTCTCACCTTCTGGGACCATGGGCTCCCTGGGTCAGACAGAGGTCATTTATGGGTGGCAAACCAGCCCAGGGTGGTTGGGTTGGCTTGGGCTGGCTTGGGTTGGGTGAGTGACTTCTGGAGACCCCTTCCAGCCAACACGAAGATGGGCATCACAAAGTGCTCTGGGAAACTGGCTCTTCCACTTTTTGGGGCCAGGCAGGAGGATGCAGCCTTGGAGGACACTGCTCTGGGAGGTGTTTACCTAGCCTTGGCAGGGGGGCTGGAAAAGATGATCTCCAGAGGTCCCTCCCTTCCAGCCCTAACAATTCTGTGACTGCACATGGCTTAACTTCAAAAATCTCCTCAGGGAAGAGCAGGCTGTGATGTTTGTCCACGGACAACAAAACAGGTGAAGTTTTTCCCTTTGCTGGCCAGGCCTGAAGACCATCACTCAACATCCATCTTGACATAGATGTCCAAATTTGACCCACACATTTCTCAGGCCTCATTGCCTTGATCTGCACCTGCACCAAGGACCCTTTACGTGACCCTCACACCTTAAATGGTGCATCAGCACAAACTGTGAAAGACAACCTTCAATGGGAATAAAAACCGTGCTCCAGGCACCGGCACACATTGGCAACATCTCTGGTGCTCACCAAGACACCAAAGGCAAAGCTCTGCCTTAACTTCACTGCAATGTTGACACAGGACCTGGTGTTAAGAGATCACATTTGAGAGATGGCAAAAAGAGGATCAAGGTCACCAACGGGCTTTGTTGCCCCTCGAAACACACCATGAAAAGCAAAGGTAGGAAATCGTCATTCCTCGAGTAGGTTTGTTAGAAAGCAAAATCCACAATTCGTAAAGATAACCACAGATCTTTGTTTTATTTAAAAAAAAATGGAAGTAGAAAAAATTGGCTGAAAATACCAACAACAAAACCAACAACAACAAATAATGATAAAAAAATAGCACTCACATGGGAAATGTTTCTGTTTTGAAAACTTTTGTCAATAGCGACAGCAATTTAAATCATCGAACAATCATCGTATAAAAACATATTTATTTAAATTAAATATTTTATGCAAACTCGTATCTACACTCATTCAAAATGCATAGAGTCACACAAAAGAGATGGAATGTATTAGCTTAATACCCGGTGAAGTTGTGGGGTGGTATTTTTTTTTAAGTATTACTTGCAATTATTATTAATACATTTTGGGGACCGAAACCAGGAAATCATAAACACGCTACTAACTAATCATTACCAAGTGCCATACAGTAAACACTAAGATTAATCATGTCATATAACTGATTTAAAATAAAGCTTCATCTTTATGAAAAGGAAGAGAACTCCAGCAATACAAAATCCGAGGGGGGGGGAATAATGGGGGGAATAAATCAATGCACAGCTTTATTACAAGCAATAATACGCCCGAGTTAGGAGAGGAATTGGGCACTGCGGCTCCGAACGTGGAGCCTTCACCTTCAAAGGATGTTTGATATAAAAAGTGTCTGCTACATCATCACCTCTTGGCCAAATGTTCATCCCAGGACCTGTTCCCAGGGGTGGATGCCGGATGGATCCTGCCTTTCCAAGCCCTGATCTTACCCTCCTCTGGAACGTGCTGAGCGTCCCTAGGGCTGGCTGCCCCCTTTCTGGCTGGTGT
This sequence comes from Dendrocincla tyrannina, assembly GCA_035047865.1. Taxonomy (NCBI): domain Eukaryota; kingdom Metazoa; phylum Chordata; class Aves; order Passeriformes; family Dendrocolaptidae; genus Dendrocincla; species Dendrocincla tyrannina. Next base: position 113,132,891 of record JAWWMP010000116.1, on the reverse strand, counting down.
CCCATCCCCTCTGGGGTTTCCCAAGGGATGAAGCCCCCAGTCCATGCCCTGGGGGCAGGACAGGGGGGTTTAAACCTCACTGATGTGGTTGGGTGGGTCAGGGCAGCTGCAGCAACATCAACACCAGAACCCAAGAACAGCTCACAGACCATGCGCCCCTTCCCCAAAACCTTCCCTTTTCCTCCCATCCTTGCCTTTTCCCCTTCCAGGGGGACTTCAGACCTGACATTTGTGGGATGCCACCACACTTCTTGCTCCAAAACAGAGCTGGGGATGCCCCAAAACAATAGGCAGCCTTCCCGCACTCCACGAGCATCTCTGCTTTGGAAGAGGGACTTGGCCAGAAGGTTTTGGCACCAGGAAGCGCCATCCGGCCCCGTTCGGAGCAGGGCACTCGAGGCTTTGCACCGGTGGCGACCCAACAACCACAATCCTTTACCTACGGCACCGAGGAGACTCCACGGCCCTGATGGCTGGGACTCGGTCACCCTGAGGGGTGGTGAGTGGTGGCCCCGGGGAGTGACACCCCGGAATATTGTGTTGGGTCCTTCCAGGTGGCCCTGGCCGGGCTCCCTAGGACACGCTGTAGTTGTTGTAGTAGGTGGCCGTGGCGTCGGCCAGGACGGAGATGAGGCTGTTCTCAGAGGTGTGGGAGCTGCCAGACGCCGGTACGTGCCCATTGACCAAGACCCCACTGTGGTGGTCGGGGTTGTTGAGATACTGGTCGAACTCGTTGCGGTCCATCTCCCCCAGGAGCTCCGCCTGGCTCAGCTGGTCCAAGGTGTCGAAGCCGTGGTGGTCTGGTGGTGGGGAGAGCTGGCCCAAGTGGGCATGGAGGCTGGGCAGGGAGGGGAAGGCGGGTGTGTAGTAGCTGGGAGGAGGAGGAGGAGGAGGGAGGGGAGGGCAGCTGGAGGCCGGGGGGATCATGCAGGTGGCCGGCTGGGACATGGGGCTGAGTGGGTGGTGGTTGCACGGGAGGGAGCTCCCTGCGTACTCCGGGGAGTAGGTGGCTCCGGCGAGGTGCGAGCGGTGATGCTCATCGGGGCAGGGCGAGGAGAAGAAGCTCTGCTCGGGGTCTATGGCATCCAGCGGGGACATCTCCGGCGGGGTGGGCAGCCCGTAGGGATAGGTGTCCACGCTGGCGCTGCTGCCGCTGCCCGGAGCATCCCGGTATCCGTGGACGGACGGCAGCCCCGGGCGGGGTGGGTACTCACCCTGCCCCTCCTTGTCCCCCCCAGCCCTGCTGCAGGTCCGCTTCTCCGGCACGGCGTTCTGGTCCCGTGCCAGGCTGCCCAGCAAAAACCCGGGGTCCACCCTCTTGCCGATCCGCTTGACCTGCTTCTTCCGCCGGGGCCGGTATTTGTAGTTGGGATAGTCTTGCATGTGCTTGACCCGCAGCCGCTCAGCCTCCTCCACGTAGGGACGCTTCTGCGAGAGGCTCAGCGCCTTCCAGGACTTCCCTGAAACGGGGAACACACTCCCTTAGAACCCCGTGGGGCTGGGGGGAAAAGGGGCTGCCTCCCAAGGCTTGCAGGTCCTCAATCCAAGGGCAAGGAAGGGAGGGCTCCCAATATCCGAGCTGGCACGTGTGGAGGACACATCCCACAAACCCCACAGGAGGACAAGACAGCGGAGGAGAAGGGGGGACTGAAGCCACTGTAGATTCTCCAACTGCCTTAATTCCAAGTTCCCAGACAGGGTGGGCTCAGGGTTAGTAAATAAATCCGGGCAGATAAACTGTCCCTGTTCCATGGCCTGGGACAGACAGCCCGGGCCAAGGCCATGCCTGGCTGAGCAGGGGGGTCAGGACATGGTGCCCTTGAATGTGCCCCAGCCTGTGCCCTGCCAGGACTTGCAGCAGGGCATAAGGGAACCTGGGCACTGTGATACCTGCTCTGAGCAACCTGGTCTGGTGGAAAATGTCCCTGCCCATGGCAGGGTGTTGGAACTACTTAAGGTCCCTTCCAACTCAAACCATTCTGTGATTTTATGAATCTATGACCTCATTTCTCCCTGTTTGAGATACACAAAATGCCACCAAGACACAGGACAGAGGCAGTGCTGGATCGGGGAGAGGGTTGTATTCCATAGGGAGGCTGTCCCAGAGTTTTCCTCAGGGTAAGGGGGAGAAATGAGGATACAGATCAAAGCACTTGATGCCTTCCCATGGCCTGAGACAGCAGAAATTACACTAACAAGCTGAGCTGCTGCATGGCAAAACAGCGAGGAGAAAACCCAAACCACTAAAGAAAACACCACAGAACTGTCCAGGGAACACAAACTTTGGATAAGAGGTTGGGCAGCAAAGCTGTGTTGCAATTCAGGCAGCATTTTTTCAGCCTGTCTGGGCTGGTTACTTCGGTTTCCCCTCTTGGTTTTGCATAAAAAATGGGGATTGGAAGCTGGGAAAAATAGTGGATGGGTAAAATAGTGGGTAACAAATGTGTGCTCAAAATGGGTTGTGATCCCCCCAAAGAAACAGCAGAAATACAAAATACACACACACACACACGCCCCAGGCATGCAAAGTTAGATGGATGAGTGAGTTGAGGGGCAAAGTGGGACAGCAAAGACATGCCAGGAAAATTTGGGGGTCCCTCCTTGCACAGCAAAGCAGCACTTGCAGTGTTTGTACCCAAGGGGTGGCAGGGTGTGCACGTGGGTGTCTGTCCCCTGGGGTGCAGGACACCAGCAGGCTTTACATCCCCAAAGCATCCAGGGGGATGCTGGACCCAGGCAGGCTTTGCACCCTCAGCATGGTGCAGGGGTCCCCATCTGGGCAGGGTTTGGACCCCCAGGGATGGCTGATGGTGCACGGGTTCCCAGTTTGGGGTACTGGATCTGGATGGGATTTGCCACCGTCAGGGATGACGTGGTGGGTGCCTGGTGCCCACCCTGGGGAGCTGAATCCAGACAGGGCTTACACCCCATGGGGTGCCTGGGTGAGTTCCTGGGTTCCCACCTCAAGGCACTGGATTTAGGTGGGATTTGCAGCCCCGGGGGAAGGCTGGGTAGGTGCTCGAGTGTCCACCTGGGATACTGAACCCAGACAAGGTTTTCACCCCAGGAATGGCCGGAGAGTGCCTGGGTGCCCATCCCAGGACATTGGATCCAAACGGGATTTGCAGCCCTGGGGAAGATTGGGTGAGTGACTGAGTGCCCACCCCGGGGCACTGAATCCGGGCAGGATTTGGACCTCAGGAATGCCCCGGTGGGTGCGTGGGTGCCCCGGGGCACCTGATCTGGGCAGGGTTTGTACCTGGGTGGGATGCCTGGGTGCCCATCCCGGGGCACTGGATCTGAGTGGGATTTGCACCCCATGAGATGCCTGGGTGGGTGCCCATCCCAAGGCAGTGGATCCGAACAAGATCTGCACCCCAATGGAATGCCTGGGTGGGTGACCACCCCAAGGCAGTGAATCCGAACAAGATTTGCACCCCATGGGATGCCTCGGTAGGTGCCCATCCCAAGGCAGTGGATCCGAACAAGATTTGCACCCCATGGGATGCCTCGGTAGCTGCCCACCCCAAGGCACCGGGTCCGGGCAGTGTTTGCCCCTCGGGGGATGCCCGGCTGGGTTCCCACCCTCCCACCCCCACCTCTCCCCCTCCCCTCCCCGCAGAACCCCCGCACGCCCCGCTCCTCACCGAGCATCTTGCTGAGCTCCGCGTTGTGCAGGTCGGGGTTCTGCACCGCCAGCCGCTTCCTCTCGTCCTTCGCCCACACCATGAACGCGTTCATGGGCCGGCGGATGCGGCTCTCGGAGCCCTTCTCGCCCTGCGGGGCCCGGGGGGGCGGCCCTGGGGGCAGCCCCTCGCCCGTGTCCCCCTCCAGCCGCTCCGGCCAGGGGTAGGTGCTGAGCAGCGCTGCCATCCCCGCCCCGTCGGGTCCCCCCCCGGCCCCCGCTGCGCTGCCCTCGGGGTCCCCCCGCGCAGTCCCAGCCTCCTGCCCGGCCTCTCCCGTATTTATGAGCTCCTTGGAAAAAGCCTCCTCCAATGACACCGAAGGGACTCGCTGCTCCTCCTTGTTTGCAAACTCCTCAGCCCCGGCCGGGATGGTGCGGGGAGAAAAAACTTCTCCCCTCCCCTCTGACCGGCACCCCCCCCGGGGGAGGGGAGCACCTCCCCGAGACCCCCTCCCTTCTCCTTCCCGTCCCCCTTTCCCTCCCCTCCCTTTATTATTGTTATTTTTCCTTATTTTGCCCACTGAAAGGGAGCGAGGAGGGAGCTGGAAATGTCCCTGCCCTCCCCAAACAGCCCCGCTGCCCCCAGCACCTCAGGGACCCTCAAACTTTAAAGGCTGAGAGAGCAAATGGGGGCACTGAGAACTTGGAAAGAAAAGGAGAACCTCCCCTAAAAGAATGTCCTCAGCGGGGTGCAAAATGTCCCCCCACTTCCCTCCCCAGGATCTGTGAGCTGCAGGGTCCCTCTTTGCCAGGGGAAATCCCGTGGTCCCGCACTCTGGGACCCTTTTCCCCACTCCTGCTTTAACCAACAGTCCGGGCTGTCCTTTGCCACCTCGTGTGGGTTTTCACCCCAAATTTCCAGGTCCCCTCATAGGGGATGGACACTGGGACACTGGACCTGCTTGGCCAGCCTGGCTGTGCTCCCGAGGGATCTTTGCAGGAGCAAACGAGGCAGGTTTGGGGTTGGGTACAGCCCAGAGAGGCTCCAGCATTCCCGGTCGGTCCCAACTTCACAGCCCTGAACACTGGGAAGACAAAGGATCTTTTCCTTGCCGCTGCATTTATGGAATGCTGCCCCATCCCGCAAAGCCCCCCCATCCTGGATGGCGTGGGAGCCCCAAAGCCACTCCGTGGTCTTTCCCACTAACCCCACTTTGGGGCTCACGAGGGTGGGAAAGTCATCCCAGCAGCTTTCCCCTCACTAGGACAAAGGCTCTCCAGGAAGGCGAAGGGACCGAAAATCCCCAGCTGGCTGCCCTTTCCCGGCTCATCCCTGCAACCTGCCCCGAGGAATATATTTAGTCGCTGGATTCCTTTATGATTCTGACCCTCTGACATGGGCTGCGGGGCTGCGGCGGCTCCGCTGGGACTGATTGTGGATTTCCTCCTCTCCGCGCTGCCAGAAAAGCAGCGGGACGGGGCGCGGGATGGGATGGCATTTCCCCCGGGTGCGGGATGGGATGGCATTTCCCCCGGGTGCGGGATGGGGAAGGCGTTTCTTCGGGATGCGGGTTGGGGACAGCATTTCTTCGGGGTGCGGGATGGGACGGCATTTCTTCGGGATGCGGGATGGGACGGCATTTCCTCCCGCTGCCCCATCCAGCCCGCAGAGAAAGGGGGAAAACCCCGGCGCAGCTGCCGAGCCGGGGTGTTTGTGCAGGTTTCCCACGTGCCTGGGTGTTCCTATTGACTCTTGTCAGATTAGGAGTGATGGAGAGAGAGAGCGGTGTGTAAATGTGAGCAGGATCCGCCTGGGTTTCCTGGTCTGCCCCTTCCCTTTTACACCGGAGCGGGATGGCTCCGGTTTCTCATGGATTACAGCGATTTTTGGGGTCTGGACAGCTGGGATCTGCCAACTTCACTCGCAGCAGAAGCAGCAACTGCCCTTTCCGAGCTTGTCCCCGGGACCAAATTAAAACCCTACGGAAGCAACAACATTTTCCAAAGGAACTGATTAAATCTATTAAGCTATTTACAAGTGGGCTCCATCAGAGCTGCGTTATCTGGGAATACAACAGGAAGGCAACTTCTCTTAAATCTAAAAGGCGCAGGAGATTTCCTGGTCTCGGGACAGATTTATAAACCCTTCACACACACACACACACACACACAGGGAGGCCTGCACGGAGCAGCTGCCTTTTATCTGGGATTTGGAGCTGGGGACAGCTTGTCCTGTCTCAGGAGTTCCAGTTCTCTCCCAAAAGTCCTGCCTCGCGCCTGGAGGTGCCGGGATGGGGCAGGGAGGGAGGATGCCAAACCCTCCATCCCGCCCCAAAAGGGTCTCCTGGGTGCACTTTGCAAACGGGATTTGCTGCAGAGGTTGGCAGTGAGAAGTGAGGAAGAAAACCTGTAACATCCCTAATTTTTTTGAGTTCCCTTTTAGTAGGGGTTGGAGCACCCCGAAAAAGAGGCTTGTCTGAGATTGAAAGATTTTGAATAGGGTGGTGTTTTGGATATGGTGAGCGTGGTGCACGACTCAGCCTTATCTCTGAACCCTCAGGATGCTCAGGGCCTGGATATCATTAATATAAAAAAACACCACCTCTGTGGAGGCCCCAGAGGCCAGAAATTTTTAGCAGAACACATTCCCTCTAGGGAAAAGGATAGGAATGGATGAATTCCACTCAGTCCCTTTCACAGGACTGCCTCCACCCTACCCTGTGTTTCCACAATTTGCAGGATGGGAGGAAAGGTTTGGGGGAGGATAAAACCCCGAGCAGGGACAGGACCTGCATCCACCTCCTGCCTCTGCTGCCAAAGCCTGGAGGCTCCTGGAGCACCTCACAAGCTGTTCCTGGTCCTCCCTCTTCCCTCCTCATCCTGGGGGTAACATATGATCTCCCACAGGTATCACTCGTGGCTCTTCAGAGTTCCCCGAGACACAAACTGGGACACCTGTGGGGTCTCAGCACAAAGAAATCCAGCAAAATAGTCCTCATTTGGATTTTCTACTTTCCCAGGTCCTACCCCCCAGCATTTTAAGTGCAAACATTAATACTAATACTAAAAATAACCTCTTTTTTTCCGCCCTTCTCCCCCTCTCCCACAGCACCTGGCATTCTGAAGGCATTAGTAAGAAGGGTTTCATTCTGCACCCTGCCTAAAATGCTGGTTAAACCTGTCCTGTAGGAAGCTCCTGCGTTACATAAAGACATGAAAATGCCACCTCTTCATTGCCACCGTAGCGGGGTAATTAAGCAGCAGCCTGGAAAAACTCAGCATTCCCTTTTCCATGCTCTGGTGCGAGGCTTCACCTGTATCTGGGGCACAGGAAGCAGCAGAGCTCTCCCAGGGCTTTGGGAACAGGGAAATTACGGCTAAAAGCTAAAATAGACGGAGCAGACAAAGGGGGGAAGAAAGCTTTGTTCTCCCCATTTTCACGGCTGGGGAACAGTGGCAGCAACTCCCAAGGGTCAGGCAGGGAATTAGTGAGTGAACCCAATCTGGAATGACCATCCTCACCCTTTAAAAACATCCCTTTTTTTTCGGGTGGATCCCACATCTGGCATTTCACTCGGTTTACAAAGTGCAGGTTTATTTTCACCACCATCTCCCCCCCACCTTCAGGGACATTAAAATGTGTGAGAAAGTGCAAATCCTAAATTAGCTCAATATTCACATGTTCCTTAATTATTGATGAAACTCTCAGCTCCCAAGGGGAGTTTTTGCACAGACAGCTGGGGGTTCCCAGCAGAAGAGCTGTAGTTCCCAACCCTGCCCACAGCCCATCCTCCCTGATTCCACCAGGTTTTCCCCAGGGATTGCTACCTGGACCATTTATTTTCTAGGAAAAGAACCAGAGCTTTCCCATTATACAAAAAAATGCGGACAAAAACCCCAAAGATGCTAAAATTTTCAGCGAGCACACATGGTGCTGAATATTTCCGCTCTTACTATTTTTAAAATGCAGGTTCAAGTTAAAAAAAAAATATATATTTTAGTGCCTTTAGGTCAAAAGGAACCAGAAAGAGTTTCCTTCCTACAGTTTAAAATTTATAAAAATGGATTAAGATATGAAAAAAACTATCTTTGAGCAACTCAGAAGCAGATTTTAAGTCCTGACTTGCTCAGAAATGGAGCTCCAATTTGTTTCTCTAACAATATTCCCACTTCTGCCACCATAGAAATGTGTGTTTTCCCTCTATTTCCCAGTCCCATATCACTAAAAGTTTGCTGATCCAGGAAAAAGTTAGTTTATCCCTGGATGGGACAGGTACAGAGACAAGAGCCTTGGTTATTGTCCCAAGTTCTCGGAGCTCTGATCCTTCCTGGGGGTTCCTGCCCAGGAACGAGGTGGAATTAACCAAAGGATGACTTTGGATGCCCACAGTCCTTACACAATTCCAAGATCTTTTTTTCCAGCTGGGCGTGATGCTGGGCAGTGTTTCCAAGAGACTTTGTGTGGTTTTCCTCTCTTCTTGGAGCTTCCTTCCTCCTCTTAGTGTTGGCAGGTTCGGAGCTCTCGTGACGTAAATGGTGCCTTTTGAAGGTGGACGCCGCAAGAACTTCAGTCTTGTGTGTTCAAAGAGGAGAAAACTGGCCCCTTCCATCGGTGCAAGTGGTTCCTTTTCAGTGCTGAGCTGATGGTGTGAAGGCAGTGAAGCCCCAGGGCTGCTTCGAGGGGAACTGCAGCAACCAACACGGTGCTGAGCTGCCCCCAGATGCATTTCAGGGTCACAGAATTATTTAGGCTGGAAAAGCCCTCGGGGATCATCGAGTCCAACCATTACCCCAGCACTGCCAAGGCCACCACTGACCCATGTCCCCAAGAGTCACATCCACGTGGCTTTTGAATCCCTCCAGGAATGGGAATACACTACTGCCCTAGGCAGCTGTGCCAGGCATGGGCAGCCCTTTCCATGAAGATGTTTTTCCCTGATGTCCCACCTGCCCCTCTCCTGGCACAGCCTGAGGCTGTTCCCTCTCCTCCTGTCCTGTTCCCTGGGAGCAGAGCCCGACCCTGCCCTGGATCCATCAGGGACTTGCAGAGCCAGAAGGTCCCCCCTGAGC
>JAWWMP010000116.1:113111252-113124096 GCA_035047865.1 Dendrocincla tyrannina | reverse complement strand
AGGCTGAGCCCCCCCAGCTCCCTCAGCCCCTCCTGCTGCTCCAGCCCCTTCCCAGCTCCGTTCCCTTCCCTGGACACGCTCCAGCACCTTCAATTCACCATCTCCAGCTGCATCTCAGATACCATCGAATGGACTCAAATTCACTTAACCCAGAGATAAGTGGCTCTGAAATCTTTAGCTGTGTCTTGCATTTATGCTTTGAACTAACCTTTGTTGTTACTACAGAGCACTTGGGGACAAGGGTCAGTGGTGGCCTTGGCAGTGCTGGGGGATGGTTGGACTCGATGACCTCAGAGGGCTTTTCCACCCTTAAGGATTCCACAATTCTCCGATTCTGTTTTACACTTGGCTGCGTGTAAAGCACCAGGGCTAGAACGTCTGGGAAGCAAATTCCAGGAAGGGTGCCTGTTCCACACAGTTGGGCTGTCACACAGGGTGACACCAGCTCCAAGGGAAGTCCCCCAGTCAGGCACACCAAGATCCAAACTCCTGAAGCCCGTGAAGCTCACACAGACTTTGGTCTAATGTTGGTACCAGGGTTACTTTTCCATGGCCTCCAGTTCCCAGGATAGTTCAGCACTCACAGGTTTTTACAGCCTCTTGTTATTCTGCTCCACCATTGCATTTGCAAATCACATCAGTGGCCGTAGAGCCCTCAGTGAATTCTGAGGATCAGAGCAAAGAACAACCCCTATACCTGCAAAGAACGGAATAACTCCCATGAAATCATCATGTTGGAATGTTCAGTGCAAAAAGGGAAATTTTCTTCTCTGTCACCGGTGACCTGGGGTTACCCAAACTGAAAACATTTTAATATCCGTGCTGCGTGTGCATCCTTCTCTGGACATGAAAGCAGAGTCTCATTTGGTTATTCTCTAGGTAATTCCACTTGGAGGACCATCATTTTGTGCTGCAGTGGGGGAGTACAATGGATAAATTAAGTACAATGGATAAATGTGCAACAAAAGGCCTTGCCATTTAAAAGTCTGATTTTCGCGGAAATGAAACCAAGTCGTTCCTTTGTGCTCACATTCTGCTAATCCCACCATTTGGGCAGTGATGTCAGTCTTTTCCTTATGCTTTCTAAAAAAGACCTGCTTGCCAAACCAGAGTTTGGTTAAAACTGAACTCACAGCCCACTATAAACAAAAAAAAAAGTATAATTTATTACTCTGAAACATGTTCCCGTTGTTCCAATTTCACTGGACAGTGTCTTGAAAGAAGAGCTTTCCATTGAGTAACACAGTGAGGGCTGACCACTAACACGGAGCAAGGCACTTAAATGAATTGCTTGTGTCAAATACAGGCAATTTATGATTTATGATTATTTATTTATTACGATCTCCCCCCCCCCCCCAACCACATGCAGAGCTTGAGGCACATTTAAAATCCCACATTTCCTGGGATAAAGTGCCATGTATTTCTTGCAGAATCAGAACCTTCCATTTGTAGCTGATACTTCCATCTGAGCCAGACTTAAATCCTGGGTATCCTGTACTTAACTGCAGTGACACCATAAAATGAAAGATTTATTCCTGGTTTTATTCTTTCTATAACTGGCACTGGAATGTGGCCAAACACCCCTAAGAATTAGCACATAGAAACGCAGGGAAGATTAATGGAGGGAACAAACAAACAACCCCAGCAGCGATTGGAGAAGGAAACCTTATTCCTGGACTAGCACCTTTTGGAACTGAAATCCCAGAGAGGCTGAATTTCAGCTGCTTAAGAGTTAAACCCCAAAATTAATTAGAAGCAATCAGACTTTGGGATTCTACTAATAAACAAATATTCCAACTTGTGGTGAGCAAGATGTAGCATAAAATACTATTTTGCTGTCTTCTTCCATTGAAAAGATTCTTTTTTCACCTCAGTCATGGAGTTTACGCCCAACTTTAACACATTAAGTGGCATTTCATTTAAGGAAGCCAGGAAAAAGCAGGGTTATAATGGATAATAACTGCATTTCTCCTGAAAAGGAGATGCTCCAAGGGTTAAAAACCACTGGCAAGTGATGTGAAACACAAAGAAAGGCATCTTGTTCTTCCATACAATAAGTAAAACTACAGTAATTTTTCTGCAATGAATGAACATGTCCTGGGGGCAAAAAAAAAAAAAAAAAAGGTGCACTGGAAACCAGGAGATGTAAAAAAGGAGGAGTTCAGCTGGGACTCAAACATCCCGAGCCATGTGGTCTGGGCTGCAGATGAAGTTCCTTCCACTGCACAATAAAGGCAGCTTAAGGAAATTTTTTTCATATTACCATCTGCATCTTGACAATGTTTTTCAAACCACGTTAAGCAACTCCACTGAGCTGAGACAATGCAAAAATGTGCCCATTTCATTCAGCAGAGCAGCCAATGGGATGGTTTAGATTTACACTGATGAGGCACAGCCAGGCCTGAATGAAAGGCACTAATGGACTGGAATTCTGGATCAGGCCAGGATAACTGGCTGGTTTTCAGGGCTCTGCTGTCCATTTGCTGTGGCCAAAGGAATATCAGAACAAGATACCAGGATGGTGAATCCTTCTTCCCATTCCACCACTTCCAAGCGCTCCCATCTCTTCTCACAGCTCTTAACTGAGAGGTAACACGCCAAAATTCATGTTTAAGATCTCACACAAAACTTTTTCTGCCAGTGCTGAGTTCCAGCATGACTTATTTCCAGGCTCACAATTAGAAACAAGCTCTAATTTGGTCATAAATCTAAACTGCAAGTTTTCAGTGTGTAAGTGGCAATACTAATGCAAAGGACTGTGCTTTTAAAATCTATTGGTCTCCTAATTTCAGAAATTAAAAAAAATCGCTCTATCCAAGACAGCTTTCTGAATGCCAGATGCAACACTGAAGGGACCCTGAATATTGCCTGGGAATGAAAGATTTCAGTATGGTTAATAAATGAGATGGTTCATACTCATCTAAATAAATAATAAATAATATGGTTAATACAGAGCTCCTTTAGCTTTGGTGCAAAGTTACAGCTGTTTCACAACAGTTAACAACAGGGAGGTATTTTTATTTCATCCTTTAGTACTGACACTCAGTTGTAAACCTTTAATCAGAGCAAGTATTTTGGGGACAGACAACATTCATTCCAGTTGCAAAAGGAGATCAATGAAAAAATTGGACACCGCTTTGCAAAAATCAGTGAAAAAATACAAACAGTTTTGTAACCCCCTCCTGTTTCCAGAAGCAGAGCTGGGCTATCCCAGGTGAAACCAACTTTAAGAAAAAAGTAGGGTTTAAGCAGGTTTAATAAAAAAGTAGGGTGACTTTTTTGTTACTTTTTCCTGGATTGAGAAGAGCAGAGTCAGAGTGAAGCAGCAGAAAGGAATTCCCTGCCTTCCCCAGCCTGGGCCATGTGTCAGCCCTCCATGTGGATCCCTTTTTAACGTGGCACTGAAGCTCATGTTGGCCCCTCACCACGTTCTGCCTTGGAAGAGACACTCAAACCCAGGCTGTGGTCCCAGCTGGAGGGGGAGCAGCGTGTTCTGTGCTGGAGCACAAGGTGTTTGATGCTGAATTTACACAGAGTCCTCCTCTCACCCACCTCAGAGCCCCAGCCTGACTCTGACATGGTTAAATGTTCTTGCAGTGCTTCTTTTTCTTTCTGGGGGCTCCTTCCACATGGTCCTCCACCTCCTCTTTTTGTCTTTTGTGTTTCTTTTTCTGGTGTTTCTTCTGCTTCACCTCGAGGCCCTTTACTCCGAGATCCTCCCCATCAGGTATTCCCAGATAAGTTTCTCCATGGCCCATATTTTCATCACAGCTGATGTTTTCCCCTTCGTGCTGCTCTTTATGTTTCCTCTTCTTTTTCCCTCTGTGACATTTATTTAATGAAGCATCCAGTTCCTGCTCATCCAAACCATCTATATCAGGCTGTTTCTCACCATGCTCTGTCCTCTCTCCCTCATCCTCTCTCTTCTGCTTCTTCTTTTTCTTTTTCACTTTGGTTTCCAGCTCTTTCAGGGGCTCCAAAGCTTCGTCAGCTGTTGGGCTGGAATTCTCTACCTTTGTTTCCTTCTGGGATCCCTTCAGCTTTGCCATGCGCTTGGCAAAATATTCCTGCACAGTGAGAACACTCTTCACTGTATTGGAACCATCTGCAGGGTCAGGGAGCCAGTCATTCCTCTCCTTCTCCTCCTGAGACTCAGGATCAGGGACATCCCCCTGCAAGTGAACAAAGAGGAGCAGGAGTGAGAGTCAGGAATAATGGCTTTAAATATAAAGCTAACTTTTGCACACTAAGAAGAAAAACATTGAAAATGAACTGTAAAAGTCTAGACTTGGGTGGAAGTGAGGCAGCCCTTACATAAAACATTCTGTAGGTTTAGAGGTGGAATATGGAAAGCAGCAAGAGAACACAAAACAAGACCATTTCCAGTTGGTTTGAATTTCTTATTTAATTTCCTCCTGTGCAGCTCCAGCAGGTTGTCTGTACTCCCACCACACTCAGTGTTTCACACTCACTTTACAAAAGCACATGTCTCTACAAGACATAAACCAGCACGAAAAACAATCCAGCACAATCTATTAGCCCGTGGCACAAAGGAAATCCCATGCCTGGAATGCCTCTCCAGCAAAGGCCTCCTGATCCAGGGAGCAACCCAGCACTGAGGCATCTCTTCCATCTTATCTGATCTTTAGAAATGTTTGTTTCGTAGCTGGTTCACTGTCATTGTGTCCCAGATGTTGTTATTTAAACACGCTCCATTTGATCACACCTTATCAGATGGCAAAAACAACATCACAGGTTACATCTTACAAGGCTTCTGCAGACATGAAATGAAGAGCTGCTGAGCTCTGCTTGCAGGTGAGGAGTTATTAGAAGAGTCTTGTATCTGGAAAGTAAATATAAAGCTAAAAGCAAAGGCTAGCATGGGGGTGGATGTTTGGGATGGCACGAAGAGAACTGACTCTGAAAAAGCAACAAATGCAACAAGTTGAAAATATATAATTTGCTAAATTGTCTGGGATTTACAAAATAAACAAGCCAAAGAGGCAGCTGAAATTAAGGCTTGTTCACATACATACCAAAGCAGCCAAAAAATAGCCTTTGTGGCTTTTGCTTGGCAAAAGTCACAAACGACTCTTGGAAGTGCCCCAGATTTTCAAAGAATGCCAGAATCACTGAGGATGGAAAAGACCTGCACGATCATCAGGTCCAACCTGTGCCTGATCCCCACCTTGTCACCCAGCCCGGAGCTCTGAGTGCCATGTCCAATTGTTCCTTGGACACCTCCAAGGATGGGGACTCCACCACCCCCTTGGGCAGCCCCTTCCAATGCTTAATAACCATTTCTTTGAAGAAATTCTTCCTGATGTCCAGCCTGACCCCCCCTTGGTGCAGCATGAGGCCATGTCTTCTTGTCCAACCGCTTGTTGCCAGGGAGAAGATGCCAATCCCTACCTAACTCCTTTCAGGTAGTTGTAGGAGCAAGAAGGTCTCCCTTGAGCCTCCTTTTCCCCAGGCTGAGCCTTCAAGCCCACTGATTTATTTTAAACCCTTGTTCCCACTGCAGGTAACCAAACACACCCCTCTGGATGGGAAAAGCTGAGCAGGTCAGGATGGAGCAGAATCCTCACCAACATCTGGCCTACCACCCGTTCCTGAAGGGGAGATAAACCACAGCTATTCCAGGGCAGTGTGGTGAGTATGACTGAGACAATTCCCTGCTAAGAACATCCACTCTGCCCGAGCATCCTGGATGTGAAGTGAAGGGACTGTAAAATACCACCAAATCAGGGCAGTAACATTTCACAGCCACTTTCCCTGCCATAAACTGATACCCAGGGAAGGCCAGCAGAGAACTGGGAGATATAAACCCACTGATCTCAACCCTTTACACTTATTGCACGATGGTGGAGATAAGTGACTTGCCTCTTCTTGGGGCATCCTTAAACTTGCTGGCTGAAGTGGGGTTTAGTAGGGTTTGTGAGGAAGGTTTTCCAGGTCTGACTCTTTCTGCATCCATAACTTTTGCTCATATGAGCCGGAATGCAAAAATTGGTGTCATTAGTGATGCATTACGAGTGGAGATTTCCTCATATATCTGCTTTCAAGAGAGCTATTCCAGTGGAACCAAAGTAAGGCAGCACTTGAGATTCCAGGAATGTTTGTGTGGGCACTTATGGAAATCAGGTACTTTTCTTGTAGGAATATGTTGTAGTGTTCCTGCGGGTTTATGAAGTATTTGAAACTATTTGGCTTCTGGCAAAGAGGCCTGAAAAGTGCTATTGGATATGGGGAAAACCAGGACGGATCCACACACATCCATACTGGTGATGTTTGAAAGGGGACCTGTGGCAGAAGCTTGACAAGGCAGAATTCCCAGGATAAATGGGCTGAGTTATGTTTACAGTAACACTGGTTTAACTAAGCCCTACCTCCTAACCCAACAAGCACAGAATCCCACTGTATCCCAGAATCATTTGGGTTGGAAAAGACCTCCAGGATCACTGAGTCCAACCTATGGCTGATCCCCACTTTGTCACTCAGCCCAGAGCATTGAGTGCCATGTCCAGTCGTGCCTGGGACAGCTCCAGGAATGGGGACTCCAAACCTCCCTGGGCAGCCCCTTCCAAAGCTTTCTTTGAAGAAATTCCTCCTGATGTCCAACCTGAACCTCCCTGCCACAGTTTGAGGCCATTTCCTCCTGTCTTGTCCCTTGTTCCCTGGGAGCAGAGCCCAACCCTCCCCTGGATCCATCAGGGAGTTGCAGAGCCAGAAGGTCCCCCCTGAGCCTCCTTTTCTCCAGGCTGAGCCCCCCCAGCTCCCTCAGCCCCTCCTGCTGCTCCAGCCCCTTCCCCAACTCTGTTCCCTTCCCTGCACACGCTCCAGCCCCTCAATATCACCTGTCTGAGGAGCCCAGAACTGGCCCCAGCATTGGAGGTATCTCAGCAGTGCCAGCACAGGGACAGTCACTGCCCTGGTCCTGCCACACCAGAGCTGGTACAATCAGGTGCCCTTGCCCACCTTGCCCACCTGGGCACACCTGGCTCATGTTCAGCCACTCCTGACCAGCACCTCCAGGTCCTTTTCCAGCTTTCCAGCCACTCTGCCCCAACCTGGAGCTGCAGAGGGTTGTTGTGACCAAGTGCAGGACCTGACACTTGGCCTTGTTGAACCTCACACTGTCAGTCCCAGCCCATGGATCCAGCCCGAGTGCAGAGCCAAACCTGCTGCCCTGCTAAAGCACAGGGAAACAGGGCATTTTGCCTCTGCCCACAGCAGGATTTTGACACCCTGTATTGCAAAAGGACAAACAGTCTCCTGGGTTTTCAGCCAGAACAGTTTCCCTCCCCACCCCAATATGTAAAATGCTCCTGGGACCAGAACACCAGTTACCCCCTGGCCAACCAGGAAAGGATTTGCTCATTCCCTTGGTGACTTCAAGTCCTGACAGCTTAATTACTGTAATTGAAGGCAAATATTACTTGAACTCTACACGTTTCTTTTTATAAAATAGATTAGGCATAAAAACAAATGTTCCTTTGGTTAAGCAGAGGAGTTCAGAAGGTTTGCACGAGCCCAGAAAATAAGAACCTTGCTCAGAAAGTCCTTTATTGATAAGAATTTTAATAACCACGGGCCACTGAGCACAGAACTAACAGGGCATGGAGACAAGCAAAGAGGTGCCAACCCTAGAAAACCTCTGGGTTTAGGAAAAGCTTATGTAAAACCATAAATCACCTGGAAGGGCTGTTAAATGCCAAAGTGTTCCCGCTTCCGTGATGTACCTGTCCTAGTAGCCATGGGAACACTGCTCAACTCTAAACATGGGTTTTCTCTAACCTCTCACAGTTTGTGCAATTCCGCCCCTCCTTGACCCAACACACAGAAAAAATTCAAAGAAAAATAAAAAGTGCATCCTTAAATGTGTATTGTGCTGCTGCAGCTTCTGAACAGCAGTTTTTCACAGGATTAAAGACACTCCTACTCCCAAAAACCGATGGTCATGTAAAAGGGAAAGAGCAATTGTGCTGTAACGGGTGGGAAACCTGAAGATTGGGCTTTGGAGCAAATATGAGGCATTTGTCCTCACCATGAGTTCCAAAACTGCCAATGGAATGGGTCTGAGAAGATGAGTTAAAAAGAATTGGGAATCCTGGCCTTCAGGGAATTGGTAGGATGGTCCCGAGCAAGAGAAAACAACTGCTTGAAACGTCGTGCTAAATGTGGAATGATTAAGAGGAAACAATAGGAAAATTCAAGGAGAGGTTGGGAAGGGCACAGGAAAAGATGAAGGTCAATTAGAGTCAGAAGTCCCCTGTAAATATCATCTGTTTATGTAATTAGTTCAATGTATGGAAAATAATCTGAAGGACATAAAGCACTTTATGTACTGCCCTGTTTTCTTCACGTGCTGATTAAATCATTACGTTGGTAGTCTAAACTTAGAGAGGGAAATCCTGGTTCCCCTGAATCCTGCAGGATCAGGATTGTATCTCTAAGGTGTCACTCTCAAACTACCTTTCAGTCAGCGATTTAGTGAAAGAAAAATAAGGGATTATGGTCAATTATCAAAGCAATTCACACCACGTCATGAAAACACTTTGGCAAGAGCAGAAACCTGAAGTGGAAAGGATTTAAACACCTCCTGAAAACATAAGAGTTTGAAACCCAAACTGGTCTAGTGGAAGGTTTCCTGCCCATGGGAATAAGATGATCTTTAAGGTCCTTTCCAAGCCAATGCATTCTGTGATTCAATGACAATTAATATTCAAAAAGTAAAACTGCACCTGCACGTCACTCTGGGAGGAAAAGTGAGATATAACTAACCAGCAAAGCACAGGGTGTTGGTACATGAGCAACAGAAGCAGTCTGGATTAACTCAGAGAAGTTTCCCTCCTCTTCAGAATGCAAGTATGTCTTTTTTGGCACTTAAAAGCTTAGAATAAGGTAATAAAAAAATCTACTATACATTCTCAGATCTGCCCATCTGAACTACTGTTATTTAAGCCTTTGCTTCCTCCTTTGGAAACGAGGGGGTTCTAATTCAGATCAGTTTTATGAGCTCCAATTCAAAAAAATAACACAAAAGGCAAAGGCAGAGTAGAGCTAAACCCTCATTTTAGTAGAATCTCACTTAAATTATAGAAAGCTGGCTGGATAAAGCACTTGGAGTCTGAGTTACAGGGAAAACACAGGATCGTTCAGTTTTAAAATGCAACCACCCCTTTCTGGCTGAACCCCGGCCATCACCTCCTTTCTTGCTAAGAAACTGCAACAATAAGATTACCTTAAGATAATAAGTTGTATTTCTGCTACTTCATTTCCTCACTGAGAGGTGAGCTGGGATGACCCCCATGCTGTGCACAAAATTTGACAAGCGAGAACTGAGGGCATTCCCTGTATCTTTGGAATCCAGGAATGGCTGCAGATTATTCCTGGAGAGTCCCTCTGGAGCTTTGCAGACATCAGTGATGACACAGTCTTGCTTGAAGGAGCTGACAACTTCGAGTTAAGTATGAGCATAAACATTTGGAGTGGGATCAAACGGGCAGGAGAGTGAACAAAGACGTTTGCATGATGAGTTTAAGCAGGATTAAAATAAATACATGCATAAATAAGGCCACATACCATGAGTTCTGAACTCAATTCTGGCATCAGAGCAGGTACTCAGGAGGCTCTAAGGTTTTTAATATACCTGTCGACAGCATCTTATGAAGAACTAATGATAACCAGTACAGAAAGGGCTGATGCAAAGGGAAAATGGGACAATTTTCCTGCTGCCCACGAGGAAAAGGACAAGCAGAAGCAGATGTAAATGACCCACATGAAACTTTGCCAGCAGGAGAAATCAGGACATTTGTGGAACCTCAACAAGCACTGGGAGCCTCAGCCATTGAGAGCAATTCAAACACCTCTCAGGGAAATGTTAGGTGGAGTTAATCCTTGGCTGGAATGGAAAATGGAGGATCTGGACTCCAGAAGCATCCCTCAGCCCTGTAATGCTTTAAAAATTTAAATAGGGATATATTTTGACCTCCTGGTAATCACAGAATTTAAGGCTGGAAAAGCTCTTTAAGACCGTTGAATCCAAACATCCCCCAGCACTGCCACAACCACCACTGACCCATGTCCCCAAGTGCCACATCTTTGAAACCCCCCTCAGATGGGGACTCCATCACTTCCATGGGCAGCCTGTTACAATAAATGAGGATTTAATGAAAGAGATGAGGAGCAGGAATACTCAACTTTGGAAAAAAATGGTAAAAGTTCAGGTCACCTGCAATTTTTGGTTGACTGGTATTGTAACCATCAGGACACCTCACAGAACCACAGCAAGGGTTAATTTTACCCCTGTTTATCCTGAGTGCCAATAAAGCAATCAATCCCCTTATGGGAAACGGGATGAGAATCCTTAATGTCTAATGCCTCTATGACATGCCAGCATTTTTAAAAGGACAACTTCCAATTCCTATAGAGAAGCCCTTTCCTGACTCCATTAAAGTAAGTTCTTTGTTGCAATACACTGAAAAACCAGCTGCTGTCTCACAGTTGGTATCAATTGCTACACTCCACATGAACCATCAGCTCTTTCTCTAACCCAGCAAGGACAAGGAGAGAGGTTAGGAAGTAACGAATGAAAAGGGAACAAGGAAAAACTGTTTTTTCCAAGGAATTATGAAGATCCATTTTTGCTACACTTGTAACTACAAAAGGCAGAGCACACAGGTTTTTCCTCCTGTGATTAAAAAGCAAAAGTAAATCTCTGCATAGAGTAATTTGGGGGTTATTAAGAGAATCCTTGGCCTCTGGAGGTCTTTAGCCCAGCCTCCAGCCTGGAGCAGGACTACTGTCAGCACTGGACAAGCTCAGCTCTTGTAGCAGAATCTTGGAAACCTTCAAGTACAGAGGTCCCACCACCCTTCAGGACATCCAAATTCTGATCACAGAATCCCAGAAGGGTTTGGGTCTGTGGAACCTTAAAGATCATCTCAATCCAACTCACTGCCATGGGCAAGGACACCTCCCCCTATCCCAGGTTGGTCCAAGCCCTGGCCAACCTGGCCTTGGATGTGGCACAGTATCATAGTGAGGAGGTTTTAGTACCACATAACAGCACCCATTTAATTCCTGGATAAATCTTTGGATACTTCTTTTTAAGTACATTTACATTGCATTTGCTGATTCCAGTTTTAATTCCGTGGTGAAGCATTCCTATTAGAACTACATTCAAATTCTCCCAGGTTGTCTTGTAGTTCTATTTTATATTTTTGCCAAAAGCTCATCCTGTACCTCAGAGAGTGGCCAATTTTAGCATTTTCATTCCTTCTTACGGTTCACACAAAAGAAAGCCACCATCTCTCTTGCTGAGTGCAATCTCGAGGTATCCAATATGCCATTTGTTTGTCACATAAACAACCCATTTTTAGTGTTTTAGGATGTGTTTGGATCGCAGCCTGTTCCCATCAATGCAACAGGAGCTGTACAATGAACTGAACACTCAGCCAGGTTTTGCCTTCAGCCTGCAAACAACAGCGGAACAGGAAACAACAGGGTTGCAAAAGTGCAAGGGATTAAATTTTGGCCAGAGACTTGATTACAACGATAGCCATGGGGATTCAGTCCAGCTGTCATTAGCAGATCCTGGGCAGCCCACAGCACCTGTACTTCCAATGGCAGCTTGGGAACCCTGACATCGTGTTGCACAGACTTCCTCCTACTGTTTTTCCACTTTTCAGGGAAAAAAATAAAAGGCATTTTCTTTAAGTTTTAGCACAACAAAGGCAGTAAAATCCAGGAGCTGAGGAGAAGGGGGAACACACGCCGTGAGGTAACACCCCAGAGGTGCAGAAGGCTGAAGGCATGTAGGGAAAGAGTTAAAAAGCTCAGCACAGGGCAAAGAAAATCCTTTCCATATCTTGAGAGGCACTTAGATATCCTTGTGACATCTCATTTCAGTGCAGCTCCACTGCTGAGCCCAGCAAAACCTCTGTTCCTTTGCATTTCCTTGCAAATTACATCTGTGTGTTAGAGTGTGCATAAACAAAACCAAAGGAAGAGATTTCCCCTAGGATCTCTCTATTGGCACAGCACAGACATCCAAACACAGTGACTTCATCTTCCCAGAAGCACCCAAATCAGTTCTAACAGTTCTGTTCTCACCTTGAATAACAGAGGAAGTGCAGTCCAGCAAAGCAAGCACAGGACCTGGAAGGTCACGTTTCCCAAGTTCTCTTCCCAGCTGGTGGGAAACCCTGGAGAAGTTATTCCCTCCAGCTCTGGCACAGGTTATCAAAGCACAAAACGTGCCTGATCAATGGTATGAAACTCACAGAAGAGCTCAGAGTTTCATTAAGTGTTTGGGAAGTGCTTTGAGATCCCTCAAAGAGGTGTCCCAGACGGACAGGGCACAGTGCAAGGACGGAATAACCCCGCTGTTCTCCTCACCTGGCTCTGCTGTGGGGCTGGGACACCCAACAGAGAACAGACACAGCTCCACCTTTGTCTGTGCTTGATATATCTGTGTACAACCAAACCATCAAGAGACTCTCAAATACAGCATTTGAAAAGAGTATAATGATAGAATGGTTTGGGCGAGAAGGGATCTTAAAGTTCATCTCATTTGACCCCGTGCCATGGGCAGGGACACCTCCCACTAGCCCAGGTTGCTCCAAGGGGAATCCAGCCTGGCCTTGGACACTTCCAGGGATGGGGCAGCCACAGCTTCTCTGCCCAGCCTGTGCCAGGCTCTCACCACTCTCCTAGCCAACAGTCCCTTCCCAGTCTCCCACCCAGCCCTGCCCTCTGGCAGCGGGAAGCCATTCCCTGTGTCCTGTCCCTCCAGCCCTTGTCCCCAGTCCCTCTCCAGCTCTCCTGGAGCCCCTTTAGG
>JAWWMP010000116.1:113095431-113111123 GCA_035047865.1 Dendrocincla tyrannina | reverse complement strand
GCAGCTCCAGGTCCTTGTGCTGTTGTTCCCAGGGCTGGGGGCAGCTCTGCAGGTGGGGTCTCACCTGAGGGGGCAGAATCCCCCCTGTCCTGATGCCCACGCTGTGGGGTGAGCCCAGGATGCAAAGCAGTGCAGAGTGGTCCTTTTATCCTGTATCCACACTCTGAATGTCAATGTCCTCAAACACCCAGGACAGTCACCCCACTGTAGGTATTGGTTACGTGCCAGGGGGACTACAAGGCACACTCAGAGGAAATCCAAGTCTTCTTCATATGTCATTTCATTCCCTGGGCATATTTCATCATCCCTCTATAATGTGTGTGGAACAGACAGCTGCTAATCAGGACTTGGAAGACAAAACCCTCCTTGATTCATGAGTTCAGGATTTTTAACTGTGCTTCACAGATACAGAAGAACTAAATGAACCACAAGACAACCTGGGCAGGCAAATTGTGAATACAAGCAAAGGTATTAACAAGGGCTCTGAAGATTTAAGATGCCAAGACAAGCCCCTGAGAGAAGGGATGCAATAAAAACCACGGGAAGTACCCAGAGGAGAGAAAGGAGTTCTGGTAGCAATTCCAAGAGCAAACACACTCAGCATCCCAGCCTGGCTTCTGGCAGAGGAAACTCCATGTACTTTGAAATCTGAAAATAACACCTGCCTATGTAAAACTCCTCTTCCAGCTCTTTTCTAATAATAAATATAGAAAACCAAACCTGTGTATAAATGAAGTGCTTCGAGGAGCATTCAAAGCAGACCATTTAAACCAAACCTTCACTCCTTTCCCCTTCCCCTTAGAAAATGCTTCTCAAAAGGAAAATCCACACTTGAAACTCTTCTGTTTCTCTACTCCGAGAGGGTGAAATGCTGGAGATCGAAAGCAGCTCAGACCTCTGGCCAAGGGGACAGACATTTCCTGTTTTTCAGCCCCAGCAGTGGCTGAGGAGCTGCAGAGAAACACCTTGTGTCATTTTTTTAGTCCTTTGATCAGACTTGGTTCCTTTGCTCTGAGCAGGTGTGAAGGGGACATTCAGAGCGCAGGAAAATGAATCAGAACATCACAATTTGGAGCAGCAGAGCCCAGAAACACCAGCAGGGCCCTCCTGGGCAGACTAAAGGACAGATGCAGAAACACACAAGACAAACAGCAAGAGGGAGAATTAGATTTGAAATGCAACAGCATGGATGTGTATGTACATTTTCTTTGTTTCTCTCCTATCTATAAGGGTCTGAAGAAAGCAGTTTGTATGAGCAAAGGGTTTTATTTTTCAAGGGATATCATTCATGCAGTGCCCCCATAGCTCATATGGATTTCATCTTTGCTTTCAAGGACTCACACACTACAGCCCTGTGACCACAACCCAGCCAGGCAATTTCCCCACAGCCTTTTTTCATAAATTCTCGCATTTCTTAATTCCTGCCTTTAGTTTTTGTGCTTCCTTAAACAACTCTTGAGACAGGTAAGCTCCTCAGATCAATTCCAATTAGGATTCATCCTCTCCTGCACAAACCAAACTCTTCTCCTCCAAGCTTCCTAATGCTGCTCCTTGTGTTTCACTAACCACGCTTGCCGTGTCCTACCTTACCCCCTTCCCATCTGAGATGTGTAACATCCTGCCCTTGTTCTGTCCATCATTTCATTGGAAGCTCTCTGGGGAAGCAATTAGCCCACTTGTGAGCACTCTATAACATAATTAACAAATAATAACCACGGAGAAATGTAGGCCAAAAAAGCAAAGTTATCACAGCACCATTTCTGCAGAGACTTGTACTGTTCCGTGCTCACTTGCAGCTTCCAAATTCCTGGAGGCACATTTTAAACTCCAGGCAGCACAAAAGCAAAGGTGAATGCTGTGCTTTAAAGAAGACATAAGATGTTCTGACTTTATTTGGATTTACAGGCTTTGCTGCTCTTCCACACTCATTAACACGACCAGCTGTAATTATTTACACTACAATGAATTTCAGAATTGGAGGTGAAAGGCTTATAATTTGGGCTAAATTAACTTTGGCAACGGGAGTACCAGAGGAAGGAAAGACAGGATGACTGTAACCATGAGCAAGATGCAACACAAACGTTGTAATGACATCATTTACTAGAGGAGGCAAGGACAGAACCTCCTTCTTGGGTATTCACCCACACCCTCACAACAGCCAGGAGGGAATGGCAACAGTTATCAGGGAAAGCCTAAAATTCCCTCTTATTTCAGCAGGAAACAAAGTGTTTCCACTTCCTGAGTCTTCCTACTGCAAAACAGCTCTTCCAGCCTCTTGCACACTTGCTAGGAAGTGTAATGAGCCCTGGGCATCCCTTCAATTCTGGTTCTATCCCTTCGATACTGGAAAATAAGTCTGGCTGTTAAGGTGCCAAAGCAATTGGACAGAGGCTCCTCATAAAGCTGAAGTAGAATTGCCACTTCATAGGGGCCTGTGGAGCTAAGGAAGAATAGAGGAGGATGAAAAAAGGGAAGAAAAGGATAAATGAGGAGTTTGGAGTGGTTATTGGGATGAAAAGAGATGGCACTTGGAATGTGCAGAGGAAGAATAAGGTGATCACATCTCCTCATTTCTCATCCTTGAGTTAAATGCTGACTGTACTCTGAAATAGTGATTTTAGATCCAGCCATCACTGATCCTGTCCTAAAACACCAAATTAAGGCAGGCCCTGCTGAGAACAGGACAGGGAACAGAACATTTGGGCCACAAAGCAGGTGAAGAGCCTGTCATGGAGCAGTTGGCACTAATTTGTGGGCAATCCCTGGAGACTGCAAGTGCCAGCACGACCTACTCGGCCCTGTAGCCTGAGCAAGACGGGGCATGTTCCCTGTGACCTGTGCAAAGACTTTCAGTGGTCAGCTTGTGAAATCTGCAGTCTCTGGCAGAACTTTGGCTCTGTCAACCTGTGAGACAACTCACCTGGCTTAACCTAAGCAGGCCATTTGAGGAGAGAACAGCTTAGATCAGCATGTGCACTGTCTACATTTCCAAGCCTGCTTTGATGGCAAAGACATCTTAACTAGCCAAGAGAAGACAGACCTTGTCCTTCAAAACTGATAGACAGCCGTGGCAAGGGGGGTGGAATTAGATGATCCTTAAGGTCCCTTTCAACCCGAACTATTCTGGGATTTGATGAACCATTAACACTGAGACAGTTTGTAGCCTCACAGTCAGGGTCTTAGCTCAGCTCTTCTGCTCATGGGCAATCCAGCCCTGATCTCCCCAGCATTAGAGGTGAAAACATTTGGTTTATTTGTGTTTCGCATCTGTATCTGTCCAGGCTGCTCTGGGGTTTACATCCATTTCCTCTCCTGGGAGTAAAGGGCACGATTGCTTCCCATGCCCAACCTCTGCATTTCTGCTCTGTTTTTAATAAAATCATGGCATGTTTTGGGTTGGAAGGGACCTTAAAAACCACCCAGTTCCAACCCCCTCCCATGGGCAGGGACACCTTCCACTAGACCAGGTTGCTCCAAGCCCCATCCACCCTGGCCTTGAACACTTCCAGGGATGAGGCAAGGATGTTTCCCTTCCTTCTTCTCTTCCCTTTTTCCTTTTTTTTTTGGTGAGGATTGTTTCTAAAATCTTGACCTGGATGACTTTTAAAGACACACATGTCTTTCATTACACTAAGCATTACCTTTATGGTACTGCATAAAGATGTAGCAGCGATGCAAAAAATCCGACAGTGAGAAAATCCCCGTGCCTGTAATTCCAAATAAATTTCCTAGGATTTTATTAGTATTAACACCTTCTGTAATGCCCTAAGGGCAGCCAAGTGCTCTCTGGTTGCCCAGTGAACCAC
Organism: Dendrocincla tyrannina; assembly: GCA_035047865.1. Lineage (NCBI taxonomy): Eukaryota > Metazoa > Chordata > Aves > Passeriformes > Dendrocolaptidae > Dendrocincla > Dendrocincla tyrannina. The sequence continues at coordinate 113,107,317 of JAWWMP010000116.1, read as the reverse complement.
ACAAAGCACACAACCTGTGCCTCAAGGGACTTGCAGGTTAAAGCCCTGAGTGGGTACAAAACAATCCAAATAATTGCCAAGTAGGCAATCCCACAGGCAGCCTGGGTGTTCCAAACTGGAACGTCTCCTGGCACAGGAACTTTGAAAAAGGAGTGGGAATGGGATGCTTATCACAGCTTAGCAGCAAAATGAAGACTCAAGAGGATGTGTCAGATTAAAGGAAAGACCAGTTTGTTCCAAATGTTTCACTTGCTCCTGTTGCTCTGTGGTTTACAGGGAAGAAAAGGCAGGGAAACACAGGATCATTAAGGCTGGAAAAGCCTTCTAGGACTGTTGAGTCCAACAATTCCCACAGCACTGCCAAGGCCACCACTGACCCATGTCCCCAAGAGTCACATCCACGTGGCTTTTAAATCCCCCCAGGGATGGGGACTCCACCACTGCCCTGGGCAGCTGTGTCAGGGCTGGACAGCCCTTTCCATGAAGTTCTCCTTAATATCCAACCTAAACCTCCCCTGGTGCAACTTGAGGCCATTCCTCTGGTCCTGTCACTTGTCATCTGGGAGAAGAGCCCGACCCCCACGTGGCTTCCCCCTCCTGCCAGGGAATGAAAGAGCCTAACAAAGCTGCATCTCCAGTCCCTCAGCTGTGTTGTGGGAAGCTGTTCTGGAAAGAGGGAAGAACCTCCTTCATGGAAGGCTCGGATGGAGCACAGAGAAACAAGATGCCAAACAGCAAAGAGACTCTTGCTTGATGCTGAGCATTAAAAGGGTGTAGAGAAAAGAGGAAAAAAGAATCACAGAATGGTTTGGGTTGGAAGGGACCTTAAAAACCACCCAGTTCCAACCCCCTCCCATGGGCAGGGGCACCTTCCACTAGCCCAGGTTGTTCCAAGCCGCATCCAACCTGGCCTTCAACACTTCCAGGGATGGGGAGCATCCCCTCATCCAACAGACCTGACTGGCCAAGCATTTAGCAAGGGCACAAAAGCTCTAAGAGATGATGTTTAATTCCAACCAGACTCCAACAATCCACCTTAAAAGCTGCTCTCTGCCTTTGCTTTACCTCCTTCCAGTTAATCTTCCACTCTTTCATTAGCTGAACTCTCTGCTAATCCCTCCTGCTGCCTCCAGAGCTGGGTGGTCCCTCCACCTGGAGCTGAGCTCCATCACCAAGTCAAACCCAGCAGTGACTCAGCAGTGCCAGCTCAGGTTTATTCCTCCCCTTCATTAGCCCACACTTAATGCCCTGAGAAAAGCAGGAAGGTGGAGCCACGGGATTCTTCAAGAAGTCATTCCAAGCACAAGGGAAGATCATGGGTACTCCAGGGTGTGGGCTACGTTTTTCATTCAAAGAAGGATGGCTGTAATAACTCTGAGCAAAGGAACTCGACCTCCTGTGGCTTTGAATCTTGAGGCTGGATGGCCCTGTACCTACTAAATGCAAATTCTCACAGAAGCTGCTCCTATGGCCAAGGAGTTTGTAATGGCTTTGCTCTGTGTGGACTCTCTGATGTCTAATAACACAGTTGGGCCCAGCTGGGAAAACAATTTGTCTTTCCTTTTCACAAGACCATTTATTTTCACGAAGAGCAGGAACCTCATGTCGGTAAGGCTTCTGTCTGCCTGTGTAATGTGGTGGAAATCAGTGAGAGGCTGGAAAAGGCAAATGGAATCACAGAATCGTTAAGGTTGGAAAAGACCATCAAGTCTCACCATCAACCCAGCACCACTAAACCATGCCCTCAAGTGCCACATCCACACATTTTTGGAACACTTCCAGGGGTGATGAGTGTTCAAAAATAAAAAATAATCATATATGCTTTAAATTACCTGGAAACCAGGCTAAAAATGAAATGGTCATTTAAGTAGCTGAAATAATAACAAAATAAATCTGGGGTTACAAAATATAAAAGACATGCACAAATATAAAGAAAATATAAAGAAATGCACTTGGGTAAAATAGAACCTAACATTAAAAAATGTAAAAGTCAGGAAGTCAGGATGTATTTCAGCAGTTCTTCCAGGCTGTCACTGGATGTCATTGATAGTTCTGCATGTCTACAATACCAAATACATTAATAGCTGGACAACTCAGAAAGCAGCAAAACACGGAGAAAGAGGTTAAACAGAAAATCCAGGTAATGCTGGTTAGCCCAAAGTCTCCCAAAGTCAAGTGTGCCAGAACTATACACTTAATTCACATCCCACCCCCTCCAGGAAGACCTGAGTTGTGTGGAGAGTAGATGTTGATTTAAGGTGGAAATGAGGCTCACTGAGAATCAGGAAAACAGTAATGACACTACAAATGACCACTGAAGACCACTTGGAGTAACACTTTGTGCTGGAGCAGAGAAAGAGCCCCAGAGCCAGTTCCAGAGAGGAAATCACCTCTGGAAAAGTGGCAATAACATACAAGTGGAAGTGGTGAGGGTAAGGTGCAGATGGCAACCATTAACACGACTATTTTTGCAGCAATCAACACCTCTGGAAGGAAAGAGAAAGAATCCATGCTAAGTCATAGGTGGGAAGAAGCCAACACGGCACTGCAGAGGAGGAATTGTTCAATTATTATCTGCAGAGGCACCGACATCCATGTTACAACCTGTTATCAACCGCAGCACTTCGAAGGGATTAAAAGCTAATGACAAACCACCATTCCTCCTCAAATCCTGTGCCAAACCAGGGTCTCCCACTTTCTCAGCCTAAATATCCACAGTTGCCACATCAGACCAAGGTTGTTTGCTCCTAATGAAGGAGGTGATTCACTTTCTTCCGAGGAGCTCCACCGTAAAATGTTGATTAAAGCGCAAACCGCCCCCAAAATTTAAAGCAGAGGGAAAAAGAATACAAAGTGAGGTGCAGAAGGAGATGGGAGTCGATGGGGAAATCAAAGCAGAGAATTCACCAGGAGGTAGAGATTTTATCAAAGTGATTGGTTCATTAGGCAGAAAATTTGACTGTGCATTAACACGGTACAACTGTGGTTTTTGTTAGCGAGCTCTTCAGGGCAGACACCTTTGTCTTTCTACTTGTAAAACACCAATTAGTACCTTGGGCAGACTACAAACAAATCAACATTAAAACAAAGCAGTGAATAGAACCATTTGTATCTCCTGTTATGCCTGGAGTCGCTAGGACAGATTCAGGTCTCTGGAGAGAGACCACATGCTTTATCCTTCAATAGCCCTGCTCGTGTGTGCTGCACGTCTGCGGGAATTAAACAGCACAAACATGGATTTAATTCCCTTGCTTTGGTTCAGAGGGAATTCACCACAGGGAATCCTTCTTACACCTCTCATATATGGGTATTCAAGCTGGTTTTAAATCAGTAACAGTACAATTGTTGCAAAGCCCACCCAGTGCTGCACAAGCCAGGCAGCAGTGCTTTCCCAAGGTGGAAGGGAAGGTACCTGTTAGAATCCCTCTGAAGGACCATGTTTGGGAGTTAGGAGATGCATGGCGTGGTACTGGAACACTGGATAGGGTGGAAGGAGTTAGACCTGGTTCAGCCTTGTCCACGTGGCTGGACTGGGAAGGGTTCCTGGCACTATCTCCAGAAGTTCAAAGGGGGTTTGCCTTGGAGAGAAAGTTCACTTCAAAGGAGAGTTTGGGAGGGAATTTACTTCCAGTATCTAGGAGGGAAAAGGAGGACCACGTTACACCATGAAATCATGTCCCCAGGTGCCACATCCACACATCTTTTGAACACTTCCAGGGACGGTGATTCCACCAGTTCCCTGTGCAGCCTGTTCCAGGGCTGGACAACGGTTTCCAGGAAGGAATTGTTCCCAATATCCAACCTAAATCTTTCTTTGGCACAACTTGAGGCTGTTCCCTCTCCTCCTGTCCCTTATTCCCTGGGAGAAGAGCCTGATCCTTCCCTGGATCCATCAGGGAGTTGCAGAGTCAGAAGGTCCCCCCTAAGCCTCCTTTCCTCCAGGCTGAGCCCCCCCAGCTCCCTCAGCCCCTCCTGCTGCTCCAGCCCCTTCACCTTTCAACCTGTCCTACCCTACACAGCATCTTTCCCCACTTCCCACACACACTTTCTGAACAATATTAAATGCCTTTTCTGGTTTAACTCCCTAAAATATGTTTAGAAGAAAGGTCAGACATGGCAGAAATCTGCTGGTTTAGGGTCACAGTAAGAGTTAAGATGTCAAACCACAGACCCAGAGTCTGAGCCTTCCCTGATTCACACTAAGGGCTCATCAGGAGTAGAAAAAATAATAATTTTGCCTTGATTGAAACAACCTAAAAATCTGCCAGTCACAACCCTGCCTGACATGCCAGAAGGCATTAAAACCCTAATCAAGGCTATAGGAAGGAATAAATGATTTGGGGTTTATGATTCCTAGATCATTGCTGGTGTCAAAGGTTGGGAGAGGACAATGGCCTTCTACTCACTATGGTAAAGAAATAATGATCTTAAATCCTAGTGACAGAGATCCATTTCTTAGGAGCTGGAAAAGCCTTTCCATGTTTAGTCAAGCACACAACAGTCCGTGAAGAGTCTGTGGGGTTCAGGAAAGAACCCAGTTAGTGTTTTTTAAGAACATCTGTCACGACTCACACGAGCAAAGCAAAGGTGATGGATCTGACAAGCATTTAAGGTCCTTTCCTAACTCACCTCTCATGTAAATAAACCTGGACAGCAGCTTGGAAACAGGAAAGGGCGAGACTCATGAAAGAGTTAAACATTCACACAGGTAATATCAGAATTTTGAAGGAATTTGGCCACTGCAGCTCCTTCCCTGCAAGAGTTCCGAGAAGCTGCTGCCAACGTTAACATCGGGAGGCAGATACCGACAGGACTTTTTTGCCCAGTCAGATGCTGGTATTGACACTCATTTAGACGAGCCAGTACAAACAGGAATAAAAGGCCACCTTCCATGGCAAGGCTCCTCAAGGAACTAAGAAATCCACCGAGAGCCATGAAATCTCTGGCAGGCAGAGGGGTTCACTTCCCAAATGTCCCGGGGCACGGAAAAGCTGACGCGACTCACGTAGCAACGGTTCCTACCACACTGCTGAAGCCTGGGGAGATGGAGGGATGAGTGACAGCCCGTGCAACATCCAACAGGAGTTCTTAAAACCCGGCAATGTGGCCTTTCAGGCAGCGGTCAAGGATGGGGGGAAAATTACAGCTGCAGGTCAGGCTCCTTGTGAGAGGACAGGAAGTTTTGCAGAACCAAGAGCTACTTGAATTTTTCTTCAGGCTCGGAAGCAAAAGGCAACTTTCTCACACAAGAGTTACTGGCCGGGTTGGACTGGGCTTGGAGCAAGTGGTCTAGTGGAAACTGTTCCTACCCATGGCAGGGGGCTGGAATTAGATCATCTTTAAGATTCCTTCCAACCCAAACCATTTATAATTCTAATTGCCATCCAGATTTCTGCCTTTGCATTTTATACCCCTGGTCACACCATCGAAGCAGACAACTCTGTGCTGGTGCTGAAGGTAAAGCTGATTCAGAGAGGAAGCTGAGCTCATTTTGCCAAGTCCAGGGGAAGGGTGAGCTGTGCATGAGGCACGGAATGTTCCCTCCCAGACTGGGTTCTTCACAGCCAGTGCTGGGAGCAGCTTCCAGTTTTCCTGCCTCTACGACAAGGGGATGTGGGTGTAAGCCTGGAGCTAACTCCCAGCTCGAGCACCTCTCCCTCCCCAGAAAACTGCCATCAGCATCCCTGTATTTGGGGTTTGACTCCAAAATTTAGGCCATCACAAATTTCATGTGGTCTCAGAAGGACTTCAGGAAAAGGTTTTGCACCTCTGGTCAGCAGCTTTGCTTTGACTTTAAGCCAACCTGACAGTAACGTGGATCCTGGAGAGCTGATAGCCACGGAAGAATGACAATGTAAAGGTTTCAGGATGATTTCTTGAATAGCAGAAGGGCTGGATAGCTAGCTGAGAGCCTGCCATCGATGACGGATCAGCCAGCTCTACAGGGTACAGTTTGTATCTGATTCACAGGGACTGGAAGAGAACTGGGAAGTTGAGATTATAATGGGATTAATCACCCGACTGCAGGGATCCCATTCATCCCACTGCTGACGGGCCCTGGAGCTGCTCTGTACTCTCTGAGCTGCATTTAGGAAGTTATTTGGGGTTTGCTGGGACAGGAATATCAGATTGTAAGGAGGGAAGAGATAAAGGTTTGCTGGTTTTCCACTCAAAGCTGCATCAAAGTTATGTGACCACAAACCGAGATTAAGGACCGTACTAAACCTCAAAATCCAGACTGGAGCTGAAAACCTTTTGAGATTTAATGCTACAAATTCCAACAGCTCTCACATTTACTAGGAGTGACTGTTAAAAAAAAAATAAAACAAATCAATCATTGTGGAGGAACTGTTCTGCATCCTGAAACAAAGGCAAAGGATGAGATCATCCCTATTTCTTCAGCCCTGCTCAGGTCTCAAGTTAGCATACGAAGCAGATGAGGAGACTTGCCTCAGCAAGGCCTGCCAATGCCAGAGCAATAAATAAATGTCCAAATAATAAGGCTGCACCTTCAGCTGGTGTGGCAGCACACTGCAGTGCTGTCAAACCCAGGAAACCTGTGGAATCCCAGGATCTCTGGCTAGTTGGAGATCCAGTGCTGCTTTCACCTGAAGGGAGACTCCGGAGCCCAGCACGATGGAAAGGGCTGGGCATCCAGGCAGGCAGTGAACTAGAAGGGAAACACTTAAAAGCCTCTTTCCCACTGTGATCCCGTGTGTTGAACTTGGCATTACCATGGAGTTCTTGGGCTGTCCTACCAACAGGGACACCAAGGCCCAGGGAGCAGTGAAGCGCTTTGTCCCCAACTCTTCAGCACCCATATTTGATGTGGGACTCCTGGTTTTATCCTGGATTTCTCCTCCTGAGCTTTGGCCACTGAGATTTTTTCCACCCGGGGACAGAAAAGCTGCAAGTTGGGGCTTCTTATGGCAAAAATCAGGAGTGAACTCTGACTATGATTAAGTGCAACAAATGGGCTGGCCAAATCAATTCAGAACTGTGTTTATATTTTTCCAAGAATCGGTTCCTAACCCAGACACAAAGTTTGGCACAGATCCTGAGGTCCAGGCATTCCTGGTGGAAGGTTCTCTTTGCTCCAATTCCCATTCCCTTTGCCATAGACCCTTCCTTTCTGGGTCACATCAAGACAATACATAAAAGAAAAGCTCTGATGTTCATCTATAACGACACTCAGTGTCCAAATAACCCCTTCTTTGAGGACAACTTTTGTCTGACCTTTGTGCTAAATCTGACAGCAAAACTCTGATTTTTTATAAAAAAAAGTTCTAAAAAACACGGTTCATATTTTTTCCTTTTCTGTTTTTAAACTCAGTTCACCTTCTGGGAAAAATCTAGACAAACAATTAGGAGTCATGCTGAATGTATGTCCTTTTGGGGGAAAAAAACCCCACAAAACAGTCCAGTATCTACAGAGATGTCTATTGACCCAGCAGTTATCAGAAATGTGGTGGGGTTTTTTTTCTTTCTGGCACAAAACCAGTTTTCTAAACACCAGTGACCCACTTTCACCTAGCTGGCCTCTGAAGTTGAGAGAAGATTCATACCCTCTAGACATTGGAGGCTCTGTTTGAAGTCACTGCTGTCAGGAGATGGTCAGTTTACGTCTCCTGTCCTAGGACAGGAAAAGGATGCACTCTCAGCTCCATGTGTTGCAGGGAGATAAGCACAGAGATTTCTGTCCTATGCCCTTATCAGCTCTTCCTGCTACTCTCCAGAACAGACACCACCAAGACTGGCAGTAAAAATTAAACTTCAGCAAAAGGGGGGGAAAAAAAAAAGACACAAGTATTTCTCATAATTGTAATTCAAAAGGTTGAAGTTTTGGGAAAAAATTCATGCTGGGGTTTTTAGTTCTTAAAACTACCCAAAACCTTCTGTTTTCTCAGTGTAAACTGATCTACTCCTCTGCCAGAGCCAGGGTGACTTAGGGTTGAAAATACATCTCACTAGTTGAAGTCTTTACTACATGAGAGACAGAACTAGTCAAGTTGAAAATAAAACCATCAGCTGACACTTCGTGTACATGGAAATTATCAGAATCACAGAATGGATTGCGTTGGAAGGGACCTTAAAGATCACCTTGTTCCAACCCCATAAAGATTAGGGTGAAATGGGACAATTAACACCCACTTTAAGCACCTCAGCCCACCCAGAATCTTCATCCTTCCTCCTCAAAATCTCCCTTTGCACAACCATGACAGATTAAATCTGTTCCTACCCCAATATTTTGTCCATTCCCCTGGTATTTTTCCATAACCATCCCAGTGATGTGGATTTTAGGTCGGTTGGTTCCCTTTAATGTTTCAACAGAAACAGTAAATGGTATTTTCTCAGGAGGGATGGTCCCAGGAGAGACCCCCATCACATTTCTTTGAGTATGAAACCATGTCCCCAAAAAGGGACACCTTCCACTAGACCAGGCTGCTCATTCTATATATTAATACTTTCCTTTCATGGTTTCCTTTGCTTTGCATTCCCTCTTTGCTGCTCTCTCCTGCTCTTTATGTGACTTCAGTGCTTCCACCTCACTTTCTTGGTGTGCAGAGGACATACAGAGCCTCCAAGGGTTTTGGGTTATCTCCCATCTTCCCATCTCCTGCCCACACAGGATTTAATTTATGGCTGCTTCAGCCTCCACCCTGTATAAAACTGGTGTTGCTTCTTGTTAAAACATCATCACCCACAAGTGACATGGACTCAATATCATTTTAGGAGGCATCTTCAACTAATACTCAAACACAGACGTGATAAATAAACCTTCCAGATGGAAACCAAGTGTCCAGCCCCTCTGCAAAGCCCCACTTTGACCTACCAATGTATAGAAAACCAAAAGACCATTTAGCACATCCCCACATACATTACAAACCTCAGCAAATGCTCTTATGTTCCTCCTCAGCCCTCAATATATTAAAATTATGAGTCCTAACCATCTCTTACTGCCTTCCTGAAGTACCAAAACCCACAGAAAAGAACTAAATCAGCACAGTCAATTTATAAATTGAAATATTTTTAGGACATACACCCCTGATGGAATTGCAGCAGCTGTTAAATACACATCATGGAAGTCACAGGGTGTCAAAAAATGTGAGAAGAACTTTATGGATGCTCAAGGTATCACTGAAAGGCCACAGGAAAGTTCTTGACTAGGTCAAGTCTCCTCATTTCTGCTACTGATTTCCTCTAGGACAAGGTATTTTGAGTAAAGTTTAAAAGAACAGTCCTTTTTAAAAAGCACACAAAATCCTAAAATATATTTACTTTCCAGGTGATTGAAAGACCTACCTATGTATCAGCATAGAAGAACATCTGGAGACCCAAAATGAACCCATAACCCACCTCTTGGTTTTTTAGGCAAAACAGAACTTCCCTGTTAGAAGTTCCTGGTGTCCCTCCTCCTTAAAAGAAGCTTCTCAAATTTTGCTTTTAAAATTAAGGTGTTCCTGATACATTTTACCCTTAAACCTGAGCGAGTAATCTCATTAAAGCAAAAAACCACTCCCCTGCATCCATGGATTACCAAACCATAGTTTGATACTCTTGCTGTTACTGAGTATTCAAAAGGAGAATCATCATCTATCAGCATTTCTCTTTAAGTTCTACTACAAGGAAGAAATATTTACTCACTCAAACCCCTTGCAATAACAACAAAACATGGAAATAGTGATGAAATGCTCCTTGGGCAAGAACTATGGTGATGGCATCAAAAATGTCAAATATTCCTTCAAACTGGAATGAAACAAGTATTTTAAGAGCCTGATCACATGAAAGAAGAAGAGCATTAAGGCCAGCACTCTGGATAAAGCAGCATGTGTGTGTGGCTGTGTCTGGGTGTGTTTATCCCTAGATATCAGACAGGACAGGAAAGGAAGAGCTGAAACACTTGTCCAGAAAACGCTCAAAAAGAAAACACAGCCAGGCCAAATTTAGAAGCTGCACCGAGCTGGGATATCAAAGGCCGAGCTGACTGGAAAAGCAACCACCTCTCAAGAATGGCAAAATAAACTTCCACGAGTCTCGGGAGGAAAACACGGCTCAGAGGCTGGATATTGTTCACTGCTCCTGTTTTGGTTAAGTGAGGGCCTTTTTGACACTGCTGAGATAGTCTTGTCAAAGAACAACAAAAAACGAAAAGCAAGGAAAGAAAAAAAAGACAAATGGACATTTCAGGGGGAATCTGTTTGGCAAAGGGGCTCTGAGCTGGTGGCTGAAGGAACAAAACTCAGAATCAACTTCCTAAAATATTTCAAATTTTTTTTTTTGCTTTTGGTCTCCTTTGGAAAAGCAAATTTCAATGGGCTGATTGGCAACTCGTTTCTTGATCAAAGCTGAAGGATGAAACACATCTGAAAGAGATTTTCTGGAAAAAAAGCAGGGGAAAAAAAGGCATTTCGAGCTCAATTCAGAAGAAAGTTTCCTGAGAAAAAATTAGGCTATTTGAATTTTATTTTTTTTTTTTAAAAGAGGTTTCCATCAACTAAAATGAGCCAGAAGTGACATATTTTAATAACTTCTGTCTCCTGCAGACCTATTGCCTGGATGTGCACTGGAATCAGGGTTTGAAACTGTGACTTTCTATGCAGTGGTGATTAATTTGTTCATGTCACACAGAAGAGGATTCACTTCAGACTCGGGAAAACATCTGGATTCTTCTCTCACAGAAACCATAATCACAGTTTCATGCTCACAAATAGAGTGTATATAAATGCTAAAAATAAAAAAAAAAATTAAAAAAAAAAGAAGGAAAAGGGGAGAAAATAAAGAAAATCCTGAACTTTCCAACTGCTGCCTCCACCTGGGGATGTCTTGCGGGAGGGTTGAGTGAAGCAAACGTGTCAACACGATCTGTACCATCCAATGGAGAAAACTGGCTGCAGAATTCACCCTCCAAGTGCCAAACTCCCTCTGCCCTTGATATTCCCAAATTGAAGTGATGTCAAGCAATTTCCCTTGGCTTAAAGTCCTGCCAGCAGACAGACACTCTGACGCCGGGAGAGGATGATGGGGAGATAGTGAGTCCCTCTCATTTGCACAAGAACTCCAGGGAACTGCTCCCATATCTGGGGCAGAATTAATCAAGATAAGTTAATGTGTGATAACATGTATCTGAAGGGCTCGGAAGGGAAGAAAACCTGGGCAGCTTCTGGCTCTCCAGGATTAACTTGAACAGCTCTCCAAGAAACACAAAGCTTTCCTTTTCAGCCCTGATCCAGCCCAAAAGCAGAGCTCAGGCTGGAGAGTGGGAAATGAGGATGAGGGGTTAAGGGATGTCACAGGAATGTGACACCATGGAGAAGCATCTCATAATACTGACATATTACTGATGCTTTTACTCCTCCTGCTGCTGCTACTCTTAAAATATTCCACAGCAATAAAACATACATGATTTCTCCACCCACAAACATGGACATTGTGAGGTGTTTCAGGGAGGTCTAAGCTCTGTTTTGTTGCTATATTACCAATGTGACAGGTTTTACATCACATGAAAACACCAGAAACTATTGGAATATTGGAAGTGTGGGGAAGGTGGGAAACTGGAAAAAGGTTTTGGATGGAACTATGTAAAGTGGAGTGTAAAGAGACCCCTGTGCAAACACTGCCACGAACTTTCCTCTTTGTAACCCAGGTGCACCAGCCAAGCTGTTCTCTTCCCAACCAATCCTGCCTTTCAAATCACACAATCATGGAAACACAGAATACTTTGGAATGGAAGGGACCTTAAAGATCACCCAGTTCCAACTCCCTTGCCATGGGCAGAGACACCTTCCACTATCCCAGGTTGCTCCAAGCTCTGTCCAACCTGGCCTTGGACACTTCCAGGGATGGGGCAGCCACAGCTTCTCTGGGCAACCTGTGCCAGGGCCTTCC
>JAWWMP010000116.1:113074676-113095331 GCA_035047865.1 Dendrocincla tyrannina | reverse complement strand
TTCCCTTCCCTTCCCTTCCCTTCCCTTCCCTTCCCTTCCCTTCCCTTCCCTTCCCTTCCCTTCCCTTCCCTTCCCCCCTTTCCCTTCTCAACTCTGAAGAAACTCAAATGAGCCCAAACTAACTTCCAATGTCACATTTGCCAACATCCCAAGCAGCTGAAGGAGGTCAGAGACAGCAGGGACCAGCTCAGACACTGATGAAGAAGTTTAACACTAAATCACACTCCAGCACTAGATATGGAGAGGAAAAGAAGCAAAAGTCACAGCTGAAGAAAGAACAATCCAGTAGAGAAGCTGAAATACTGGACTGGGAGTGGAAAAGTTGTTTCTTTGATTTTAAGCACTTTCTCAGGCTCAATCACTTCTTTTGCTCTGACTTTTGGTTTGCTGAACTCACCTGAATCAACCAGCAGTTTCACAATCAGCCTGATGAGCCAGAAATCCAAAGTCACTCTTGGAGAAAGGGTTATTAAAGGGTGTCTAACCAAAGGCTAACCTAAAAATCAGGCTGCGCTATGAACACCCAGTCCTTCTGCAGGGAGGGTAATAAAATGTATTCCATTCCCTGATTTCTGAGAGACAACACATGCTGCTGTTTCCCTCTCAATCCCACAGCAGCATTAGCCCTACAAAATGACAATCCCAAATCTCACCCTGCTTCTCCAGCCAGAGGAATAAGCTCCTCTGGGCAAAGAACCATCCCCTTGGCTCTGGGCTCCCAGGAAACCAGGGCAGGTACCAGCCTGGGACATCAACTCCTCATCAAGAACTTGCCCACCTGGCTTTCAAATCAACAGGAAACCACCTGCTTAGTTCACACTTCCATATACAAATCCTGTTATGATAGGATCAAAAAAAATGCACTTCTCCTTGTTTTGAACTGCTGTTGCACTGGAATTTTTTCTTTTTTCTTTTTTTTTTTTTTAAAAAAAAGAAAGCTCTTTGATCAGACAAACATTTTTAAAAGGAAAAACAAACCAAGGCTGGTCTCTAAAGTGCAGGCTCATGGCAAGGGCTGCTTGGGAGGAAGGGATTCCACATGTCAGAAATAAGGTGAAGTTTAATGCCTGGTGGCCAAACCCATATTCTTAGGGACTGGTATGTTATTTTGTCCCAGCATGCACAGTGAATAAAAAGAAAGAAACAAACAAAAGAAAAACAGAAAGAAGAAAAAGTCAAGAAAAAGGTAAGGAAAAGAAACAAGGAAAATCAAGGAAAAGGCAAGGAAAAAAACAAGGCAAGGAAAAGAAACAAGAAGAAGGCAAGAAAAAGACAAGGAAATGGCAAGGAAAAAAAGCCAGAAAAAAAGGGAAAAGCAAGGAAAAAAAGCAGGAAAAAAGCAGGGGGATGGCAAGAAAAAGGGAAAGAGAAAAATATGAAAAAACCCCAAGGCAAAATCCAAGAAAAAAGCACAATTAGGATTTGGGTTGAAGCCCGAGCTAAGCCAAACATTATTGTTTTATGGTTCCTGCCATGATAACGCTCCTTTAGTCCCACTTAGCCCATGTATAAGAGTGCTTGTAGATCACACATTTATGCAATTTAATTTAGAGCTGGATTTCCTCCCTTCCTTTTTAATTTTCCTTCTTTGCTTTAACTGTCAGTGAAGATCCCACTGGGGAACCACCTTTGCAGGATAAGGTGTTCTGAAATCCACACATGACAAGGTCCAGCCTAGGGATGCCAAAGCCCCTACTAAATCAGGTGAGTTAAAGCCTTTTACCAGCACAGACCTGCATCTTGCTCCAAACATTTTCCCTAATTAATTAATTTATGGATAACAGCTTTGTCCATGCAGTGCCTGAAAACTGGATACAACCCACTGAGCAGTCTCAGGATATTTAAATGATAAAAAACTACAAGCCATTCTAATTACAGACCCATTTCATCTCAACACAAAGCCACGATTTCCCTCTCTCTGAGAGTCAAAAAAAAATCCTTGAGGTTTTTTTTCTTCCCAGTTCATAAAACAGAACTCCAATTGTAATAAAGTTCTGATTGGCCTTTTCCTCTTGAAAACTTTAAAAAGCTCCCACAACGCAAAAAGCAAAGGCAGCAAAAATCCACCTCCAAAACTGCAGCACAGCTTTCACACCAAGTGTAGCTAAAAAATGACTAAGTTTTCTTGATATATGAATTTGTGGGTAAACCATTTATCAATGACCTGTTTACCTGTGCAGCAGAGTCCCTCAAGCCGAGGGCCATGTCATTCCCCTTTGACTGATTAATTAGCCAATCAAGGGGTATTTTTCACTGTGAGGAATGATGGTTTATTCCAGCTAATGCCTGGTCTCTAATGGTAACACATTAAAGCCAACTCGGCTCTTTAAACCTATGGAAGTGACCAAAAGGGAAGGAGAGAAGATAAATCAAAAGAGCTCCCCCCAGTTTTGTTTCTGTTCCTAACAACCCCCCCAAGGAACTAACATGAAAGCAAGACTCTTCTCCAATGAAGAGAGAAGAAAAAAGCACCATTTCCTCCAGACTGGGAGATGTCTCCTCCTCTCCCTCTCTGCTGATACCTGAACAGCAATAATTTATCCTCCAGTTGATTAACAAGGTGCTTATAGAGCAGGCAACGAAACATCAATACTTTGCTCTTCCTCCTTTTATCAAAAGCACTACTAGGACAACATGCTGGGGAAAGGAATTTTCCCAGCATTCCTGAAACAATCTCATCTGCATGGAGAAATGTTAAAAACATGGCCCAAATTAGCACCTTGAGCCTAATTAATTTTCTGACTCACCATATATGGCTTTAGATCCACTTTACACTGTCTGTGCTGCCAGATTTGTTCTACCTGTACCCCTTGTGCACACAGAAGATGCAGGGGCTGGAACTCAATGAGCTTTAAGGTCCCTTCCAGCCCAAACTCTTCTGGGATTCTATGATTTAGCCTTTCAGCTGTCCTACTTGTGAGTTTGTGCCAACAGCCTGTCCTGGTTGCTCCTCAAAGGCCTTGCCCTGCTAACTGCTGCCATTATCTGGTTTTGAGGGTTTCTTTTCTTTTTTTCTTCTGGGAATGATCCTTCTGGCTGTTAACAAAGCAAAACTGGAAAGGACAAAGTACCTGCAGTATTACAGATTGTTGTAAAAAGCTCTTGCTAATTACTATAGAATTATGGAATGGTTTGGGTTGGAAGAGCCATGGGCAGGGACACCTTCCACTATCCCAGGTTGCTCCAAGCCCCATCCAACCTGGCCTTGGACACTTCCAGGGATGGGGCAGCCACAGCTTCTCTGGGCAACCTGTGCCAGGGCCTCACCACCCTCACAGGGAAGAATTCCTTCCTAATATCCCATCTAAAGCCATGCTCCTTCATCTCAAGATCATTTCCCTTTGTCCTGTCACTCCATGTCCTTGTGAAAAGTCCCTCTCCAATAATAATTTTAATACGTTTCAGAAAGAAAAAAACACAACCAACCTAATGAGATCCTCCAACAGTGACACTGCAGAGCGCAGGGAACTCCCACCAAAGCTCCCACGGAACTCCCAAGGAGAACGAAGCCACTGTGTTTTCATTTCCTATGTCACAAGTCTAAAAATCCCTCCTGAGTAAGACATGCTGGTCAAAGTAGCACCGAACTGGAGGCTGAGAGAAATTTCTTTGATCAGAAGCAATTTGGGGATACCAAAGGCATAAAAGCCCCATTAGATTGTCTTGCAGACTCTGCCTTAGAGGTCACAGGCCTCTTCCGGCTAACCAAAAGTAAGAATAATTTAAAAAATGCAGCTTTCACAAGAACAGAATAGGTCAAGGAAGCTGAGGATAATCATGACCTTACAAGAATATGGGGAACTTTTCCACTGAAATGGAGTCTGTTCAGAATATCTTTTCTTGGATAGGGCACCTCACTGTTAGATGTCCTGTGGGAGCAGTGAAGAGGCACTGATGTCCAGGAAGGGTTTGGTTTCATATGGAATCACAGAATCATTCCGGTTGGAAAGACCTCCAAGTCCACCCTGTGCCCAATCCCCACCCTGTCACCCAGCCCAGAGCTCTGAGTGCCATGTCCAGTCATTCCTTGGACACCTGAAGCGATGGGGACTCCACCACCTCCCTGGGCAGCCCCTTCCAATGCTTGACAACCCTTTCCATGAAGAAATTCTTCCTGATGTCCAACCTGAACCTCCTCTTTCCCATCTCTGGAGACAGCTGATACATCTGTCTGGGCAGCTGTGCCTCATAACTGTGAAGGGAATCTGGAGAAGATGCCCAGATCTTCTACCAAATCCCACCTTGTTTTCCATTGCCTCGATTATGGAAAACATTATATTCCCTCTTCCAGTGAAACATGCTGAAATGGTCAAGTCATATGCAGGGGTGAGCAGTTCTAAATTTTAACCCCAAACGTGACAAACTTTGGGGATAATTGTAATGCCCATGCACAAGATAATACCTATAAAAATGCAACAATTCTCTCTGCCAATAAATGTACAATAAAAAAGGACTGTGTTAAAGACTATCTCAGTGCTTCCCTTCTGTCCTTCTCTGGAACACACTGACAGCAACTACGTTTTTACTTGGATTTCTTAAAAGATGCAAATTTTCCATTTGTGTACGTCACACACCCCTTTCTCCCCAGCAGCTTTTTAATCCAACCCAGCAGAAGCTTGGCCATTAATACTCTACAACATTCCATGGAAACAGGCAGCTGGATGGGGAAAGCCAACAGATCCATGTGCACATGGACAGGGATTCCACACAGAATCCAACCCCAGGAAACCAACCTGGAGTGGCAGAGCCGCTCACGGAATGAATGACTTGTTGGGAGATGTTTTATTAACCCAACTCATCTTTGCCCATCCCAACGGGTCCAAAAGTGTTAAATTCCTGTTTTTTTCTTGGCATCACTTGCTGAGGAGCTGGGATTTCCCTCAGGAGACTCCTCCAGTGCCCTGCTGACATCACTGCGAGGAAGCCTGCGAGGAGCAGGCTTGGGTCTTCCTCTTTCTAATTGGAGTTCTCACCTCCCAGCACCATTCCTGGCTTTTGCCTGCTCTGACTACTGTCCCTTCCCTTCCTCTGCTCCTCCCTCCCCGCGACCCCCAGATATTTATAGGCAGAGAGGTCACCTTTTTCTGCCTCTTTTGTGAGATCAGTGTATCCAGTTCCTCCACTCTCTCCTTCTAGGACATGCCCTCTAACCCTGACACCCATTTTACTAAATCCTTTTGGACTCTCTCCAGGTTTTTGATGTCTTTTTTTTTTTCTGTTCTGCCTCTCAGTCCCAAATACCTCATGCTAGCTGTGGTCTCCAAAGCAGAACAGTGAAAAATCTATGTTAATTTGTAACTCATTTTTTCTCTCCTGCAGTTTTTTTTCCTTCCCTGACATTGCTGAAGAAAGGGACTGAAAATTAATTTACGTGTAACCCCTGCAAGAAAAACTTTGGTCACAGGTAAAAATCACAACTGTGAAACCTCACAAACCAATATAAAAATGGGGATTTTGCAGAAAGTTGAGGTGCAGGGAATGTTCAGCTCCCCCACAACTTCAGGGAGCCCATGGCAGAGCCAGACTTTAATGGATTTTCAGTTATGTCCCTTAAGATTAGCCAACATGCTTTTCTGATAAGTGCTGGGAAATATAAGTCAGTTGAGGAAGTTCTGCAAAATGTGTCAGAAGACAATTTCCTGATTTAAAAAAAAAAAAAAAAGTGAAAAAGCCAAGGGGTGGATCATCCCATTCCTAATGACTAACAAGGAAGAAATCACTGCAAACTCGAGACTTTCGGGCTACTTGGATTAGGAGGTTGAAGGGAACTCAGGCAGGTTTACATCCAAGTTACACAAATTTGGAGGAAGCAGATTACTCATGGAATGGCCCAAGACGTGGATGTGAGATGGATGCAAAACATTCAGGTTTTTATGCATCCCAAGCAGAGCTGGAGCAAATCAGAGCTACTCCCCCAGCCCCCAGAGCGAAATCAGTGCCAGAATCATGTTGTTCAGCAACCAAGTTGGGACCGTCTGCAACTCATTCCCAAATCCTCAGTCTCACTCAGGAGCATTTTCTCCAGTGATAAGGCTTCATCAGGAAACACAGCTGGATGGAGGAAGGAAATTCTGAGAAGCAAAAAAAATAGTGGGGGTTCCAGGAAGTTCAACCAGATAGGAACTAATGGAATTTGTTTTTCTGTCTCCCCAGCTCCCAGTGTTCCTGAGCAAGGGAGAAAAATCAGAGGGAAAGTGGGGGCAAAAAACAGCCTGGTAGATCCTACCCTGCAAAAACAGGTCCTCACTGGGGGTCCCCAGAGAGCATCATAATTACAATTCAATATTTTCAATCACTTGCTCTCCCTGGGAAAAACTGCAGACGTTTTCAATTTTGGTCCACTCTGAAGCCCAGCCATTGTTTTCTTCCCCCTCCTCCTTTATTTTGATTTGTATTTTGCTTTAAAACAAAGGTCCCTGTGTAGTTTATTAAGGAGGTTTGAGTTGGGCACATGATTCATCAAAAATAATTAAAAAAAAAAAAAAAAAGGACGGTTGTGTTTAACATTCAGGAGAATTAAGGGTTGCAAGTGCCTCTGATCAGTAACACATATCCCAGAACCATCAAAACAACAGCTTCAACTCCTATCTCGGTTTTACTACTTCTAGAGAAACTCCTTTCGACCCTCAAGGGCAAACAGCATTTCCTTCCATACCCTTTGCAATTCCACTCTTTTGCAATCTTTACAATCCTCCAGCCAACTCCCTCTTCCTTTGATAAGGCAGATAATCCAAGTTTCAACATTCCTCCCTTACTGCAGCAGTGCTGGTGTGAAATAAAGAGAAAGGATCCATCAGCCAGGTCCCTCCTTGACCACTGAGACAGTTAAAGGCGAGTCTGAGATCAGCTCTGAAGTTAAGGCAGCTCAGATGAAGCTCATACAAAACATCTCCTGCCAAAGGCTACTCCACAGGTCAAGATCATAAAATGATTGCTAATGACCACACTGGACAGGGCTGGCCAGGACTAATTGGAACAGTGGCTCTGTGACACATCTGATTTGTGGAGACACATTTATCACAGCAGCAGTTCAGAGGTGACTTATTTCTGACAAGAACTTCAGAAGAGCCACAATTATCTCGCTGGTCCAGAGACCATGAGCCTTGGCCCCCCCACTAATTTCCCTTTGACCATAAGCACAGATGGAATTCCCTGGGTTTTGCCTTTTTGCCTCCCTTTTCCTAATCTTTAAGTCTGTTATGATCCAGCCAGACCTAGTATAACAGTGGGGGGGGTGGTGGTGGTGCTTAGATTGGATATTAGGAACAACTTCTTATGGAAAGGGTTGTCCAGCCCTGGAAGAGGTCTAGGGAAGTGGTGGAATACCATCCTTTGGAGTGTTCAAAAATTGTGCAGATATGGTACTTGAGGGCATGGCTTAGTGATGAACATGGTGATAGTGCTGGTTGACAGCTGCACTTGATGATTTTAAAGGTCTTTTTCCATCTTAATGATGCCAGGATTCTAGGATCTTCTGCTCTTTAGGTGATCCCATCCATCCATCCATCCATCCATCCACTGAATTTTGTCACAGCCTTAAACTGGAGGCTTTAAGGAAGGCTGATAAGCAAAGCTCAGCTGGACAAACTCCTGAGTAACTTGCCACAGCTTTGAGCTGAGTGCCTGATCCAGAAACCTCCAGGTCTCCTCCAATCTCAGCAATTCTGTGATTCTACAAAAAGCAATTCCTGCATCTCTCCATGAAGTTTCCAAGATTGGTCTGATCCTGGACCAAAACAAATAGAAATGTGGGAAAAAAAATTGTGCTGAGTATCTTTGTCAAAGGATCAGAAGTGGAATGACAACTCTGTTGCCAGCTGAGGACTGGTCATTCAGTCCAAATCACATCTGTGCTGGAGGCTTCTAAACTGCAGTTCTGAACAAAGAGGAGGGATCTGATACCTTGGAAAGAGCCTTAAAGACAGGACTTCAAGCTCCAGAATCATGGAGTGGTTTGGAATGGAAGGGACCTTAAAGATTATCCTGTTTTACCTCCCTGCCATGGACAGGGACACCTTCCACTAGCCCAGCTTGCTCCAAGCCCTGTCCAACCTGGTTGTGGACACTTCCAGGGATGGGGCAGCCACAGTTTCTCTGAGTAAACTGTGCCAGGGCCTCCCCATCCTCACAGCCAAGAATTCCTGTCCAATATCCCATCTCTCCCTGCCCTCTGGCACTGGGAGGCCATTCCTTGTGTCCTGTCCCTCCAGGCCCTTGTAAATATTCTCCCTCCATCTTTCCTGCAGGCCCTACCCAGGGCTCTGCTGGACACCAGGACTTTTCCTACATTATCTCCACACAGGAACAGAGAGGAAAAGCTCACTTCCAGGAAAATGACAGCACTCTCCTGCTGTTTTAGTGAGCTCTCTGCCACACCAGGGAGATGCCCAGAGCTCAGGGATTCCAAACCAGAAAACAAACACACGCACACACAGAGAACTCCAAACCCTCCCAGATCAGTTCCATCTGTGCCACCTTAAGGACCAGGCCCTGGAACATGATGGAAAGGGATCATGAGAGTTCATGGGTGCAGTGAAATGAAATTACTCAGAGCTGGAGGGCCTGAGCAGTGCATTTTTGTTCTGTGCAAACTCCACAGATCTCTGATCCATGAAGAAAAGGAGAAGGGGGGGCTGGGGGAAGCAATTGTGCTGCCTCTGGCTCTCCCTCCCTGTGGCTGCTCAGCAGCAGACAGTAGCCAGAGGACTACAATGCAGCTCCAAATGACATTACCTCCTGCCTGGATTTGCATGTGGAAGTCTGGGTGCTTAAGAGGGAACAGTCTGTGACTTTTTTTGCCAGAACCTTGAACCACTTCAACAAGGGGAAAAAGGAAATCTGCACAGTAGCCATCAACTGGGATTGGCAAAAACATGCACAAAGTCATACACCCTTCATAAGCAGCCTGAAATCCATGGGATCTGCACTGGCAATCCACGAAAGAGCAAATGTTCTGCAGGACAAAACCCCAGAAGAAGCAACAAGCACTTCCCAAACCTGAGTTTCAAAAGATGTGGAACCTCTGGAGAAAAAAAGACCAACTATTTGGAACAGCTCATGGGCAGGCACAACCCACTCCCTTACCCACAGCACTGTTGAGCTGCTTCACATCCCAGATTGTCCTGCTTGAGATTGATGTGACAGCAAGGGAGCCAAGCAGGAGGTCCATGGCATATTTACAAGTGTTGATCAGCAGGGACTTCCCTGGTACAAGTTTACCCACAGCATTTGAGAGCTCCAACAGCTCTCGGGGATTTGAAGTCCCCAAATTCCTATTTCAAGTCAATAATAAGCTAGGATGGGTTCTGTGGTGGCTGATGGCCTATTCCCAAGCTCTTACCTTTCAAGGCAAACCATGTGACTTGTAACAAAGGTTCCCACTGTTTTTTGCAGTGGCAGACAAGACAGGGCAACTCTTAATTTGTTTAAGTTTCTTCCAGTCTCCTGGTTTAATTAGCTCCAAGTGTATTTTATAGAGAACTCAGGAAACAGACTTGACATCTTTCTCTGTCACCAATAAACTTACCAACCACTTTAAAATCTACAGCAGATTCACTGGAATTGTAACACCCTGTGAGATAATGACACAAATCCTTCCAGCTGTTCAAGTGAAGACACCCCACTGGAGGATTCTTTCTTTTACAGAGTTTTTCCAGGGAAGAATCCCCAGTGGATCACTATTCCTTCCTCACAGGCTCCCCTGTCATTCCACTTGGCATTTACACCTTGTATTACTTCCACTACTATCCTGGATCTCTCAGCACTTTCTCCCCTTATTCCCCTCATCCCAAAGCCTCCAGAGGCCTGAGAAGAAGTTCCAGAACAACTCCCAAGAATACTGCACAAAGAACAAGGTGCCAAACATATACAGGGCATTCCAGAAACTTCCACCCAATTTCAAGCCCCATCTTTCTCCCTCAACAAGAGATTTCAGAGGACTCAGAACCAACAGGGCAATTCTTGCAACACATTCCTTTGTGCTTTTCCAGATGTTATTTTTTCCAAAGAATTTTTCATGTCCCAGTGCCTGTTATTTTATACCCTGATACAGCAGGTCGGTTCTCTGCAAGTGCAAAATGCTAATGAACACATAAATAAAATAAAAGCCAGTACAAACCTTGATCTCATTACACAAAGTCAGGGGAAAGGTCTTCTCATCAAATATTTATCAGTGCCCAAGCCACCTTTGAATCCTTTGCAGCTGCTCAGCCTTTCCCAATTTTTGTGCCAATAAGGGCAGTTTGTTGAGATTGCCCAGTTGCTACTGAATGTCCAATTTTATTTTGGATATTTATGGATCTTTCACAGAATCATTTAGGTTGGACAAGACCTCTGAGATCATTGAGTCCAACCTGTGACCTTTCAGGTCAAGCAAGATTCTCCTTTGTGATGTGCATTTCCTAACAAGTGCAAAATTAAAATGCTGAAAATTCACAACTCCAAAGAAGTTACATCAAGTAATGCACAAAAATAAGGATTAAATTCACTCTTATTTCCCCACAGTTCAAGCACAGCCTTTCACACAGAAACAACACGTTACCATCAGGATATTTACATACTGTTTTGTTATCAGGGATAACGAGCAAGACAAAAAGAGAGAGGTGAAGCCACTTGTTTACCTCTGTCTTCCCACTCTTCTGTCGCCTCCCAAATATGCAGGACAGGTCATGTTCACTGCAGGATGAGAGATCCTTACCTGGAAGGGATAAAAAGAGGAAAAAAATCCAAAACCTTCACATTTCGTGATGACAGGAACATTTTGGTGACACAAACTGATCCACAGAGATAGAGGAATTGTTTTTGGAGGGGAACAAAAATCAGGAATGTCTCGTTGGACGGGGCTTGGAGCAACCTGGTTTAGTGGAAGGTGTCCCTACTCATAGCAGAGGGTGGAATTAATGATCATTAAGGTCCTTCCAACCCAAACCATTCTGTGATTCTATGAAAAACACACTCAGTGAAGGTACACATGAGGAAATGTGTGTATATGGAGGGATCTTTGGATTCCCAGGAGGATTCCCTGTCTCTGACAGAATCAGGGAGTTGCAGCTCCTCCATAGAAGGAAAAGAAAATCCATCTTTACTCCAGGGGGATTTTTCTTTGATTCATGATGTTGCTTCTGAAAACCTCCATCTCTGCAACGCACTGGATTATTCCAACTCAAAACAATTTCAGGGATGAAGCCAAGAATTCCAGCAGGCCCATTATTCCCATTTGACTGCTGTGTGCCAAACTGGGAATGGAGAGGGAAGCAGAAGGGTGTGATGTGCTATTCAGAAATACAGGCAAAACTTGAGCCAATTCCACAGTGCAGGAACCTTTACATTGGGTTGCCCACTGCTCCTCTCAGAGAATTCTCTTAAAAAACCTCAGCAAAAGTTAAAGAAACAAAACTAGTCCAGACAGGTCAACTTATTAGGAGTCTGCTGGGGTCTTAATCACTTGATTTTCTGACTCCAAAAATCAATGACCTCAAAATGAATCTTGTGATGGACAAAAAAACCTGAACAAAAATCTGACTATTCCACCTGTTTCTTTCCCATGGGATCCTTGACACACCAGCCTGAAGGAGAAAGTGTGACCCAGCTCTGGTGCCTCACTGCACAGCCTCTAAATGTCCTTACCCAAGCAAGCTGGATGAGAGTGGTGGTTGTTTTCAGCTTTATCTTGGCCAAGGCTTGGAACATGACACTTAAAATCCTCCTGCTCCTTTCCTAACCCTCCACTCTGTCCCTGCCTTCCCCCACTCCTCCTTCTCTACTGAAAGCCAGCTCAGCTGACACTCCTAATCTCCTGCAGCATCCCAGTCGAGCAGCTACTAGAAAAGCAACTGCAGTCAGTGTTTTATTCTCAGAGAGGTGTGCATTTCCCAGCTCCAAGGGTGGCTCTGTGTGTTCCCTGTGTCCCTCCAGCCCCAGGAACGGAAGCTGCGTTTTGTGTCGTCGCTGTTCCCTTCTCCCGCTTTTGTGTGAGCTTGTCTTGTTTAGTCTGAAAGGAAGCAGGATCAGGCTTGAACAACAAGGGCCACAGCAACACCAGCCCTTCTCAAAGAACTTTTCCTCTTTCCCTGAAAAAGGACAATTTCCCTGGTTTAGACCACAGAAGGTACAAGCAAACAAGGGGCTGCCTTATGGAAACGCGGGCAAACAAATAAGGGATATTGTGAATATGAAAGCCTTGATCTGTGTTTTACATGCTCAAAAGACACCTCTTTTTTTCCTCTATATTTAGCAAAAGGTTAAATCCAAATCAAAATAAATCCTCTTTGCTACTCCCTCAAACCGGCCGTGGCCTCTGCACTTGCAAGCCCTGAACCAGTTTATTTGTTTAATGTCATAAAGTGGCAGGGCCACATTAACAGGTTTGACTTCAAGGTCAAATTATTGAATCAAAAATCCCGAACCCCAATATAAAAATTTGGCCTCCATTCAGGCATCAATTAGCTCTGTTTCAGCAGAGGCATTTGCTGTCAGAAAACATTACCCAGAGCTTCCAGTTTAATAAATCACCCATTAGTGGCAACTGATCCTATCCATGCCCTGCACCAGGTACACACACCATGGCCACGTGGGTGTGGGAAAGGGGAGCAGAGGAATAGGGAAAGGATTCAGGAATTGTCAGGAGCCAAAGCCAGGGATGACTGAAATAATGGCATTACTCTAAGAAAGAAGGAAAGAAATTACTGAACTCCCCAGGTTCTTGATACAGGTTTTCTGGCCACCAAGCACTGTCCTAATTTATCCCACAAAGTATCTGGTGGATGTAAGAGGGCTTTCCTCTGCCTTCCTTCAGCTTTAATCTGATCCCTGATCCCATCCACCTGATCTCTTAGCAGGGGTTATTGGAGATTTCAGGGGTAGTGCCACGCAGATGCCTCTGTCACTCCATCCTCACCTTTCCCCCCTCGCACCCATGGCTCAGAATATTCACTCTTCCTTTATTCACCTGGTGGCTCCTTCAATAGGAGTTGTTTTATCCAACAAATCAGCCTAAACCACCCAAAATAAAGAGGAACAGCATATTACAGCTCTAAGCAAGTTGCTGCAGGGGGCTATTCCTAAACCAAGATTTAACTTGCCAAATTTAGACTTCAGAAGGTAACAGATCACCTTGGCAGGGTTTGTCCTAAGCTTGGCCAGAGCTTATGAAACAACAGAACTCCTCTTACCTTTGGCAAACTTCATATAATGGACACGTTTCTTGGAGGACTTGGATTTTTCTTCGAGGCTGAATGTCTTTTTCTGATTTTTCACTGAGGACTCTAAAAAGAAAAAATAAAAATCCAAAGAAACAGAGGCACTTTAACTACCAAATTCAATCATCAGTTTTCTCTTTCAAAACCCAGTCTCAACAATATATTACAATTTAGTACTGAAGGAAGCGTGGCAAGTTTTGCCTGAGACATGTTACTGCTTGATTTTTTTTGCCACATCCCCTTCCCATTTCCAATCCAGTGTCATTTGAAAAGGCAGATACAGGTACTCCAGGTCTAAGGCAAGTCCATCTCTATGGTAAGAAAACACTATTGGGTCAGGGTTTATTGTGCTGTTTGATATAAAATATCCTCAGGGCGAAAATCTGAGAAAGATGTAAGAAATAGCACAAAATACTGAACCTTCCTGGGTGGGAAAAGGGGGAGAAAAAAAAAGAATCTCAGGATTTCCACTTTTAACCCTACACAAAATACCTTTATTTCAACATAACCTGATCCACCTGTGCAAGGAAATTGAATGGTGGCAAAGATTTCTGCCCCGGAGGCCAGCTAGAAAAAACTGCCACATCCATATTATTTCATTTTCCTTCAGCTTCCAGGAGAGGGGCTGCATCGAAACTGTCCACTGGGAATGGCCTCTGGGCTTGGCTGCATCCCAAATTCACTCAGGAGAAGTTTGGGAGCTTGTCAGCAGGTTAAAGCCATGTGAAGGATTAGTCCCATTATTTAACAGTAGAGGTATCACGTTCCTGAGCTGTGGCAGGTTATTTTAGGGAGACAAACATTCTCTTTGCACCCACAGAGCCTGCTGATACCCAAAAAAAATACATCTCAGGAGCAGAGAATTAACCAACTGTACAGTTAATAACTACTTTATTAGTTCTGTCCTGCAAACAGGCACCGCAGGATTCTCTGCTCTGTAACTCCAGACAAGGTTACTCTGGTGAGATGTTTTTTCCCCTCCCAGTGGCAACTGGGATGGGTAAGGAAATGAACCCACACCCCGAGGGCCACATTGAGTCACCTTTTTTTATGTGATCCCACCCTGGAAAGCTTTGCAGCCCAAGCTTTTCTGACTCTGGAATTCCAGCACTCGCCTGTTTGCTAGGTAGTGCCACCTGATGATGGAATCACTGACCTAAAACTGAAATCCTCAGCCTGCAGTGGGAGAGCAGAGTGCCAGGAAGGTGGGACCCCCTCTCCCACTCACACACTCAGCCCTGGCAGGAAGAGGAACGACCAGCAAACCCCGTTGTTAACAGAAAGTCCTCAATAAAAATGTTCTGGGGGAAAAATAAGCATCACAAACATCCTGACCAGAGATGTGACACTTTAAATCTGTACTAAAAGGAACATTACACAGCAAAGGGTTTCCAGTGCTTCCTCTTCCAGGGAAAGGGGCAGCAGCACCGCCTGGTGCCTCCAGGGAGGAATTTCACTCCTGGAACGTGCTGGCACTTGCAATGGGCAGGGAGGTACATCCTTGTGTCTTCCAGGGACTGGGAAATCCTCTGACAATCTGCAGGAATATTAATTGCTTCTTAAGCAATTTAGGCAGAGCAATAAAGCCACATGTCACTTCTACAGCAGACCTGACAGAGATGGATATTCCAAGGCATGTCACGGACACAGCCAGGACGTTGTTTCTGCATAGTAAGAAAGGGAAAGGGACAGATTCCATCACTGAGTATCCCAAGAAAAGAGCCAGGTATCATAGAATGGTTTGGGGGGGGAAGGCACCTTACAGACAATGTAGCTCCAACCCCTTTCCACTAGACCAGGTTGCTCCAAGCCCTGTCCCTTGGACACTTCCAGGGATGGGGCAGCCACAGTTTCTCTCGGCAACCTGTGCCAGGGACCTCCCCACCTCACAATAAATAATTTCTTCCTAACATCTAATCTAATGAAACCTGCCCTCACTGGGCGCTCACCTAGGAAAAAGGCAAAGAAGGGTAAAACTACATCCACAGAGGGTATTTGGATGTTGGCAAATCAACCCCCACAGGGCCTTTCCTTTCCGACCTCTAATTGCAATCCAGCTCTGGCAACAGCAGCAGTTCTTTAAGAACAATGAAGTTTTTCAGCTGACTTTTAATGCAGTTTGAAACTGGATGAAGGCCAATAATGTAACATTTGATCCTGCAGCACAGCTGCAGGCAGAGCTTTCTGGATGAGTTTTGCCAGCTCAAACAATTGCCAAATGAACAGCTTTTAGAGCTTCGTGCTTTCTGTAAATCACCAAAGGGGAGTGTGACAAGGAATCTTCAATATGCACCCAAATTTCTTCTCAGTGACTGAAAACTTGCCCCAGCTCCTAAAATAACTGAGTGAAACAGGGAGAAATACAGTTTTCAGGGAGCACTTTGCAGCAAGAGGTGACCCAGGGAACACTGCCCAGCTTCAGGAACAAGACAGCTTTGCTCAATGAGTCTCTGTGCTGACTCACTGTGTCCTTGGGCAAGTCACTTCAGCTCTCTGCTCAGCACTCTGCAGGTTTCCCACCACTTACACCTTCCTGATCTTCCCATGCCTCAAGCTGGAACTTGGCTAGGACTTAGTTATAAAGGCAGAAAGGAACTTTTGGAATTCCCCTGTGATATGCTCTTCTACCTCTCAAGGACTTGAAGGACAGCACCAAGTGTAGCCTCAGACCATGATCAGGGCTCCAGTGCACAAGAACTTACACAGCAAATTGAAAGAGGTGTTTTTAAAGCATCAGGTTCAAAATTGTAATCCCAGTTGCCCAGGATTAGAAAACCTTCTTGCTAAGGGATTTTCCTCCTCTTCTTTCTGCATTTCCTCTCCTAGAAAACCTTCAGTGCTCAAAGGTTACAAATGAATGAATGAATGGTTGCTAAATTCACAAAGCTGGCAATTCTGCTCCCAGCAGCACAGGGACAGGCTGCTGTGTCCCAACAGGAGCCCTTGGTTTAACAACACTCCAGGGAGTTGTTTAGATATATAACCTGAGTTAAACCTGAGTCTAACTAAAGGAAAGCTGATAAACCATTTAAGCCAATTCTTTCTCTAAGCTCACACTACCAGCAGCTTCATTTTTACAAACCAAGGTCAAGCTCTAAGAAGCTTTTCAAAAATGAGAGGACTTTATAAATAGCCCTTTTGGGAAAGTTGTAGTTTCCCCACTTGTGTGCTCAACACCAGGGCTGCAAAAATCACATTATAACACACTCAAAGCAGAGATGCATAACTCTGAGTCAAAAGCTAAGCAGCAGCTCTCCAAGGACAGGAAAAGTAGGTATTTAAGAAACCACTGGAACATGGAAGCCAGGAGTGACAATTCATTATCAAGAGGAAGGAAAAGCATTGCAGTGGTGAGTGATTGTTGTGAGCCTTCAGACTCTGGATGCTTTGTAAAGAAGTAAGTGTTGCTGTAAGTACAGGCCAGGAAAAGGTCCCAAATATTGTTATCCTGGATAAAATGAACAAGTTTACCCTTTTATGTTTTCTTTCCTCAACAAAAACCCTTTTTTGAGTCCTGAGAGGAAAACTGATCCACTGAGACCTACGTATCCAGGCAGAGAAACTTCAGCACGGTCACGGCAACACATCCTTTGGCTCCCACTGATTTTGGGGAAGAAAGAGGAGTTGTCAGCCTCCACAAGGAGCCCAAATGGGGCCTCAGCTCATCTTTTAAGACACAGAATGGAAACTCTGCTAAGCTTCCAGCATCTGATTGAGCAAAGCATGAACCTACCTGTTTCACCCTGTCCATGGCAGTTATTCAGTTCAGCCAGGAGCTGGTTGAAGTCATCCTGATGAGCAATCCAGTTGTCCTGTAAACATCACCCACGTGAATCCAAGGCAAAAGTCTTCAGAACTAACACAAATTCTGCTAGAACAGGTCTTGAGTAGTAACTTGATTGGGTATATTCAATCCCTGTTGGTGGGAGGGACCCTGAGAAGCTCCACAGGGGGTACCACCACCACCAGCTGATACAATCCCTCCAAAATGAAATTAAATTCTAAGGCTTGTGTTTGCAAGTCCTTAAACAATTCTGTTTGGTACATTCTACCACCAGATGTGACATGGGATTTCGTTAAGATTCCATTAAAAATGTGCTTTAGCTGGAATGGGAGCCATTCCCTCACCTAGGTCTAGTTCTCACCTCGTGGTTGATGTTTGCTCCTAATCCCAGTGTGTTGTTTTTCACCTTCACCCTGATATGTTCTGGATTTCCTTGTTCCTGAGCCCCAAGACCCTAAGGAAGATTTAAAGGAAAAATAGAAGGATTTTACAGCAGTGACTGAGCAATCACAGCTTTAGTACTGCAACAGTTTGCAATGAAATACAGCAAGAAATCAAACTTTCTCTTTCTCTGCCTGCCTGTGACAGAATTCATTCACAGGCTTTAGCACATGTGAGATACTCAGTTTTTAAAATTTACTACTTAAGCCTCCAGCAAAGTATTATAAACACTAAAATAGCAACAACATTAAGCACTTGGGTGATTAATCAGGAAGCCACCTGACATTCCTAGGCAAGTTCAGAGTGTTTACAATTTTAAAACAAGAAACTACATAAAAAGAAGAGGCCTCTCCCCAAAAATACCTGTGGCACTGGGAAGGCAGCTGTGTAAGACAGATCCACATGGAAAGTACAATCCAGAACAAATTTATACAGGAGGAAAACAGGGGAGGGGCAGGGGAGAATCAGACTGGAGTCAGCAGGACCTTAACAACTTCTTCCACCTCATTCACACTCATAAGTTGATGAAAATACTGGAGGAAACAACTATGGGGTTTGTCTGTCCTAAACCCACCATCAATCAGACCTGGAAAGTAACACCCAGGCCCAGTGTCATCTTTCTTTACTGTATGATCAGGGCTAAAAAATTAAAAGGCACAGCATTTGGTTTATAACTTTATTCCTGGAATGTACCTGCTTTTTGCCTAATTTGTCACCAGTAACAAAGTGTTTTGACTTTAACAAACATGGATGTGGAGAGAGAGATCCTGGGATATCTAATACCTGAAGGAATGAGGCTGTTGCTATTGCAAATCCAGGTGAGTTTATCTGGCAGTGGGGTGGAAAATGTGCCTTCTTCTGCTAACCAAAAAGTCTGGAAGCAAACAGGACACTCAGCTACGCATCCCGCCCTGACCCAATTCCAACACAACTGGTAACAGGACTAGTGTAAGCAGCTTAATTTCACTGCACAGATGGGCTTTGGCCCATTAATTTGATCGAGGTGAGGTTCCATTTGTTTGAGCTGGTAGTGGAATGGAGACATAAATCCTTCCTGCACAGCTGAAACTGTTGGAAAGGAAGACCAGAAGCTCAAGTGGCAAACTTATTGTTGTAAGGCAACTGAGGCAGCTACACCGAGAAATGCAAAAACAGGCTTTAAAGCCTTCACAGAATGGAGAATGATCCTGATCTTAATTCCTGGTAAAGAAAGTCTGGGAGAGGAAATATAGGAGGAGAATTAAATTAGGGTAGTGGAGGTTTTGTGTGCATTCTCAGCACTAAACGTGCTGATGTGTAGGTCCAAATCTCAGCTTTGCTGAGGCAGCTCTGTGAAGTTAAAGTGGGTTTAAGGGGTAGCTGAGCAGTTTGTAGGATAACCCAGAGGTTATTCTTAGTGCCAAAAACCAGCGCCCTCACCCCACAGGTCCTGGCTGGAGCTGGGAAGGGATTCAGCTCAGACAATGCTGCATTTTGAGGGTTCCAGAAACAGATCTGAAGCAACCTTTAAAAACAGGTGAAAGCATAAAGCAGGTCCTGGAGTTGCTTTAAACCAAAAGCAGGGAGAAAACAGAGTATAAGGGCAACTTAAAGACTTCAACCATCACCTGATTTACTGTGCCAATTCCTGCTATTAACTTGTCAAAAGAGGGAGAAAAAGTGAAAAGCAGCAGAGTCACAAACAAGGCTTGGTGACAAAGTGTAGAAATCCAACATTGCTCAAATTCTCTGTGCACTTCAGAGAATAAAACAGATTTCCCTGGCAGTTTGAGACCCTTCAGACACACAACTCTCCTTTGGATCCTACCTTTCCTTTGGACCAGCCCATCTTTTCCAGCATCTTCTGGCCAAATTTAGAGTCATCATTACTCCAAGCACTGTTTCGTGGATCCACAGACCACTTCTGCTTCCTGCGGGCTGGGACAGGGAGGGAAAATTCCAACAGGTTCTACTGACATTCCACAGCATTCCTGGTAATGAATCAGTTCAGCTAAAGCTCTTTATTGCAAAAAAAACACCCAGAACTTATTCCAGACTAAATACATTTGAGGGGATAATTTTACTTAATAAACAAACAAACAAAAACCAACAAAAAAGGGATGGTGAAAATATTAAATATTAATGTGAAGAATGCCAAAGTTAAATTGCTGTGGAAGTTGTTGTTCCTAAGGATGGGCTGCAGTTCAGGGAAGGCTCTAAGTATTGCCATTTAGGTGTACAGGCCTAATTCCCATATTTATTCTGATTTTGTTTTACATTGGGCTTCAACATGAAATCTCCAGGGGAGGTGATTACAGTGCTGCTTCCCCAGTTCTGGACACAATCCATTATCCAGTCTTCCTTTTAACCAGAACACAGAAGTTTTAGAATTTACCTTCCTAACAAAAACCACATCCAAAATCAAATATAAATGACCAGCAATGACAGAACACAAACCACTGGGATTTCACCTTCTGGATTTGCCAAAAATGGGTTTACTGGGAAACTGAGAAGCCACCAGGAATCACTGGAGGAGTTAAGAGATCCAAAGGGGAATCAAGGTTCCTTTGTCCTGTGCAGATTCCTAAAGATATTCCAGTTCCCCAGGCCCACCTGCGTGTTCTTGTCTCTCCCACCAGGAATAACTTCCTTGAAATCAAGGAAGAAAAGCCAGCCCAGTTAACAAGGCACTTCGAGTGTGCACCTAAGCAGAGGCAGGAAGACAAGCTAAATAAACAAGACAAACAAAGGATGGGAGACAGGAAGATTACAAACTTCATTAACCACCATGGGAAATGAGGCATCAAAAATGACCTGTTCACCCAAGGCCACACAAAGTCAGGGAGAAGCCAAATCCAGCGAGGTGTTTTCAGTGTAATCAGGAAGTCATCGTTCCCTAAAACACCAGATTTTGGGATCTGGGCCAGAGGGACTGAATATTACAGGGATGTTTGACTCATTTTTTGCCCAGTTTTGTTTCATTCTTAAAGAACCAACACTGTCAGAACGCACAGTGGGGGCTGTTTTTAACAAACTTCTGATGCTTTGAAGCTCAAAACGGTCCCTAAAAAGATTTTACAGAGGGTTAAGTGACCAAGAGCCGTGAGAGGAGTCGCCACGGCCTTTGCTTGGTTCACTTCACAGGAAACAACTTATTAACCTTAGAGGCTGTGGCTGCCCCATCCCTGGAAATGTCCAAGGCCAGGATGGACAGAGCTTGGAGCAACCTGGGCTAATGGAAGGTGTCCCTGCCCA
>JAWWMP010000116.1:113057240-113070440 GCA_035047865.1 Dendrocincla tyrannina | reverse complement strand
CCCTCGTCCCCGCCTTGCCCGGACCCCCCCTTGTCCCCGCCTTGCCCGGCGCCCCCCCTCGTCCCCGCCTTGCCCGGCGCCCCCCCTTGTCCCTGCCTTTCCCAGACCCCAGATTCCCCCTTTTCCTTCATCCTGGGACCCCCTGCACCCCCTTCCCGTCCATCCCCTGCTCTCCCACGCCCCCCCCGTTTCCCCGACACTGGTGACACCGGGACCCCATTCCCGGGCACAGCCAGCCCCCATCCCACTTTTCTCAACTCCTGCCCTCCCTTCCCTTGTCTCTGGGACCCCCTTATGGGACACCACGACCCTCGAGGGAGGGGGCAGCGCATCCCGAGCCCCTCAGCGATGGCTGTGGGGGCATCGGTGCCTCCCCCGGTCCCCATTCCCGGATCATTCCCGGGCCATTCCCGCCGGGATCGCCACTCACGCTCCGCCAGCATCGCCATCTTGGGGTCCTTCCGTCCCTGCGCGGGGTCCTTCGTCACCCCCGGCGCGTTTAAAAAGCGCCGCCTGGTTGGGAGGTTTTTTAAAACAGGCGAACGCGGCGGGCACCAAAAGGCAGGCTAAGGGTGTAAAGTTGGTGAAATTTTGATAAAATGTGAAATTAAAACACGCCGCGGGTTTGGGTCGTGTGAGGGGCGAGCAGCGCTGTGTGTGTGTGTGTGTGTGGGGCAGTGAGGGCCCTGGGGCATGAGGGTGGGAATGGCCATGAATCCACCCTAAAGATTATTTATATTATTTATTATTATTATTGATAATAAATCTTCCCGTCGTGAGGGGATGGGCAGGGGGACACACACCCAGGGCCGTCCCCTACCTCTGGGAGAGCTCGGAGTGGAGCACGGAATTCCTTAGAGGGTGTGAGAGCCTCAACCAAATGAATTTATTTTTTATAAAAGGTTTATTATATGGTCAGAGCAATGCAGGCCTGGACACGAGGGGGGAGTCTTCGCTCCACCAGCTCGTGTGTCAGGTACAATGTGTGTCTGGCTTTTATCCAGCCACTTTATACATATTCATTACATGGTATACATGTGAATTTTACATACTTATATGGCTACAGTTATTATTTTTACAACTGGTTAATTACTAATTAACACTTTAGTATCTTGATAACTTCCCACCATAATTTAGGTATTCCTTGACAGAGGAATCTGGGAAGTCATGTACAATTTAGTGTCTTGATAACTTCCCACCATAATTCAGGTATTCCTTGATAAAGGGGTGACAGGAGGAATTTTAGGATTTAGTGATTTGACAGATTCCCTGTCCTAATTCAGGTATCCCTTGGTAAAGGTTCAGGGAGACTGATGACCTTGCAACAGTTGGTTTTATTGTTTTATGAGGGAGCAATAAAACCATTTGTTTTCCTACTGGCATGAATCATATACATACTTATTAGAATATACATACTTATTAGAATATACATACTTATTACAAGGGGGTGAAGAGCAGCAAAAGTCATGGAATTGTTTGGGTTGGGAAGAGCCTGAGGGGTCATCCCATTCCACCCCCTGTGCCAGGGGCAGGGACACCTCCAAGGGGATTCCTGCCTGGCCTTGGACACTCGGAGGGATGGGGAAGCCACAGCTTGTCTGGGAATTCCAGCCCAGCCCCTCCCAGTCAACAATTCCTTCCCAATATCCCACCCATCCCTGCCTCCTGGCAGTGGGAAGCCATTCCCTGTGTGCTGTCCCTCCAGCCCTTGTCCCTAAAATGTTAGTTTTACAGGTGTTGAAACCACGGTGCCATTGCAATTTGTGTTGGGATTCCTTACAAATATTCATGGAATTCATGGAATCGCTGAGGCTGGAAAAGACCTCTGGGATCATCGAGTCCAGTCATTAACCATTATGTCCATAATAACCAGTAAGTCAGAAAATGCTGCAATTTCATACCTGCACACATTCACCTCCATTGTGATTAAAAATTGTTGATATTTTCATGTAGTATAGCAATCAAAGCAATTTTCTAAAGAGAGAGTGAGGAATTTAAGGCCCCTTTAAAAAAGAAAAAAAGTAATTAATTTGTTACTGTCAATTTTAGAAAGTGGCTTTGGACGTTTGTTTGTTTTGGCCTGAAGGCAGAATGTTTGAGAGATCTTATGTAGGAAAAGGTTTGCTGAGCCTCAGACCTTGAAACAGCCACCTTTCACATATTGGTTCTTCTGTTTGAGAGTTTATTGTTGCAGTTTCAAGAACAGACACGAGTGTTTTGGGGGTTTTTTTTAACCTATAAAATAGAGTCCCTCTCCAATCTGAATCATCCTCAGGCAAATCACATCTTTATTCTCCTTCCCAAAGCACATCAAGATTCCTTTCTGAGCACAGATATTCCCTCCTGGAATATCACCTCAGTGCTTCTCATCTTACCCACCTCTGATGTGGGGAAAAAAAGGGTATTTTTCCCTTTCTGCAACAAGGTGTATTTGAGGACTGAACCAACCCCTCTTTCCTTCCCTGCTGAATCAACCCACAATCTTTCCTTGCAGATCTTGTTCCTGTTTCCCGGTTTCCAGCCTCTCCTCTTGGAAGAACAGCACCCAAAACGTGCCATGTGCTGCTGGTCCTTCACAGCACTAACCTGGGCTTTTAAGCAGCTCCCTCCGTCTCCTCTCTGGCCACATTTTGCCACCTGGGTGTAATGTTTTGTTTTGTTCTTTAACATCCCTCTGAGAGAAGGGATAGTTTATATTCAGTTCCTATTGACCTGCCTGCTCTGGCTGCCCCGCTCCCTCCTTCAAAGAAGGGCATCAAGCTGGTGCTTTTGTGCCCTTCTAAGCCCACATCCAGCTGTCAGGAATCCTCACAGCCTTTGTTCTCCCCACACTTTACTGCCAGTTCTTTGCACTATCAGGTCAGATTCATCAGGCTTGACTGATGTGCAAACACATAAATACTTCCCAGTCCTTCCTGACCTGAGAGATCTTTTCCCTTTCTAAAGTTTCACTTAATGTTTTCCCCTAGGAGGTAATCCCTGGGGATCAGAGTCAACCCTAGTAGAGCCTTATTTTCTTTCTTCTTTTCCCTGTCTTGACAAAATTTGTATCCAGCAGAGACCTGCTTGGACAATCAAGGTAAGGACCCGCCTCCCTCATCTCTCTTGTAACCTGAATTCCTGGGGCTCATCTTCTAACCCAGAGGGAGTTTTGGAGCCCAGCTGATTCTCTGGATAGCTCTGGTGGGATCCCATCAGCCCTGCTCACTTCCTAAGGGATGATAGGCTGGATGAACTCTCATGTGTCACCTCATCAGCTTTCCAGTGCTCACAGGTCACCCACAGGGATGCTCATGGAATCATTAAAGTTGGAAAAGACCTCCAAGATCATAAAGTCCAAGCATTTCCCCATTAACCCACATCCCTAAGAGCCACATCCACATGGCTTTTGAATCCCTCCAGGGATGGGAATCCAGGCCTGAATAATCCTTTCCATGAAGAAATTTTCCCTAATATCCAATCCCTGGCACAGCTTGGGGCTGTTTCCTCTTGTCCTATCCCTTCTTCCCAGGAGCAGAGCCTGACCCCCTGTCAGGGAATTACAGAGAGTCTCTTCCTCCCCTTCCATCCCCACGCAGGGAATCCCAGCAGTGGCCACTCTTTGCTGTCATCTGGATCTGAAATAGGAGGTGATGGATCCTCCCCTCCCTCGTCCCTGTGCCTGTACTCCTGCACCAAATTGCCCCTCTTGGCATTAATATCCATTTCCATGATTTACTCCTTCAAGGTCTCTTTCACACTGACTATATTGTGTAGTCACCCCCCCATGGAGGGTTTGAACAGTCACTTGTGTGAGCCATTTCACATCAGCCAAATTCTGCTCCATTTCTGATTTTGGAGAGGTTTGAGTCTCCTAGCTGGGAGATGAGTGTTTTATTTGATCACTCCAATAGGGAGCAGCATTCCACACGTTTGGATCAGCTTTGCTGTGCTATAAAGACATCACTGGAGGTGGAAAATCTGAAGTAATTTCTGTTAAAAGATGCCCTGAGGTTCAGATTCGTTTCTTGTTTGGTTTTGAAACTTAATATTTGACAGCATCAAAGCATTTCTAGTTCCAAAGCTCTTACTCCCAGCTTGCAAAGAATCACAACTCAAAACACAAAGGAGATCATACCTGCCTTAATTATAATTTAATATTTGCTTAACAGGAGGTTTGAGGTCAAGGTCCACATTGTTCTACACAGATGTAAACACAGCTCTTGCAAATTAGTAGTTTAAAGCACATTTAAGTTCATGAAGATGCACAGGGGCAGTGAAATTAGGCAATGTGTGTAAAAGGGAAGGGTTCCATCCAGGGGCAATTATTGTGATTCCCAATACACTCCTGATTAAAAGCTGGTGCCACAGGAAACAAAAATATATAGATGGATATATATATATATATATGTTTGTTTATGTATTTTTTTCCAAGAGAAAGACCAGCTGATATGGGTGAGTGCAACCCTCTGAGAAAATAGCCTAAAATCCTATTTCCAGTGTGCTTGGAGAGGTTGAAATGGAGCTCCTCTCTGAAAAGTAAACGGATAAAGATGCCTGGTGGGCATTTTATTTGGAGCTCTCCAGCGATTCTTCCCAAGGGTCTTACTTGAAAAGAGGTGTTTCCCGACAGCCATCCCTGCAAAGATCACTCAGGGCTCAGGGAATTTTCCTCCTGGCACGTCATTATCGATCCCTGCTCTGTCAGTGTCAGCTCCAGAGTCCCCACAGGCTCTGGGGAATTCCTCCGGTGCCACTCGAAATGTCAGGATCTTAGGGAAAGATGCAGCTGGGATGAAGAGAGCCAACAACACAGGGGAACTGAAATGGCAGGTGAATGGAGGAGGGTTGGGAGCTCATCTGAGCCTGATACCCACCTTGCCAACCCCGTTCCACCTGGAGGAGACCTGTGGGAGGAAAGGCAGAAGGGAGATTATGTTCCCCAGCTAAGGAGCAGCTCCTGTGCCACCAAAAGCTCTACACCAGTCTGTGGCTACCTGGGGATCCATGGATATGTTATAATTCCTGTGGAGCTCTTGGGAAGACAGGCACCTGCAAGTGGGGCTCAGCTCTGCTAAGACCAGAGCCTGCAAGAGGCGTCTGGATCTGAATGCATCGCCCTGAGTCCAAATGAGGAGTGAACAGCATCAGTCAAAACACTTTCCTCTCTCTGTGCCCCACTCAACTGCCCCATCAAGCAGGGGGATATGAAGAGGGAGAGGACAGGCAGCCAGGAAAAGAGAAGTGGCAGGGGGGAAAAGGAGGAGAAAAGAGAGTAAACAAATAGAATGTGAGCCCTGGCCGTGCAACAAGTCATTTTGGAGGCAAATCAGCCTCTGTTGTGTGATAAATGGCCCGAGGCCAGGCTAGAAATGCTTATTGAGGGAGTCCTGGGAGAGGTGTGATGGAAGCACTAGGGACAGGGGCTGCCTGGAGACCTTAAAACGAAAAGACAGCTTTGATTTAGGATGCTGATTCGAGAGAGCACTCGGATTAGAGGTGAGCTCTGGCGTGGGGCCGTGAGAGCCAAGCAGAGAAGCCGCCCATCAAGTGCCAGGCAGGGAGCGAGAGACTAACAACGTCTGACCCACGGAGCAAAGGATGTCAGAACGAGAGCCCACAGCCAGGAGATGAGGGGGTCAAGGAACAGCCACTGGGGCAGGCGAGGAGCATGAAGATGCTCCAGGCAAGGGGCTGCTGCTCCTGGAAATGCTGCCGTGCAGCAGATGGAAATTCTTATAATTTTCCTTCTGTTCGATGAGTGCAGCGTGTTTTCATTATTACTGTTGCTTTTGGTGTTGTTATTTCATCAGCCTGCACTTTGTAGGATCAGAGAACCACAGAATCGTGGAATGGTTTGGGTTGGAAGGGATGTTAAAGATCATCTTGTTTCAACCCCCTGCCATGCAGAGGGACACGTTCCACTATCCCAGGTCGCTCCAAGCCCTGTCCAACCGGGCCTTAAACTTCAGGGATGTGAGACTGAAGTCCTGTTATAAGTAGTTTGTTATCCAAACAGAGGAAGGAGGTAGGGAGGAGATAGAAGAGCAGCAATGGTTTATAGAATCATGGAATTCCAGAATGAATCGAGTTGGAAGGGACCTTAAAGCTCAACTCATTCCAACCCCCTGCCATGGGCAGGGACACCTTCCACTAGCCCAGGTTGCTCCAAGCCCCGTCCAACCTGGCCTTGGACACTTCCAGGGATCCAGGGGCAGCCAAGAGAGGGAAACTAAGGCACGGACAGGATGTGAAAGTCAAGGCACTAACAGCTTGTGTTTCTTGTGGAGATATTTTAAGATATTAAGGAGCGCTGAAGAGTTGGATGCTACTCAGAGATTAGACATCAGTGGGTACATGGGTGGGTGTTTTATTTGTTGTGACTGATGTGTTGGTGATCAGATTTCCTCGCTGGGCTGTGTGGAAAGTGGGTTGGGATCGTTACTCTGAGCTGTTGTCATGGCCAGGCACCAGTGGATCCCAGTCCAAAGAAGGTCCTAAGAGTGGAAGCCAGCAGGCATGAAAGGTAACCCAGGGTGTAATTCTCAGGGGGGTGATGAGGAGGATCCCAAGGATGTGGACAGCAGTTCAGGGCTTGGCAACAGCCTAGGGCAGGTTGATTTAAAAGGCAGGAATTCCAGTGCAGGCTGCTAGGGATGAGGACAAGCAATTGTTTTTCCTGGAAAAGCAGAAATCAACATAATTTCCTGGAAAAGCAGAGATCAATATAATTTAGCATGTTGGAGAACAGGCAGGGTATCAGAACACCTGGGGCTGACTGATGGGTGGTGGGATGGTCTCTTTCGATGGTCACATTTGTCACGGGTGGGCTGTTTGGCCTGACCACAGAATGGGGAAAGGAGAGAGGTGTCTTCCCAAAGGCCCCTCCAGTTCATCCAGTTCTTCATGTCTTATCACTTTATGAATCAATTTAGGAAGCCCTCTGAGAAGGTGTCTTCACCCAGGTCTGATGCAGTGACAACCACAGAACTCACCCAGTGCTCTTTGCTCCTCTGTAAAGTGCAGTTCACCCTGCAAATTAAAGTGTCCCATTTAATCCTCTGAAAGACTCACTTCAGTTGCTCAAATTGAGATGGAAAAGGGAGAAAAAAAGGGGATTCCCTGCAGATGCTGGTTCAGATTTAAAAATTAATCCCCTTCCACCTTCATTGTGTTCTTTTTCTGAGAAGCAGCTGGGCAGCAAATTTCATTGACACAAGACATTTGTTGCCAGTCAGGTTCAAGTGTTATTTACCACACACATGAGATAAGAAGAAAGTGGCACCTTTGTAGGTACAGGAATCACTCCTCTAGTCACAAAGAAAGAAAATGAGTAGTTGAGCAGCACAAAAGCAATGCCAGTGGCTCAGTTTGACAGGACCCCCACAAAATTTCAGGGGGAAACAGCTGAAATGAAACAAAACATTCCTGCCCCAGATCCCAAATATTTTCAGATTTGGAAGTGGTTGCAAGGAAAGTTCATCGCTTTCCACGAGGAGGAAATGCCAGGCCCAGTAGAGCGTGTTTGATATATAATTCATGAGAAATTATATGCTGAAGACTCGTCAGAATCTGCAGCAACAAACACAGGTCAGCAGTGAAAAAAAGCAAATAAACCTGCAATGGATTTGAAACTGTTTTAATGGATCCAGTTTAGAGCCCGGTTTATTCATTAGCCCTGCTTGTCTGGGACGTTCTCGTGGCAGGATGGAGGTTTCTTCTGAAGATTTCAAACCAACGTTGCTCACAGTCTCAGCAGGGCTCAGCTTTGTAAACACAGCAAATTAGATTTAGGGCTTTTGAAGAGAAAGAAAGAGGGAAACCCACAAGGACATTGCTCACTTTTCAAAGTGTAGCTGCACTTTCAAGGCTGACCCAGTACTGTCATTTCGGGGCTGTTTGAGCAACCACTGGAAAATAAAAGAGCACTAAAAATAGCCATCATGGGCTCATTAGCTCCTTAATTACACATTGCTTTTCCTTTCTCTAGTCTGCACTTCCAGCATTGTCCTGTGAGCCTTCCACTGACATTGGCTGGGGAAAGCCAGGAGCTGCTTTGGGCTGGGGGACACCCACTGCCAGCCCATCTTCCCATCCTTCCCTTTTCCATGGATTGGAAGAATAGGATTCCCCCATGAAGCCCATGGTAGGATAAGCATCAAGGAATGGCAAGCTGAGAGATTTGGGACCGTTCAGTCTGGAGAAGGGAAGGCTCCAGGGAGACCTGAGAGCCCCTTCCAGTGCTTAAAGGGGCTCCAGGAGAGCTGGAGAGAGACTTGGGACAAGAGATGGAGGGACAGGACAAGGGGGAATGGATTCCCAGTGCCAGAGGGCATGGATATATGAGATATTGGGAAGGAATTCTTGGCTGGGGGAGTGGTTGGGCAGAGAAGCTGTGGCTGCCCCATCCCTGGGAGTGTCCAAGGCCAGGTTGGATGGGGCTTGGAGCAACCATGGCAGGGAGTGGATCAAGATGATCGACTCATCTCATGTTTTTGTGCCTTCTGAGCAGTCAGAAAACACTCATCACCCCGCATTGTTCTGGACAATTCCAGTTTTGAACACTGGAAACTTGAATTTCCACACATTCTTTGTAAGGCAGGAGCTGAGCTGGAGCTTTTGTTCACTCATCACGTAGTCAGTGAGCCTGGGAATGTATCAGGACACACTTATCCCACAGACACCTTCGAATCCACAGCTAAAGCAGGCAGCAGCACTAGCAGTGCTTGTGGATACCATTGTTTGCTCAATGTTCTCCCAAGCACTTGGGAAAGTGCTCTGCTTGAAAAGAAAATCTCCTCTTTAATGCAGCACCCGGGTCCTGGCTTGTTCTAGGGAGAGAGAGAGATTTACAGACAGGTAAAATGCACATGCACACCTGGTCAGGTGTTTTGTTAAGCTTTAGGCAAGGATTCGTAATAATCAGTTTAATCTATTGAAGTGGAGCTCTAATAAACCCTGGAGGAGTGTTCACCTTCCTGGTGGAAGTTGGAAAGTGGGTGTTCCCAGAGGGCAGGGCAGCATCGGTGCTACCCAAACCAGCCCTGCTAAATCATGTCTAACTCCTTCTTCATCTCCACTTGGGAATGCTCAGCTCCCATCCAGGAAACCCACCCAGTGTCCACTTATCCTACCAGGAGGAAGTTGCTCCTGGTGTCTCACCTCAGGTTCCTTTTCAGCCCAAAGTTCATTTCTTCACTTTTTCCTCACTAGTTTTTGAGTCCCAACAGGCAGTTTGGGTGTGGCCGTGTTGAGCCTCTCCATGGGTCTTCCTTCAGAACCCAAGATTGGGAAAGTCTCCAGGAAATTCCTATTGAATATCTGGTCTAGGTGGAGGACACCACTACCTACCTTGTGCTGTAAGGTGGCACTGCAGGTGAGGAACAGCACAAAAAGCAGTCAGGTCGAAGTCTGGGTCGAAATTTTCCTCTCCAGAAGTTGTTTGTTAGTAACAAACCAGGGAAAAATATTAAGGAAAGTGTTAAAAAGGAACTTGGCAAATTGGTGAAAGGGAACAGGGAGCATATTCTGTCAGAAGGATGTCCTGGGATGGGTATTAGGAGGAGAGAAGTAATTGCTGTGTAAAGAAATTCCTTCACTTTTTTCCCCACCCTGATAAATAAAAGATGGTCTGCCCAGGATTGCTGCTCTGCTCTGGCCCTGGTGCAGGTTAAAATCCCTTGGAATTCTTCTCTTAGCATTTATTTCTGCCTCACTTCCAAACCTCAAAGGTGTCCTGGCTGTTTTTTTGTTCCTTTAGCTTTGTTCTCAGCTTCTCCCACTGTCACAGGACCTCTGCAGCCTCATCCCTATATCCTACTCCTCTTCTTTCCCTTCTCCTCCTCATCCCAGCCCCAAACACCACATTGTTAAAGCACTTGCCTTGTGCTCATGGTCCAGACTTGCCATTATATGCAGAAAGTGCAGGAATCTCATTGCTCCTGACACATCTGGGAAGTTGAGAGGATGGAGGGGTAAGAATTTTATATCTCAGGGTTGATT
Source organism: Dendrocincla tyrannina (assembly GCA_035047865.1). Classification (NCBI taxonomy): domain Eukaryota; kingdom Metazoa; phylum Chordata; class Aves; order Passeriformes; family Dendrocolaptidae; genus Dendrocincla; species Dendrocincla tyrannina. The sequence goes on along the minus strand of JAWWMP010000116.1, from coordinate 113,060,459 downwards.
AAGACTAAGATTAGGAACCTTTGCATCTCAGGGCTGATGACTCAAGCCTAAAAGAGCAGTTTGGGAGCTCCCAAGCCACACCACAGCCCTGTGGTGCTACACATAGTCTTCACCCCTCTGGTCCTGGGAAAAACAGGGAATGATCCATCCCCTTTGTGCCAGAAGTGTCTTTCTGTCCTTGGAAAAACAGGTGAGGTTGCAGTGAGTGAGGAACAGAGTGCAGGGGTCAGAAGGGCAAAGGTGTTCACACAAACTCAGGGCAACGGTGTGGACGTTTGTCGTGGATGCCGTTCCAACACGAGGCCTCCTGTGCTGAAAATCCCACCTCCCTCTTGGTGGGGAGCCCCCCAAGGTGCCAGAGTGTGCTGTGCTGAGCTCCCTCCATCCCAGGGAAATGGTCTCCCTGTAAGAGGAGATCTCCCCAGGCCTCTCCTGGACAAAGTCTGCTTCTCCTGGGCAGATCTCCTCTGGACATGACATGTTTCCTCTGACTCTACAGGACTCCAGCACACCTGGCAACCCCCTTTTGGGAGAGCAATCTGTCCAACTCCTTCTTCTGCTTTAGTCATGAAGAGGGTGCACTCCAGCTGAGCAAGTGGAAGGTGTCCCTGCTCCCTGCAGGGGGATTGCAGTAGATGACCTTTGAAGGTCCCTTCCAACCCAAACCACTCCATGACCACAGGGCTGCCCTCAGCTCCTGCCATATTCCCAAGTGGAAATTTCTCCATTCTTTAGGGAGGAGTGGATGCAAAGTAAAAAGGGCTTGTCCCTCACTGGTCACAGATTTGTATGAATTGCAGAATCACAGAATGATTTAGGTTGGAAAAGACCTCTGAGACCACCCAGTTCAACCTGTGCCCGATCCCCACCTTGTCACCCAGCCCAGAGCACTGAGTGCCACGTCCAGTCACTGCTTGGACACCTCCAGGGATGGGGACTCCAAACCTCCCTGGGCAGCCCCTTCCAAAGTCTGACAACCTTTTTCATGAAGAAATTCCTCATGATGTCTCACCTGCCCCTCTCCTGGCACAGCCTGAGGCTGTTGCCTCTGCTCCTGTCCCTGTTCCCTGGGAGCAGAGCCCAACCCTCCCCTGGATCCATCAGGGAGCTGCAGAGCCAGAAGGTCCCCCCTGAGCCTCCTTTTCTCCAGGCTGAGCCCCCCCAGCTCCCTCAGCCCCTTCGGCTGCTCCAGCCCCTTCCCAGCTCCATTCCCTTCCCTGGACATGCTCCAGCCCCTCAGTGTCTCCCCTGTCTGAGGGTCCCAGAACTGCCCCCAGCGCTGGAGGTGCCCCAGCAGTGCCAGCACAGGGACAGTCACTGCCTGGTACAGCCCAGGTGTCATTGACCTCTTTGCTCACCTGGCTCATGTTCAGCCACTCTTGACCAGCACGTCCAGGTCCTTTTCCAGCTTTTCCACTCTGCCCCAGCCTGGAGCTGCAGAGGGTTGTTGTGACAACTTCAGGGAGGGTGAGTTGAGTCAGAATAAAGGACACCATCTGCAGCGAGCGCCAGCAGTTACCTGGATTTCTTCCTGATTCTTCTCCATAACCCATAAACTCTCTCCTCTGATGTCCCTTAGTTGTGACATTGAGGCTGTACAGCTTCCCACCCACTTCTCTTTCCTTTCCCATTCAGTATCTCCCAGACCTGCCTTCCAATCAAACTTTGGCAGTGTCCTGAGATCCAGATCCTGTCCAGAGCGTCTGGGATGCACAAGGATGTTTGGTCTGAGCTCCTGCTGTGTGTGAGGCACCTCTTTTCCCACTCTCTGTTCTTTGACATGCAATGAAATGCTGGACCTTCCCAGCTGTGTAGGGCTCCCTCAGGGGTCCTGCCTGCAGGAAACTGTGACAGATGTGGCACAAAAAGCCAGTCTTTGTGTTTTAAGGAGTTTCTTAAGGTGAAGCTGACAACTTCTGGGGAAAACCACCAAGATTTTGGGACATGGCTGTACCAGAAGCCTACTTTCCCCATCACCTCCCATGGGTCAGGTATTTGACAACAGAACTGGTACCAAACTGCCAGATTTGATGAGGAACCTTTCTGGAGTCTGTCTGTGCTGAGTACTCATTCTGCTTTTAAAATTGCAGGTTCAGATTCCCACTCCTACAAAAACCTTCTCCAGAGGGAAGAGAGCAGCAGTTTCTTGAGGAGAACAGCTCTGTGTGCCAGTCATGGAGAATATTATCTGCTCTGCCTGATAATACCCAGCAGCTGGCACCAGAAATCAGCACCCCATGGGTCTCTGCAACGAGTGTCCACCTTCACTTGTTGTTCATGTGCTTTGGTCCTCATGGGTTGTATCTATGGCAGTAAATAAACATCTGGTGGGGAGGTTTACAAGCACACTCCTGAGTATAATTTTGGGCCAGGTCAGCTGGAAATGTCCCAAATATCCCTTGGGCTTGTCTCAGGAGTTAGAACAGACCATTCCCAAATGTTGGATTGGACGTGACCCCCTCTCCTCTGGAGTTTGGTAGCATGGACCTGGCCAGACGGTGCCTTAGAGCCCTGGGTGGAATCAAGCAGGTTTGCTCTCCATGTGATGCCAACATCCAGCACCAACACAGAGCCCTCAGGAGCAAGTTTCTCTCCTCAGAACCAGCATATCCTTGGTGCCTGTAGACTAGAGTTACCATGGCATGGTAAACCCATGTCTGAAGGAGGACAGCTTGTACAGCCCTCTTCATACCTGGGCTTTCTCTACAGAGTGATGGATCAAGGGGTGATTTTTCACCAAATGTGTATTTGGGTTGAGGAGTGGGTTGGGAGGGGGACAAACTGAGGCCAGAAAACCAGAGCAGAGAATCACAGAATGATTTGGATCGGAAAGAAGCTTAAAGACAGTCAAGTCCACCCCCCTTGCCATGGGCAGGGACACCTTCCACTAGACCAGGTTGCTCCAAGCCCCGTCCAACCTGGCCTTGGACATTTACAGGGATGGGGCAGCCACAGCTCCTCTGGGCAACCTGTGCCAGGGCATCACCACCCTCACAGGGAGGAATTTCTGCCTAATGTCTAATCTGGATCTCTCCTCTTTTAGTTTGAAACTGTTCCCCCTTGTCCTGTCACTGCCTGTGTAAAAAGTCTCTCTCCCTCTTTGTTTTAAGCCCTCTTTAAGTACTGGAAGGCCACAGTGAGGTCTCCCTGGATCCTTCCCTTCTCCAGGTGACCCCCCCAGCTCTCCCAGCCTGGCTCCAGAGCAGAGGGGCTCCAGCC
>JAWWMP010000116.1:112978681-113052109 GCA_035047865.1 Dendrocincla tyrannina | reverse complement strand
GGAAGGAAGGAAGGAAGGAAGGAAGGAAGGAAGGAAGGAAGGAAGGAAGGAAGGAAGGAAGGAAGGAAGGAAGGTATTAATATAGAAAGGAAGGTATTAATATAGAAAGAAAGGAAGAATAAAGGAAGAGAGAAAGAAAGAGAAAGAAAAACCACCTGTAAAGCCACATAGCTTTCCCCATTTGGAATCTGCCCCTGCTGGGACAGAGGCAAAGGGGGAATTTTCCCTTTCAACATTCTGCAAAGTGCTGCTTGGCGGAGGAAATGCAGGGAGACTGTCCCATGCAGAAGGTTTTGGGAGATAGCACCTGGCACAAGGTTTGCTACAATAAGTTGGTTAGTCTTTATTGCGTTGGAAATAAAACAGTCATGGAAAGTCCTGCATTAATCCACAGCCATGGCCTGCAAAATCTCCGCCTCGCCTTGACTTTGCTGAATATTTTCAGGGTTTAGGGCTTGAGAGGCTTTTTAGTTTGTTTCGTTTTGTTTTCAAGGATGGAAAGTAAAGCTGGTCGTGAGATTTGTTCTTCTTAGGGGTGGGAAGGGGAAAGTCTGTCTATCCTGAGGGGTTCTTCTGATGGGTTATGGTGAGGATGAGGTTAAAGGGGGAGCAAAACAGGGTACCCAGCTTGGAAACCAGTGTAATGTTTTTTAAGAGGATTTTTATCTAACCCCAGAACGTGCTCCCGTTCAGCAAATCAAAGCTTGATGGGGCAACTAGAAAATGAAAAGAAAGATCTGGCAGCTGGTAGAGAGCTGTGCCGTGAGTGCTTTCTGTGGGATTCTGGTAATTTAGATCAGGTATTTGGTAAATTCCTCAAATTTTCAGGAGATGAGGGAGGAGGATGGACCACTGGAGACTGACTCTGCAGGACGCTGCTCTAAAAGCCAGATTCCTCTTGACGTGTGTGGGGCCACAAGGAGGCAGATGGACCAAGGGCAAGGGGACACTACATGTCCATACGTCCAGATTGCACCTCCCAAGGGATAAACTCTTTCCTACCAGGGCACAGCTCCTTCTCCGAGATGTGTTGGAGATACAAAAGGCCAGCTCTGCAGAAGCAAAACTAACAGGAAAAGCTCTGGTAAGGGGTTGAGCACTGATGTCCTCCACCTGAGGATGCTCCACAACCCTGAGGGGTCTGAAGTGACTGCTCTCACAGCCTTTGGAATTCAAACTTTTTTAAATAAAGACCTTGGACTCAGGATCAACCAAATCCCTCTTAAAGGAAGATCCACTGAGCACCACGCCACGAAACAGCACGCGGGTGATCTCCTCCTCTCCCAGAGAGCCAGGGTTTGGGCATTCCCACTGTTTTACTGGAGCTGCAACAAAGTGAGGATAAAGCTTACCAAGCTGGGGAGGCGACGGCCACGAGCAGCTTTTCAGAGATGCAGCCAATCCTGCAACAAATCACAGGATTTGGAGTCAGCATCACGGCATCCATCAAGCTGTACGACCTGGCCCCAGGACAGTGCATCTATCTGCATGCCAGGCAAGGATGCCTAATGCCAGTGCCTAATGCCAGGCTGTTTGTTTCTGTCCAGATTAAAACCAGTTAGAACATCAAGCAGCAAAATCCGGGTGCAACTCCTTTAAAAGATGTAGTGGAGATCAGGGAAGACTGGAAGTTAATTGGTCAGTGACTAGGAGGAGAGAGGCATGGAGTTCTCTTATTCCTGGAGCCGAGAAGGAAAGATTTGTTCCCTACCCTCCTGTGTGAAAAGAGTATTTTAAAAGCTTTCAGGAAAGAAAAAGTTGATGAAAACAAACTGGAAAAGTTTAGGTTACTCGGACTCAACGCCCAGCACGGTGCAAGGACAGGAAAAAAGCAAGGAACTGCCCAAAAAAGGGAAACTAAATGAATCAACCTGGTCTCAGCGTGGACTCAGCTGGGATTTGTGCATGTGATACCTTGGCTAGGCTCCCCCAAAGGTGTGGGCCACACCTTGTGCACCAGACTTTTGCATAGAGTTGCTGTGGGCTGGCCGACGTCGGGCGGGTAACAGTGCTGTGCCACTGTACAGGCTGTGAGATGGTGGTAATCATGCTGGAAAAGCCCTTTGAGACCCTCTGGGATGAAGATCATGAAGAAGTTGGATAGCTCTATGTGTCTAAGTCTAGCTCTGTTCTGATTTTGAGGGAAGGCCACAGGAGATTTTTCAGGCATTTTGAGAGACAAGAACGTGTGCGTCCACATTGAGCAGCACAGGGAGGGCAATCCCAGGAGCCATCAGTGGTCAGTCAAACCAGCAAATTTAGGTGGTGTTGGTGCAGTTCCTGCTGGAGGCTTGGAAATGTCCCCATTCTGGTGGTTCAGCAGAAGCAAAGCCTGGAGAAAACTGAGAAGAGATGTGGTGGAGGCAGGAGATATGAAAATGGACCATGACCATTGCCCGCGTGGTTGCCTCTGGGATGTTTGGTCCTGGCTCTCATGACATCCATCAGCCAGGCCCAGCTCTGCAGGACACAGAGCCAGCTCCTCTGGAACAGGGGAGGTTTGTGCTTCTGGAAGGGAGCGTGGAGCTTATTGCGAGTGCCGAAGGTTCATCGTGTTTCTCATGGTGGCAAGGGCTGGTCGTCTGTGTTATTTCAGCAGTGTGGGACGGCTGCCACAAAAAGCCAAATTCATCCATTAGAGAGCTGGGAGAAATCCCAGGGGATGCCTGCTGTGATCCTGATCCTGATAAAACACACGCTGCCAAGAGGAAAAACCCAGCCTTCTTTCCCTTGAGGAAGGACCAAATCCTGCCCTCACAAAACCCCTCCATCGTCAGAGACCGCCAGGCCCAGCACTGGTGTCCAACTGGAGCAAGACCCTGAGGTCCTCCTGCTCCCAGTAGCACCCCCAGCCTGGCCTGGAGGATCTCCCTGCAAGCAAGTAAGGTAAGATCCCAAAGGAAAATCAAACCTGGACTTCACAGCAAATTAAATGGAACGCAACTGAATCACGACTGTGATGGAGAACATCATTTTGCCGGACGAAACGCAGTTTCCACAACCTGGTTTTAAGGAACAGTATTACACAGAGATAGATACACTATGCTAGATCTGGAGAAAGGAAAAAGAGAAACCAAGATGCTAAATAAACTAAGACATACAGTATAGGGGATATTCTGATCAACAAACCAATCACCATTAGAATCAAAAAGTAAACCAGCCTTTCACTTAGGACCCTAACAACATTTCTCAATGCACTAAGTACATTTTAAACCATGCAAGTTTACACAAACATCTTAACTAGGTTTTTTTTTTTTTTTTACTTTTTAAAACACCAACATTATGCATTTCTTTGTTAATTATATTGGTTAAAGTTGCAGCCGTTCACTGCCAAATATCAGATACATCATATACATATTTTTATACAGAATCTGGACAACACAACATTACACAGCCTAAATAGAGAAAAAAAGATTATTTGTTCCTTTCTTTGTTTGTTTTTTTTCAGTTTTGTAAAAAATATGAAATGGTGAGAGGAAGGAGGGAGAAGGTGTGGGAAATCTTCTACCAAATTAAAGGATTATATCAAAATAATTCCCAAATCACAGTACAACAAGGGAAAAAGAAAGGTTCAAACTCAGCTCCACACTTAAGATTCTCTTAGCTAAGAAACAAGACTTTACACACAGAATGTATCAGTATTTAAAAATAGAAGGGATTGCAACACCATGCTGTCTGATTCCAAATGCATCTTATTTAAAACAAAAACAACCCACATTTAAAAAGAGGGAAGGAAAAAAAAAACCAAAACGACAAACCAATTACTCAACAGAACTTAATGATTGCAAAGTCGTCTCGTTGGTTTGGATTCCCTACCTACTCTTGATGCATTGCTGGGTGGTGGAGCTGGACGTGGCCAGAACAACGCCAGGATAAAGGAATGACTCGGGACTCACTCGCTGGTTCTCTTGTCGCATGCTCGGAACTCTGAGCGGGGTTTGAGACCATCCCAGTGCTTTGGGCTCTTTGCTTTCCCTTCTACTTGGCTCTTGGACAAGAGCAGGGGGTGCCCTACCCTGTCCCCATGGCCATTCCCTGCCCATCCACTGGGAGCAATGCATGGGTTTGGCTACACGGAAAGGAAACAGAACCTGGAACTCAACCATGGAGGATGCTGTCATTGACATGGCAAGTCATACAAAAATGCTAAAAGTTCAGATATAATCAAAGATACAAAATCAGTTCTGACAAGATTTTTTTTATATATATATTTTTTTTGTGTGTGTGTTTTTTTTTTTTTTTTAATAGCAACCATTACAGTGCAAGGTTTTAAAAGTTATTATTACAGTAAAAGGTGTGTATCTGGTTTTACAGTAACTGTATCACTGATTTTTGTTCTGTGTAGTAGGTCCCTGATGTAAAGTGTATGCACCAGTTTGAGAGAAAACCCCGCACCATAACGGCTCTTTAGCTTTAAATACATTTTTCTTAATTTTCTTTTTCTTTAAACAGATACAAAATAACACATCAACTTCACGAGTTCACAAGCACGGACTTTTGCCTTAAGAAAAAGCATGAAAACTTTGTCGAAACCCCGACATTTAAAGAAATGTAAAAACCGTTCAATGAGGGACATGACTGCGTGTTTGAGTCCCTGCGTTCTGCCACCCCACTGAGCTCCTGGAGGTCACAGGTGACTCTGTGCTCTCAAAACTGCTGCCTCTCGCTCGCTCACCAGGTTTCTTTTTGGCCAGGCAAACTGGTGTTCAGCTTCCCACAGCTGGGATTTGAGTTTGTGCATTTAACATTATAAAAGTCACCTTTTTTTGGGGTGGACGAGTTCCCTAAAGAAGGGTCATCCAACAGTGGCTCTGGGACTCAGTTTGGAAGGGGCTCTCTTTTTGAAATGGTCAAGAGGAGATGCAAATGGCGGCAGCCCTGCAATAACCCAGCTAACTCGAGGAAGAGGCTCAGCTCTTGCCCTAAAAGCCAACTTCACGCTAAGCAAACCACCAAAAAGGAGAGAATTCAGGAAATCCCTGGGGCAAAATTCAACCCCTTGATTTAGTGGAGTTAATCCACAATGGTCTTAGTGTCCTGATCTGTCTCTGGGGGCTGGGTGAGGGCAGCTGAGGTCCCACACCTTCAGAGCTGTGCCTACTCTCAAAGTCCAGCAGAACATCCCAGTGCTCAGAGAGGAGCCACCGCTGTGTCTGTCACTGCTGTTGTACATCTGCCCTCCCTCCACATCCCTCTGTGCAGCCCAGCACGTGCCCTGGGCACACACACATGACTTAAGGTCATCACATCCTCATCAAGACTGGAAAAGACCTCTAAGATCAAGTCCAGCCATCAACCCACCACTAAACCATGTCTTCGAATGCCACATGCACATGTTTTTTGAACGCTCCTGTCTCGCTGCATCCAGCTTTGACTTGGAGCTAAACAAGCTTTAGAATAGTAGTAGAATCATAGAATATCCTGAGTTGGAAGGGTCTCACAAGGATTATCAAAGTCCAACTCCTGGCCCTGCACAGGACAACCCCAAGAATCCCACCATGTACCTGAAGCATCGTGGTAACTCACTAATTTAGGCAAACACATTGATTTTACTTTATAACCAACTCAACTTTTATCTAAGCGAGAAAACACGGGAATCAGAAAATATCCAGGAAAACCTGAGGCTGCAGGTCAAATCACAGCTCCAAGAAGATGTATCCAGCTGGCCTCATACCCACCACAAATACGGGCTTACAGCAGAAATGTTCCTGTCCCTTGGACAGTGTTTCAGGAATTTACTTAGTGCTTGATTCTGCCATTTCTACTTCCTCACGTTGCCTTTACTCGGGTAAGTAGGACGAGTTTCATCTGAGTTCAAGTTATTAAAAGTTAACCCCCAAAAAGTGGTGTGGAATTCCCCTCCAGAGGGGCCCATTTCCTTCCACTGATGATAGAGGGAGCGGGTGCAAAGAGGTCAGACCAGACACTTTAACTTTGAGAGCAAAAGTTGAGTGGGGTTAATCTCTCTTTCCACCCCCCTCCCCACTCCAGATTTGTGGGTAAGTAAATACACTCACGTGGGAAAGGCTGCAGAATTACTTAAAAGCAATACTTTATACTAACAAAAAATGTGTTTTGGAAATTGCACCTGCAATCCTCAGCAAAATGCAGTCCCAGCCAGAGGCCAGAGGAGTTTTGATGGACATTATGAGCTCAAGGGGCATAAGGACAAGTGTTTTTACAAAGCCTCTCCCTGTAGGAACCCACTGCTCTCTCACAGCACACCCCCAACCTGTCACTGCATCTTGGCCACCTCGTTTTTAAGACTACCAGCTTTAGAAGAGCCTGGCTTCGCTGGTCCAGCCTACCCAGCACCGTGGGAGTGCATAGAAAAGTAAAAAGCTTGATCAAATCCTTGATCAGGAAGAATGCTTATCCGTTGAAAGAGGAAAGGAGCGAGGATTAGACACATTCTCATCCCAGTGCTCCTCTACCCTGGGCTTTAATTGCACGAGACATTTCTCTGGAAGTTTGATAAGCCAGTGGAGCAGCACTCAAAGCATGGAGGTATGTTGTAGGTGTGAGGCAGGAGGCATTTCTTTAGCTGTGATCATTATTCCAAAGGAAAAATCAATTTAACAGACAAATTTAACATAGGAAAAAAAACCCCTTGCAAAAGGAAAAGCACCACTCCTCCCAAACTCTCAGCAACAACAAGGCAGTGAGCCACAAGCATAACCCCAAAATGCTGAAAAGTCAGGAGGTCCATGAACACTTCTTCATTGCCTAAGCTGAAAATATCCAGACAATTAAAGAACAAGCTAGGAAAGAAGTGGTAAAAATCTGATAAGCCAAGTTGCTTCTATTAAACTATGTCAAGCTTTGGGATGTGAGACTGTGAGGCTTGTTGAGAAGGGTAGGCTTTGTTACTCTAGGAAACAATGAAGACCTCTGAGGGTGATTTTGCCCCTTGGATGTTAATGTCTGAACTTCTGATGGACTGCAGATGGAAGAAGGACAGCAGGAATGTTGCCTCATTCCCACACAAAAGAATCTGCTGAAAATGTGCTGTGATCTGCACATTGTGTTAGAGGATCACCCTTGGCTCCCTTTGTAGTCAGTGGAAGCAAATTGGCATCTCCAGAGCCTGACTGATCTCTCATCCTTCACATATCTCTGCTAGGAGAGGTGGGTGTTATTCTCCAAGAATCAAAGAGAAAGTTGAGCAGGACTATCTTGAGTTTGGAGAGTTAACTTTTAGTTATCCAAGTCAGATAAAAGTGGATCTCACCAGCAATATTCAGTCTTGAAAATTTGTGGAGGTTTGGATTTTTTAAAGCACTGACACATTTCGATGCTGGCTTAGTCCACCTCGACCTTCTCAATCCATGTTGGAGTAACAGCTATCTTGAATTTTTATTCCTTCATTTCACACCAAGGCAACACAGCTGCTTTTCCACAGCCGTTGTCACAGCACAGTTCCTCTCATCTCAATGATCCTGTAGTTGGTTTCCAGTGAGATGTTCACAAAGAAATGAGCCAGATCCGTGCTTTGTGGAACACTGGGAATGTCCCAACACTGGATCATTGACATTAGTCCTCTAAAACCTCTTTGGAAGACAAAAACAAATGATTCTATTTGTTCTACCAGAGGAAAATACACCAGTTTTGTTCAAGAGACTGAAGGATTTCTTCTCCAATAAGAGGGTAACAGACATTGCAGTTCAAGCCTTTGGACTGGTTTTATACGTTGCAATATAAATTTGGAAGAGGTGCTGAAGGACCTTACAGTGCCCCTTTGGAGAGGCTTGGCAAGCTGGTCTTGGTTGTTTAAGGCTGTGATGAGAGTTCATCTTGATTCCCAAACTAAGCAAAACTGGCTGTGACCAAACCTGGAGAGAAGATCAAGACTGAAAGCAAGCCTGGATTTTCAGCAGGTGACACCTCTCTCCTGAAACCCTGATTTGGGGAAGAAGAGGAAAATGAGATGGTTGGGAAGTGCTACTGTTCGAATAAGGTGTCAAGTGGCCATTAAGATTCCAACGGGATGTTTGGCAGAAATAGAAATTTTAAATACCAACAACTTGACTCAGTGTTGGACATGAGAAGTTCTTTTCTTCCCACAAATATAAAGACTGGAAGAAAAAGAAGATCACCTTGAAGGGTGAGCAGCCTGCAGGGCACACTTGAACAATTGATTTTGGTCTTGGGACACTTGGGAGCCTCATTAGCTGAACAAACCGAGGTCTATGCTCGTGTTTGAGTTGGTACCTCGGACTTCTTCTACAGTCAAGACAGACAGAGACATTTCTAGGTCACGATTCATCTGACAAAGTGCAGCAGCTGCTTCACAATGGCAGGAATTGCATCCCACAAAGGCAGATTCCTTTCTGTCTGCTGGGAAAGTGACACCCATTCATTAGTTACAGAAGTGGGGCCTCCACACTGTGGATGGCTAAAGTTGGGTGAGGTGAATCTCACCTTCCATTCCAAACTTACTCATTGTCACATCTTTTTGCCACCCGAAACAGAGAGCTAATTTTTTTTTAATTTTGATTTTAAATTAATTTTAAACTGATTTTTAAATATTACCTATATGGAGCAAACAGAAAAGTCAAGGACCAAGGATCTCTTACATTGAAGAGATCTTGTTTATAGTGGAGAGAGTCAAACCCTTAAAACTTCAGAGATTCTCACTGGAGCTCTGTGGGAAACTTTTTCAGTTCTGGATAAAGGACCAGGGGAAGAAATAAAATCCCCTGAAAGAATGACAGGATATCACTCTCTTGCCTCACCCATCTAAGGTATAGAGGGGTGACCAATTGTCATGAGGATGGAAATGAAAGACACCTTAATAAAGAACAGAAAACAAACCATGTACTAAAAACTTCGGCTGTTGCTGCTGAGATAAATTTTCAAAGGACAAAATTGGCAGGGTAGGATCACAGTTTTAATCTTAATGCTTCCAAAAACAACCATCCCAAGATCCTGTCTTGATATCCCAGCCTGGACACACCCAGGGAAGAACATCTGGCTGCACATGGGGCTGCCAAAGCCTGCAAGTGTAAAGTTTGCTCCTCAAGTAGCTCAATAAAGTGTAGATGTAGCCATGGGACGTGACAATAACCAGATTTTCAGAGTAGACCCAAGGAGAAATGAGCAGAGAAAAATTTCTTCAATTAATACCAGATTGATTTCAACTCCTTTGGCTTCGTGTAAACCAGGCACTTCTTTTCCTGAGAAAGGAACTGTACTGCTCAAATAAAGTGTTACAGGTGATCTCTGCCGTTTGAATCACCAATATCTGCTTGATATGGATAAAAATTGCTCATGTCATGACATAAAAAGTGGCAAATATATTTGTTTTTTCTGATAAAATGTGAAATATTTATAGAAAAAAAAGAATAATGCAAAAACATCTGATGTACTGAACACAAGACCTGATGGAGTGAGAACACAAGTGATGCAGAGAGTTGTGCAGCCCCTGATTTGCCAAATCTGTGGTTTCTTAACCCAGTCTCGAGCTGCTGAGCTGAACTCCTCCCCAGGCCTCACTTGATGCAAATTCTTCCAGTGCTCTGGGTTATGAGTTTTAGGAAAGCCCAAGGCTGAGTTTCTAGCGAGCATTGGAGCTGAGGAAAAGTTTGGGGGAAAAAACCTAAAGAATTACATTTTAAATCTTGGGCTGGAGGGGGGAAGCCAGGAAAAAACAGCCACAAAAACTCCCCTAGCCTGAAAAAATAAGGAGTTTTTGCAGGAAAATGCAGCCAGCTCTGGAGGTGCTGAATTCTGCAGAAATATTTTGCTTATTGAGGGGAAATGCACATAAACGCAGCACGTTTTTACACTGTTAAAACTCCTGCACTCCTCGAGAAGTCTTTATTTTTTAAAAAAATAACCAAAACCCAAGTGTAACAAGGCCATATGCTGTCCTTGAGGCTCTGTTGGCAGCATAACAAAGGGAAAGCATGGAGCAAAAAAATTCCGGGCTCTTCCTGGAACACACTGATCCCCTCAGCTCCCACGGAAAGCAGAGATGGTATTTTTGGACTTAACAAGCAACCTTTGGCACCTTGCAAAGCTGGAGCCTCTCGCTTTGGTGCAAGATAAGAACAGGGTGCAAGTCACAAGGATTGAAAGGGCCACAAAAGTTTGTTAACACTGGGATGGCAAAATCCATTTTTAGACATTCCTAAGCACTTCCTAGTCACGTTTTGGGAGCTGGACTAGTCTGAGGTAATACAAGAGGCATGGTTTAGAGGGGGAGGTATTTTTAATAATAAAATATATATTTCTTGAAAAAGATATGATCTCTCCCTCAAACCTTGTCTCTTTTACTAAGCAGGGACTTGTTTGCAGGTCTAGCCTAATATTACCTCCTCTTGACTATTGCACCACAGCTTGTCATGACATTGAAGTGCCAAGGTTCACGGTGACTTTATAACAAATATAAAACAAACACTGCCAGGGCCCATCCTTTCTCCATGTGACAGTGTCCCTTGGCCTCCAACACAGGGTGCCCACAACCAAAGTGCCTGTTGTCTCCAGAATCCCTGCTGAATCCTCACACGGGGAATTCTTTGGGTCGACACTCGCTGTCCCCGGCCAAAATTGTGCCAACATGTTGCTTACAAGGGAAAAACTTTCACAGCTCAGTGCCAGATCCTGCTCTGTTTCATCTATTAGTGTGGATAGAGACAAGGAACTCAACAGGACTGAGATAATAATCTGTCTAATTAAGTTTAGAGCTTTTGCCTCTTCGGAGCACTTCGAAATGTCGCTCAGCCCCTCGCGTTGCATCTCAGGGGTGGAGATGAAGAGCCCCCAAGCAGCTCCACCAGAAAGGTGGTTTGGTTGTTCATCTTGAAGGCTCAGCTTGGCTGGGCAGTTCGAGGCTCATCTGGTGCTCAGGAAGAGCTGTACCAAATTCCCTGCCAAGTGATGTCATCGGTGTTGAGCTAATGATCCAAACAGGGACTGGCACCAGGGAGGGCTGAGTGTCCTCTCAGCTCATGCCATTATCACCTCAGGAAAGCAATTGGAGACTCAGAGATGGGACAGGCCCGCTGAGAAGGGACAAGATGATCCTTTCAGCTTCGACCAGCATTACAACGCCAACTTGTCTATCCAGCAAAGGTCAGGCAGGACTGGGGGTTGGGTGGCAGGACTGCTTTGATGATTCCAGGCTAATTCTTAGCAGCAGGATTAAGATGATCCATTGCTGGTTTGAACAACTATCCTTTCCTGACAGTAGAACAGACATAATTCACAGACATTATGACTTCAGGCCCCTCTACTAAGGCCATTTTAGAGAGAAGGATTTCAGTGGGTTTAAATTGCAGCACTTTTCCTATATATTTTAAGCTCTGGTAGCTATTGTAGGATCTTCTGATCTTGATCTCTCCTTATCATGTGAGCCCGGGCATGTCCTGATGCCCAACCACAGGGCCCTCAAGGGACCCAGAAGCCTCAAAAGCCTCAAACCTTGTTTTCACCACCGTACCTTGGACACAAATCTGCTTCTTGATTTGACCTGAGCAGTGAGTGGGCCAAGTGTGACTCTGCACAGGGCTTTGTGCCTCCAAACCTCATGAAATAACTGAGACAAAATAAAACAGAGCCCTGTAGCCTCAACCCTTTAGCCAAACCTTCTTTCTAGGATGTGAGACAGCAGAAGACATTCCCAATGCTATTATATCCACTTGTTATGTCCCATCTGTCATGCAACAGGCAACAGAGAGGCAATTCCTGCCCCAAGAGCACACCCTGCTCACCAGTGCTGCTGCTGCTGCTGTAAAAGCTGCATCAGCCCCGTGGAAGCTGGTAAAGCTCTCCCACATTTACCAAGCTGGACTAAGAGGACAATTCTTCTCATGCTGCAGCTGCCAAAATGAGAGGGGTCTATACAGAAATGAGCAGTCTTGCCACCTGGAAAAGAGTGGGTAGCACAGTGAGCACAAATCTAGAACCACTCTCTCCTCCACAGAGACGGAAGAGACTCACAGACCTTCTCAGAAAAGCAAAGCTGATGCTACAGAAGGACTTAAAACCTCAAAGTCAGCACTAGGAAAGTGTTGCAAATTGACCAAACAAACCAACAAGATGTGACAAAACCTTCCATAACCAAAGGCATCCCCTTAGCAGCAGGGAAATACTGGGAGAGCAAGGGAAGAAAATCTAAGCTCCTTTCAAAGAGGTGAAGGAAGAGAAATGCTGAAGACTTTCCCCATTTGATCAACCCACCACCAGCCCTCTGAAGATCTGAGGGCACTGTTAATGCTACTTCAGACATGAACTTCATCCAGACCCTACATCTCCAGCTGTGGAGGGCAGCAAGGATATCCCTGGCCCCTCGTTAACATTAATCAGCATGACCAAATCAGATCCATCACTGATTTTCAGGACCTTCCCAGACCACATTCCACAGCAGACGAGAGAAAAACCAGGCTGTCTCTCCCATTCACAGGACAGACCCTTTGTCACTGAGCTAAAAGGAGACCTTTTGGATTTTACAGCAATTTTCAAAGAAAATAACCACCAAGTAAAAACTCCAACCCCATTTCTGAAGCAAATAAAGAACAAATAAGGCCGGGAATTCCGTGGGATTTCTGAGCAGAAACGAACCAGCTGCATCTCTCCCTTTTGCCTAATGCAAGGTGATTAATGAACAGGTTGAAAGGATTATGTATTCAATCTCAAAATTTGGAGATTGTAATGGTCAGACAGGCAACAAATGAGCTACCGTAATGAACCCTCGGTCAAATTAGAACAGTTTAACAAGAAATTGTGCTTTTTGGTATCTCAAGCCCCTCAAACTTCATAAAGTCACATTGTTTCAAAATAAACCTTCCAAAAAGCTCAGTGGGATGGCAAAATGCCCAGATTCAAACACACACTTTGGAAGCATACTTTTCATAGAGATATTTTTCTCGTTGTTAGATTATTTCTTTTTTTTTCCAAATCAACTCCAACCTGTAATTCCATCCGCTACACAACTTCACGAACGCATCTGTATTTCATTCCAGATAGACAAAATACTACACCATAAAAATAGAAATAGGTGGGAACACGCAACAAAAATAACGAAACCAAACCAAAAACCAAGCCAGATTTGTACAGACACCAGATCAGAATGAGTTAAAAAAATGCTGTTTGTATTGAACAATTGTGCCAGTTTTAGGAGAGAAGACTACACAGAGGGGGTCTTGTAAACCAAGGCTAAATCTGTGCTTTGCAGTCCTGTCTTGTGCTTTAAGTGAAACCCAACAGCATTTTCTCCACTGAAATTTATTCATCTTTGGGGTTTATTTCTTGCTTCTTTCTTTCTTTTTTTTTTTCCAAATTTTATTTCCTAAAAGGATTTAAACTCAGTAGTAATTTTTCTCCTTGCTTTAAAAAAAAATAAAAATATGTCAGATTCCACTTGTGTCCAATTCTTTCTGACCACTAATTTTTTGTTTGCTTTGACAAAGCTGTGGAGGAAAATGTTACTTTTCCTGCAGTCTGGTGGAAAGGGAGAAGATTCCCCTCATTTTGCTCCCAGTAAAGTGAGATTCCTGTAAATATTTCCCAGTCAAACTAAGAGTATTTGGGGCTGGATGTTTGGTTTGGGTTTTTTTTCTAATTTCAGCCTATGGGAGCAACATGGGAACTGGAGAAGGAATGCACTGGGAATTCCTGGGAAGGTGTGGGCTTTGTCCCCTCACATTTCTGGCAGCAGGATCGAGCTGTGAGGCTGGAAAGGCTTTTTTATTGGGAATAAACAGATGAGAGATCCTGCCCACCTCAACATTCCTCCCTGATGCTCCAGCACACCCCAGTGTAGGACTCACACAACATTTCTGTGCCAGGTGTTGGTTATTGTGGCATTACTTGCTTGCCACTGGTTTCTCCAAGGACATTTTCCAACCATGTGAGCATTGGGAAAAGTCTTCCTCACTTTACCAGGAGCTCCCACCTTCCTCACCCCTTCTATTGACAGAGCACAAGGTACTGTGTGGTTCAGAATGATGCACGTGACCCAAAAATGAGACAGTTTTCACTTCCCAGTATATCTGTGCACTGACAATGGGGGTCTTTGAACTTGGTGTTAGCCCATCAGGGTGAGGAATCGTTCAACTTCCCAGTTCCATCCACAGCCATCCTGAAGGAGATTCATCCCACGTGCCTTAGACAAGTGTCTTAGTTAGCAGGGGGTGAACTGTCCTGGAGAAACTCTTTGTCTCCCTCCATTCCCACAGAAAGGGCCTGGATTAGTGACTCTGGGTCACTGGCTGCCATCAGACAGACAGCATTTCAATGAATGTGGTCCCCATGCTCAGGGAAATGCTACATTTCAGTTATTTCAAAGAATTAAATCCCTCTCCACTCTAATGGAAACAGGGGAACAGATTTTTCCTTCATCAGTCCTAACAGCCCCTCTTTGTAGGCTCCCTCTCCTCCTCCTGCCAAATTCAGTGTTAAGATCAGAAAACCAAAATTGAAAGATCAGGACTGCAAATCGTTTTCTTTCAATTTTGCAGTTTGATTCCAGTTACAAACAGGCTGTGTTTGGGGAAAAGAAACAAAAATAGAAGTAAACCAACTCATGTTTGACAATTCTGGTGTCTATCTCACATCTCAAAAATATCACTTCAATGGAAAAGGAACAGAAATAATAACCAGTCACTCATGAACACAGTAGTGATTCTAGTGTACAGGAAAATAGGATCCAGACAGGATTTTACAACTGAGAAGGGAACATTACAATAAAGATTATGACATTTTATGAATATTCGTGTTATAGCTTTGAGCTTTATTGCAAAGCAAAAAATATATATTTGTATATATATATATATATTTTTATCTACATATCACCTCTGACATTGTATACAACACGAAATCACGAGAAATCAAAGAAATCATAGTGAGGTAGATACAAAACAAGGGGATGTGGAAGAATCCAGCTGCTAAATTTGGCTTAACACAACTGTCATTAACATATGTATATCCAACACAGCAGTGAGCTTTGATTCACAGCTTGGTCGATGGATCCTACTAACGCTGATATTGATATTAGAGCCCATTTAGTAACGATGCCTTTTGGGAACGGGGAGGAAAGTAAATCAGAAGCGTTTCCTACAAAACCAGTCATCTCCAAGGGCAAATTTCCCATTGATTTTCCATGACTTTTAATGGGGATAAAACAGCTCTGAGAAATAGCCTGTGTTCTAGGGGTGGTGCCTGAGGGCAAACAGGGGGGAGCTCCACAGCTGGGGATTCTACTGGGGCTGAACGGGAGCAAAAGAAAGATAAACCACTTCCCCTTCCACTTTGATGGCCAAGAGGAAGCAGCACACCCTGGGGATGCTTGAGGCCACATCCAGCAATGTGTGCTCATGGATATCACCTTGGGCTTGTTGATGGTGGCCAACCAAACAAGGCTTCAGCAGAAGGGCAGCCCCTTGATGGATTCTGTTGCTGTTCTCAGGCAACAGCAGATATGTGGCAAGAAGGATGCAGTGACCAGTGGTGGTGGTACCTGGTGGGATCTGCTCTCCCACAAGGAGACTTGTTAAGGCACCTGGATGACTGGGGCTCATCAGATAATTCTCAGCACATCTCAGCAGGGATTTGGAACAGCCTTGGGCTTTTAGATTTAATCTGTCAACCCAGGAAAATATGCACCTGGTGCTTCCTGCTGCAGGTGAAAAGACACAGAGATGAGAGGCAGTGGGTTTAGCTACAGCAAGGGAGGACCAGGTTGGACATGGGAAAACATTTCCAATATGTTTCCAGCATGGTTGGTAAAAGTTCTTTAGGCCATTGGACCGTCTTCATCCATGAGGTGGCACGTGCAGCGAAGGATGGACATGGCACCCTCATATCATTCAGGAGCCACAAGTTACCAGGGATGTAAGGAGCTCTCAGGTGCCTTATGGAACACAAAGACAAAACCAAGTTTGAAGCTCTGGACTAGAAAGCCCCTTTGCTGCTGCTCAAACATCTCCTGACCTTCTTGTAAATGTAGGATGGGACACCCTGGAATGAGTTTGATTCCCCAGCTGTTCTGCAAGCAACGACAACCTGAGCTTTATTCTTGTATCATTTACAATGTCATGGCTGAATGAAAGAAAATGAGGAGAATTGACCAGAACAGATTGCGAAGGAGCAGGAGAAGAAGCCCATGTGATTGTTACCAGAAGGCTGTGTGAATCAACAAAACAAGTCCCTGTTGGAGAATGACCTTCTCCTTCAGGGAAACACACAGAAGGTTATTGCTTGTGCATTGATTTTCAAGGGTTTGGGGTTTTCTTGTGAACCCTTAGAGGGACCAGAACATGGTCACAGAAAGGGTTCAACACTAAAGAAATTCAAATTCCCCCAAATCTTGAGTGGGTCCCACTCTCTGATCCCTTTAGTCCTGGGAGGGGAATGCCTGAAGTGGATGTGCCCCTGTGGCAGGGGCTGCAGAGTCATCACAGGGCTGCGTTGAATCATTTTGAATACCCATTAGCAGAGCACAGAGAGGACAAGTCTCATGAGAAGCCACGGTGGGAAGTGTTTTGGAAGCATGGCAAATGCTGTCCAATTTTGATGGGATTCAACTCACCCAAACATAATCACATAAAGGCCACGCAACAGATCTAAACTGGAAACCAACTGGGATTAATCCCTACCAGGAGTATCTTGGAATGGAATAGACCTTGATAACCCAGGAGATCCCCAGATCTTCTGGCTAAATTAGAGGTTTGGATCCCACACTCATAGAGCCAGTAGGGAAAGAACTTTGGACAAACATTCCCACCCAGGGGTGTGTGCCAAGAAATTCTCTCTTAGAGGCTGAAAGCTGGAAGTTCAAAGTGAACTTGTCCTGTTGTTTGCCAAACCCACTCTTATAGATTTGATTTTTCATGTCACAAAAAAAGGCCATTTTGAACTGAAATACAGGTCTGGTTTTATTTTGGACTCCAATGGGTGGATTGCTTTGCTTCGAAGGGACTGGTTAATCCAGAGGAAAGCTTTACTGTCAAACATCTTCCATACTTTTCTTTCCCTGAATAGATTTTCTAGGTGAGTCATGGAACAAGAAACCTTTGTAAGCTCCTTCCTTTAAGAAACTAGAGTGTATGAACTTAAAAGATTATGGATTGTGTCAAACTTGCCCTGTAGGTTCCTCCATTTACTGAATGTAGCAATTAGGAAAGTATCTTCATTTTTTTTCCTTAAAACTTTAGTAAACTGGGGCAGAGGATGACTCCACTTGGCCTCCTTAGGTGGGCACCTCTCAGCATTGCATTTTCAGGTGTTCTGACTTAAAGTGAGCCCAGGGTGGGGAAATACTGTCTTCTGAAAATGTGGATTAATCATTAATAATCATTAACAAAGCCTGAAGATGCCAGAATGGCAGGTCCAAAGGACAACTATAGCTCCTATAGCAAACACCAGCCACTACCAGAGCCCAAAACCTGCCAGTAGACAGAGGAGACCAAAGCCTGTCAGCAGCTGGAAGAGCCCGTGTTTGTGCAGGAAGAGCAGATAAGGAGACCCTCGAGGTGTTACAGCTGTGTTCCACCATTAAATAGACAATGGGCAGCATGGAAAGCTGGGTGAGATGTCCTACAATAAATTACTTGGGTGTGACAGCTGCTTTCTGGAGAAACGAGTTACATGGAACACCACCAGGAGGTTTCTGAGCCCACCTGGATTTACAGATCAACTACCTGACTGTCCACACTTCCAGCCAGGGCACTGTGTGAGATGGGAAGATTGCATCCAGCTTTTCCACTGTTGTTGTTTCCAGGTAAATGTGGCTGCAAGTTCAGCAGGAAGACTGACATGAAGTTCTTGGTAAGGACTCAAATGCTAAAGATTGGCTGAAAGAAGCACCTACGATGGCACAGACTGATGTGGTCACTTGTGTTGCCACTAATACATGGAAGAGGTGCCACGAATCCATTCCCTTCATCCCTTCCCACTCTTGATGGCTTCAGTAAGGGCCCTTTCTGTATCCACAGCTGTCCCCTGGTCACTTGGAAGAGCTTCACTAAATCAGGTGTCCAGTGAGTCAGAACTGGGGTTTCATCTGTCCTACCTCAAGAAACTTGAGGTCACAGAATCACCGAGTATCTCAAGTTGGAAGGCAACCAGAAGGATGCAGACCATGGAGTCTGTGTGTAGTATTTCAGACAAGAGTGGGCTGATGGCAGCAACCCAGGATTTTGCCCTTGGCCAAGTAGTTTCAGCACCTGGAGGTACCAAGGCTGAGCAGAGCTGGATGAAGAGATTTGAGGAGTGTTTGCATCGTGGGCCATGGCTCTCAAGGATGGGGAAGCCTCGAGAGGAAGGAAGAAGCACAACACCTAAACAATAACAGTGAGGGGATGAAGGTCAAAGCATGGCCCAAGGAGGCAGCAGTGGCTTCCTGAACATAAGAGAGATGGAGAACAAGGGGTAGGTTGGTGAAGATCTCACCGTAAACTGGCCCGAATCACCTCCCACCGTCACGGAGAGGGGACCCCGCGGTATTTGCAGAGCAGGACCATGAGTGCAAAGTGCTTAAAGGCTTGGTAAGCAACAGCAACCCCTGTTGGACAGGCACAGAGAAGTGGGAGTGATGCTCGAAGCTGCAAGGTGAGCCAGTGGTGGGTGTGGGACGTGACAGCATCTCGTGGGCGCACGTTTTCCTGAGCTCAGCACTGGACGACCCTGTTTCCTCACCAACACTCTCTCCTCAGCACCCGTTGATGAACTGGGGTGGGGAAAGAAAGGTTCTAAAGGCTAAATCCCCCCAGAAGTATGCACTGGGAATAGCAGGGGAGGAGAATTTTCTACCTCTCCGGACAATTTCTAGATATTTTCTACGTTTCTAGACAATTTTCTACCTTTCTACCCATCTAAGGACAGGGAAGAAGTTTACTCAGTAGAGTCAGGCTATTTATTACAGCTTAAAGGACTACAAAACCTCTACTTCAATGGTATAGATGGGCATGATCCTGTGTTTGGATGTGTGTATATATTATACACACCCTCCCATGGACATACGCTATTATATATTTCTATAATATATAATATAGTATATAATACACACACACACACACACACACACACACACACACACACACACGTGAGATACTCAAACATCTGAACTCCTCCTAGTCATAGAATCCAAATGCTCTTCTTTGAGGGTCAGGTAACACTCACTACATTTTCTATATAGACAACTTTGTACATACAAGTCGTAAAGTGCGTTAAAAAGCGCGTAAAATTTTCTATGTAGAAAACTATGTACATATAGCACACACATGTACTAGAACACTTGGAGTTAAGCCAAATTTCACCTTCATCTTCACATCCCCAATACCTACGATACAAAACCAGAAGTAGAAAAAAAAATATAGATAAGGAAACAATAATAATAATAACAAAAATAAAATTCCTAAAACCCGAGAGAGAGAAATGAACCAAGAAACAAAACCAAACCCCCCCAAAAAAACCCCAGTCAACAGAAGCCTGGCACATGTAGAAAACATCGATTCACTTAGAGAACATAAAGAGGGTCATGTCCGAACCTCCTTTTTCTTAAAAACAAAACCAAACCAAACCCCTTTTGTTTGTCTGTTTGTTAGCTCTTATTGTTTGAGAAAAGTCACAGTAGCACTCTCACCTTGAACCAGAGTTTGGAACTTTTTGTGTTTCTTTGTACAAAAGAAAAAACGGTTTAGGTTATGGAAAATAGTTGGGAAATTTGAGGTTGGAGAGAGGAGATAGAGAGAGAAACTGGAAGATTGCATAGTTGTGAACAGTGGCTTCTCATCAAGGTGAAAAAGTGCATCATCTGATAAAATAGCATTTGATTATTATTTTTTTTTTTGTTCGGTTCCATACTTTTGTTTTTTCCTCAGTCAACTGTACATGTCACACATGAAAAGGTATTTACAGCACACACACATGCTAACATTGAACGTCTGACACTGAAACAGCCATTCTTTAAATGTTCCATCAGAGTTTGTTCCATGCAAATTTTGTATTCTCTTTAAATACATTTTTTTGCTACATCCTAAGACCACAGACTTGTCTAAGCCCATCTCATGTAATTTTGATCATTAGCAACACAAAAAGGGGAAAAGCACCAGAATGGCTCGGTTTGATCACCAAACCTCTGCTTTGACTTCTTTCTTTTTTTATTTTAAATTTTAATTCCTTCATTCACTGCTGGTTGTTTGCTCTTATTTTTTTTTTCTTTTTAATCATTATTATTTTTTTGATTGGTGTTGACATTTGATCACTTTAATTTTTCAGAGATGGGAAAAAACAATTGACTTTTTTTGTTTCTCAATAAGCATTCTTGAGGTAAGAGTTATGCTCAGCACCTGGGGCAGGCAACAAAGCTTTCAAAAGCATTTGAGAAATGAAGTGTGAGTCCAAACACTGTCACCAACATCTTACACTAACAACAAATCCAAACAAATAAAACTGGCGTGAATATTCCAGGTTTTCATGCAGGCTAAACCTCCCACCCGCTTTCCAACCCTCTTTCCTTTCCCCAAAAATCACAAACAGAATGAAAAGGAAATAAAAGCAACTTGGCACGTTCCCTCTTGCACCAGCCAAAGGAATAAAGACAGGTGTTGTGCATTAAAAAAGATACTTCAAAAGCTTTTCATGCTTGCTGCCTGCCCTGAGTGCATTTTAATATATGTCTGATCATTTACATTTATATAGGAAAGTCATATTTGTTACACTTTATACAGGATCACTTCGTTTTTGTCCTTTTTAAACCTTTTCACTTGTGGGTTTTTCTTCTTTTGGAAAATGAGTTGGATATAACAATCTACAGTAAGGCTGCACAGGAAGAATACTGTGTATTTAATTTATTTTCTTTTTTTATCTCTAAGAACCAAAGTATATAAAATGAGGTTTGATTCTAGCACCTTTTACAGTTATTATTGGTGTTGTTCCCTTTAGGAGAAAAGACCTTCACTCAACATCTGTTCTACCATCTCTCTCTGGTCTCAGCAATACTTCAAAGGTAACAATAAGGTGACAATTGACCCAACCCAGCAGTATTTTGATGAAATAAAACCCCCTCTCTCCCCTGAAGTCAGGCAGAACTACTCATGTGAGCAAGGCAATGCCTTCTCCTCCCTCTTCCCCACCAGTGAGGGCTGCTTGGCTCACTTGGAGCAGCGTGGAGAACCGAGCATCCAAAGAGGGAAAAAAATCCCCCCAGGTGGTGTCTCGCTGGGGCAGCTGAGATTTAGAGGCTCCACAGCAGATGGTTTTGCTTGGGGGGAATAAGAGAGCTTGCCACAAGGTGAGCTGCATCACCTTGGGGCAAAGAAAAGGCAAGGATGCTGCCTGGGATTCTGGAATTCTGCCTCACCGACCCCTTTCACAGCAAGGGGACACCTCCCCACGCCTCAGCAGGAGGATGGTGTTGGGATTTTGAGAGATTCTGAGACATTTCTGTGATGTGAAACAGCTGAGTGCATTTCAGAGGGGCGGGAGGAGAGAGGGGAGCCAGAAAAGTAAAAATTGGGAATTAGAAGCTCCTTGCCAAGGTTGTAACACTTTGCAGGACGTTGAGCTGTTGGTTTCACTCGAGCAGTGTGTAACCCTGCAGGGGAATGGTCCATTCCCCATGCAGGAGCATCAGAACCTCAATTATATATATATATAGTTATAACTATAGCAATCTATCTATCTATATTTATATAAGTATACATTAAAGTCTGTTACTGCACTGGCACCTAATACAGAGGACAAGGACTGGCGCTGCTGTCGGATGCAAGTGGTTGCCTTGACTGAAGTCCTGTGAAGGGTAAAAGCACCACAAGAAAAGGCACCACGAGGCTTTGAGAGTTGAAATGTTGCTGCCCTAACAAAGCCATCGTCAACAAACACAAAGAGTTTTTTGGAGTCAATGAGGGCAGGTGGGGCCAGGCCAAAACCTGGCCTCGCTGATGACAATAAAACAAGGGTTTTCCCAGAAAAAAACACCACCAGGATTTATGCAGGGTGGCTGGTGCCTTGGTGAAACTGAGACCAGACTTTGGTCCTTTAAGGGGCATGTTGATTTTGCGAGCTCTTATTTAGCACTTTGGACAGTTCTTAACAGCCTTCCTAAGTTAAAATGGCCACATTTTGCTGTGTTCAACATGTTTGCACCGATGGAAGAGAGGCAGGACTGAACTTGGAGTTCTCAAAGAATGATCTCACTTAAAGAGGGCACAGCCTGACGTGGAGGGCCCCCTGGGATGTGCTGGATGCCTTCTGCTTCCACCAAACCAGGGGAAGTCGGAGGCACCCAGCGAGTCTGATCTCATCCCTCTGCAGAGCCCTGCCCTGAATATCTCAATCTGTCACTCCCTGGGAGCCCAGAGAATGAATTGTCCTGGACATAGGCAACAATTTTGATGGGTTTACCAAAGTCCTGCCAGGCTGAGGCAGAGATAAACCCTGCATGTCTGGTTTGCCGAGGTCTTAACCCCTACTTCTCGTTCCCTCCCTAATCAACATGCACTGAGCTTTTGTGTTGGCCCTTGCTCTGTTTCTTCTGCTCATAAATTCATGTTCAAGCACACACACACATTACCCTCCAAGAAAACAGAGCAAGAGCTGGGCAATAAGACATTCCACATCCTCAGAGCCCTCCCGTGGAACGAGAAGTCTCTGCAGACACTGTTGTCATCAACAACGCGCTCCCCACGCATCAGGTCGTCGCTTGGTGATTGAAAAAGAAAAAGAAGAGACTCGCAGGCACTCTATGCCAAGTTAATAGCACCAGTTTTGCATCGTGTTGACACCTGTCAGCCCATCCCATCCAAAAATCCCTAACTCTTCCGACAGCTGCTGACAGGCAGCCCAGCCCTGCTGTCGGTGGCATCGCACTGAGGCAAGGACAGTGCCAATGAATTTGGCAGGAATTCACCCGCTGGGCACAGAGGAGGGTCAGCTCTGCCCTTGGCCACTTCTCTTGGCCAGCTCAGAGCAGGGGTTGTTGGCAGCCCTGTATCACCCAAGCACCACGTGTGCAGCTTCTGGCAGGAGCTGAAGTGGTGCTGGAACACCACTGTGGGGGAACAGATGGAATTCCCTGTGGCAGGACTTGAAGTAGTTTTCCTTGTTCATTCAGACCTGCTTTTGGGGGTCTCATTTGGATGCTGGTCTCTCTAGACCCCCAGGAAGGATGGTTCAGGTATAGAAGTGACCTAGGAAGGAGCCAAACTCTCCCAGTTGAAGTGGCAGATCCTTAGTGCTAACTTGAATGGGTGGGCATCTTCACCTGCAAGCCATGCTGATCGGAATGGCACTGGAAGGATGAATGACCTGCGTTCAGAAGGGGCTGAATTTGATTAATAAGGCAAATTCAAGGCATGGGCATGACTAAGTTTCAAGCTTAGTAAACAAAAATTGTCCTTCTTGCTAGGAAAGCTTAGGCCATTATTTCTGCCTGATGTGCCTGATCTAGAGGCTCTGGGGTGAACAGGCTTCTCCTCGGAAGGATTTTCAACCACACAGGATTTAGGGTGGGAGAATAAGATATGGGGATGCCTGTGGCATGAACTCTTAAGAAAGCACCTGAGGATCCATGTGCTCTTTCCATCTCTGCTTTCTTTTCCATGACCCACCAGGACTGTAACAAATCCTTGGTTTCTCAGTTGACTTCCCTGTATTCTTTCCAGAGGGAGAGTGGGGACAGAGAAAAGCACTTCCCAAAATCTTAATGTGGCATTTCAGATCAATGAAATGAAAAATCACTCCCTCTTTTGTGTCTGCTGAGCTACACAGAGACAAGGGAAAGGGGACATGGTGGATTGTTTAGCCACCACCACAGCCCTGCAGGGCTTTTGATGCCAAAGTCTTGAATGTTCACCAACATTGACTAAACAATCCTCACATCACTCTTGTGAGGGAACTTTTACGCTTCCCAATTTATAGATGAGGCACAGAGCAAAAAAACCAACAAACCCCAAACCCCCAGGTGTCCTGCTGTAACAGCTTCTTTTCACCACTTTGTAGTGATTGGGGAATTTGTTCTCCTTGATTAAGGTTTATCTGAGGAATCAAGTGCAAGAGCGTTTTCCAGGTTTTTGAGTGTTAACAACGAGCTCCAGCAGTGATTAGTCAAATTTCAATGTTTATGGGAAAAGTGGCACTTCTGCAATAGAAGTATCTAAATTGTGCTATTCTCTGTGTCGGTGCCAATTTTCCAGTACTATCAAAATTCACTAATCAAAAACTTTCCCAGGGTGAGAGCTAATTTGAGAAGGTACCGTGGACTTTCGGGATTCCTTTCAATTGGAAGAGCTTTGCAAGGAGGAGGGTCGACAAAGATCTTTAAATGCACATCTTGGGGTAAGGATGGCAGAGATCCAGGGCTGGAGGTGGGATTGGTGATGGGAGCCAGGCAACAGCCTGACCATTCCCACATCACGTGCCCTGGAGAACAGGTACTAAGGAAGATACTGCACCTGCCAGCAGAGACAATCCTAAAACCCCCTCAGCTCTCCCAACCAGCAGCCCGTGGCAGAGATGGAGAGAAAACGTGGATCTTCAGGAACTCCGATTCTGCCTTCTGTATATGACAGTGCATCCAAAAATACACAAGACAAAGGGATGGCATTTCCTCGCAATCAGAAAATCATCCAAAGCCCCCAAAATAGAGACCTTTTCTGTGGAAATCCTGGTTTTCAGGGGAACAGCTCTGTGGTGGGTCACACTGTCAGATTCCTGAGCACATCACCATTAGTCTGGAGCAAGGAACACCCAGGAGACCATCAAGAACCTCTTCCTATCTGTTATCTCATACTGGTTTCATACTGGGTAAATCAGCTTTAGTGGAATGGTCTGAACTTGGCCTGATGACATGACTGGAAGTCACCAAGCCAAGATGTGAAATAGTCCTTCCCTGAGAAAATGAAGCACTCTTGAAACTAATTCCCATTCCTCATTGGAAAAAAAAGGCTGGAATGGTAAAAGTCTGCAGAATAGAAACATTAGTCAGAACCACTGGGTTTTGTTTTTCTCTGATAGGACAATATTTTCCACAAAAAAAAACCCTCAAGATTTAAATCCATTTTGGGTGGGGGGGGGGCACATTTTGTAGCACATGGCAAACTTTGATGTTCAGGATTAAATCCCTTCCCTCTCACTCTCCCTACACAGAAAAGATGGGACCAAAGGGTTTGGCTGTGATACTTATTTAGACACTTTTCCAGAAAACACACATCACAGCTCTCCTCCAAATGGCTGCAATTACACCCAATTTAAGGCTGGTTTAATTGCTCGAGTAGTTCTGGGATGTCTATGGGTAAGTGCAAACCAGACCACTTTCCCTACTACTTATCCATCGTAAATTTGTTGACTGGTACCTTCAGTAAATATTGAAAAAAGCCAGGTTATGTGAGAATGGTGTGAAACTTGGGCTGTATTTTCTCTTGCAGCAGCATCAGCTCACAGGATCAGAGAATCACAGAATATCCTGAGTTGGAAAGGACCCACAGGGATCATGGAAGTCCAACTCCTGGCCCTCCACAGGACAACCCCAAGAATCAACAGGACAACCCCAGGTGAAGTCAAGGAGCTTCAGCTTCAGCCTACTGACATTTCCATGGGCTCGTGTCCCTGCGTGCACTCGAATGCCCTCAGAAACCGAAACAAAATCCTAAGGAGAACAGATTGCAGGTGTAATCAGCTGGCATTTGTCCTGGATCTTCGCTAGTTAGGAAGGAACAGTGTTTGCTCTGCAAGGGGAAGGAGGGGAGGAAAGGCGGGGGCGGCGTGCAGGTGGTGCTCAGCTGGCTCTGAGGGAGGGAGGATCTGGCACTGGCAGGGAGTTTTATTGGTAAATACAGCTCAAAAGGAAAATATGAGCTGCTTGTCCTTGTGACTGATGAACGGGGATGGCATCTGGAGGGAAAACAATAATCATTCCCTTGGAGTGGCATTTGGTGTTTGAATTTTTAAGGGCTTGAAATCAGATTTGGAGGGTTTAATGCCTGCAAAGGAGGGCCCTGTTTGCTGTGGGTCTTAACAGGGCTGTTCTCATTGCAGTGGTGGGAGGAGAAACCATCTCTTCCTCAGCTAAAGCCTCCGGGTAGGACAGGGGTGTGCTACACTCAGATGGCTTCACTTGGGAAGATAGTCCTGCTTTTGTCCAACTTTTGCCTGGGTTTTGACAAAACCTACAAGCTCAAACATGAAATCTTTTATCACAGGCTTAGAAAAAGAGCAATAGGGTCCAGTTTAGGCACCCTGGCACCAATAGAAATAACTGCTTTTAGCATGGAGAACGTAGGGAGGCACCTGGCCATCAATGGAGCTTTACTGACTTAGATACTGACTCTGCGTTTGACCCTCATTTCTGGTCTCATATTGGCTTCCAAATTTCTTAAGAAGTGGAAGGTCAGGTGGTCCAGCATTTCCTCAGAAGGCCCTTAAGCTTCTGATGGTCTTTTAATTAAAAGAAAAAAGCCTATACAAGGAATGTTTATTTCAACCCTGCTTGCAAATCCCAAATTGCCAGCACCTCACCCCAGAAGTGTCCCTCCTCATCTCAAAAAAGCCCTTTGGAATTCACAACGTGTTCATATATATATTAAAACATATATACTGTTGCAGTAACGTGGCATGTATGCTCGTCTATATTCCCATGGGATTGGGGATATGGACCCAGACATACATGTTGATTAGTCCCTTTCATCCTGAAAATTCATAGCCACCCATTTCACTTCAGGCTTAATTTATAGGAGGAGGAATTCTCTCTCCTCCTGCTGCTGAAGGGGGTCAGGTGCAAGCACAGCCAGGTGTTCTCCCTGTTGAACAGTACATTTTCAGGAAAATTAAAGGGTGGTTTATCGATAAAGTGAACTGTCTTTTTTTCATATATATATATGTGTATATATATATATATAATGCCCTCAATACCTTATAGGCTATATCCTATTTAATTCCACGAGGTGGGCAATAACCAGCTTTGAAAGCAGTCTGCATCTACATCTTTTTGCTCTAATAGATACACATGAGACTTTAATTGCTTTCAAAACCACACTTGCCCTCTCTCACCCCTCTGAGTCCATCCCTGTTCAAGACACAGATGTGTGGTGCTTCTTAGGACAAAGAGGGAATATCTATATGTTGGACAGCATTTGGTTGGGTCAAACGAAGCAGTTAGCATAGCACCGAAGGAGTTACATTGCTGTTTTTTTCCCAACTTCAATCTTTTTTTTGTTGTTTTTCTTTTTTTTTTTTTTGGAACAGAAGCAGTAAAAAGAACCCAGAAGCACTGAGCTGAGTGCTTAAAACAGGGCAAAGAAACAGCTGGGGAGAAGGATGGGGAAGGAGCAGACCCAAAGCCGGCGCAGAAGATCAGTGGCCCATCTGCAGGAGTGGGGCTTCTGAATTTGCTCTGCCCCAGCAGGAAGATGTGCAGCTGCCTGGAAATTCAGGTGGAAGAGCCTGGCCCATGTAGCCAGAAGGATTTTGGACTCCCTCCCCATGGTGGGTGCAGAGAAGGGACGGGGAAGGTACGTGGCAGACCGAGACAAAGCTTCCTTCTTGCTTTGTGCAAGGCGAGTCTTGGGTTAGAGAAGACAATGGCCACCTGAAACACCACCTGCCTACCCAAAACAGACCAGACTTCACAGTCCTTACTCAGGAGAAGAAAATGAGACCCAAAGACAAACCCCAGGAGTTTTGCCTGAGTAAGGAGTGTGTGAGTAGACTTCACAAAGCTTTTCTAAAAGGGAGCAGGGAGTCTTGCCTGGCATTGCATTTCCAAAAGAGACATTGTATAATGGTCAGGACACTTAGACAATAAAAACACTCGGCTCAAAACCACAAAGATTAAAACAAACCCAGGCTTCCTATCTTTTTCCCTTCCGAATTATCTGACCAGCGGTGATATTTGGAGCCATGAACTGGATCCCTTCCCTCGTTCTAAAGAAAGTTATCCTGGCTTTCACCCAAGTGGCTTGGGGTTCAAGCAGGGATGAATCCACCTCGACGGACACGTCATCGACAGTCAAAACTCCCGTGGATGGCAAGGGAAGTTTTGCCTGTGGTAGGACAGTGAAGGCAGGCCTGGTCTGGTGTCTCTGGATGTGGCACAGATTTTCCTCCAGGAAAGTGGGTACTTGGAGAAGAGTCGTGCAGGAGCAGCGTTGGGTCTAACTTATCCTTTCACGTCCCACCTTCTCCCTTTGCATAAGGAAACTTCAAAAAAACCCAAAAGCTACTGTACAACCGAGCAAACTGCAATTATTGTGCTGTCTTAGGCAGTCAAGGAACTTAAAAGGCAAAAACAGAAAGCAAAAAGGTTATTTTCACGTGTTTATCAGTTGAGACACTAGTTTTCCCATGCCTAGAAGAGTCCTCAGCAATACCAGCCTCCCAAATAAGGTCCAGGCTATTCCAAAACAGCGTGAGCAAATTTTTCACTGTATTCAGATGGAAGCTGATGACTGAAAGGTTAGTGCACATTAACCGTGGCTGATGAGAGCGACTTTTAAAGAAATTCAAGTATTCATCAGTAATCTGTTCGGTTCAGAAATACTTTTTGTCATCTTTAGTTTCAAGTTTCCAGAAACAGCAAGGAAAAGGGAAAGGTCACCTGTTGTGTAAGAAAATAATATTGCAAACAGTGCTGTTACATTTGACCAGGAAAGCAAGGCTATCCAGCACAATTTTCTCCATTCCTTGCTTTTGGGGAGAGAAAAGACTTAAGACTACTTTCTCAACACACGCAGGTTTTCCTCCTGCTTGTTGTAACCAACCCTTTTACTGCTCATTCCCCGTATAACAGCACAAACCCAGCAAGAATGAATTTTTTACGGCGCACTTCCAGCACCTCTCACACGCATTAACTTAAGCCTCACAACACCCCTGTGAGGTAGGTAAATATTATTATACCCATGTACAGATGGGTAAACTGTAGGCACAGAAAGGTTAAATCACTTGCCCAAGGTTACACAGCAACTTCGTGGCAGAGCTGGGGTCGAAACCCAGGAGTACTGTCACCCAAAAATCTGCAATGACTTTTAGACCGTGGCCAATTTCTACGCTCGCTGTAAAACACCGTCTGACAAACACAGCATTGCACAAATCCAAATAACTCCGCGCATTACAAAGTGCCTGGTTTTCAAACAGTTGCCTTGCTGCATGTGTCCCAGAGGAATGGGGAAGGGAGAGAGAAATTTATGCCCTCAAATCATTTTTGTCCACTTGCAACGCTTGGTTTCATCAAAGGTTTCGGTTGGGGTTGGTTTTTAGGTTTCTAATATGCAACAGGAAAGGATAGTCCACATTATTTCATGCACAACATGACTTTCCAATTGGGTTCTGTGCATGTCTGAATACACACTAAAGGTCCAGATGGTTTATGCTGATTTATTTTGATTGTCACCAATTGCCTCCCTCCTCATCAGCAAAGAGCCAGTGGAACATATGCAGTGATCTGTCACCTCATTTCCTCATTTTTCTCATTATCCCACTGTCTGAACTTCAAGTAAGGAACACGAGTTGAACACAGGCAATATCTAGCACAGCAGGAAGGCTCCTACCTTTCTTCACATCGCACCTCGACAGAAAAGAGCCACCACACCCTTAATTCCCAAGTTCAAACACAACAGAACAATGAAGCAATTCTGAACGTGCTTATGGAGAAATAAGCGGATTGCAACAATCTCTAGCGGTACCCAAAGGTCTGGAAATGCGTTCTGCACACAGTGAAAGGTTTGCCCACGTCTATTTGGGATAGCCTCAAATCTTCTCATTCAAACCAGGCTGAGATTCTCTGCACCAGAATACACCTGAGCTCCAAGGAAAAATGAAAACAGCAATCAGAACCCTGGGAAAAATACCAAGCCCAAGGCCCCGGGGGCTTGAGACAACTGCCAAAATAACAGCATGCAAACTTTTCAGCAAGCAAAGGGTACGCAAAGGAGTTCACACCATCCCTACCGCCCTCCAGCAGCTGCCTCAGCTTCTGCAGGGGTTGTCAGAGACCTTGTTTTGTCGTGGTTGTTTTGGGGGTTTTGTTTTCTGGTGGGTTTTCTTTTGCATGACCACATTCGATCTGAACAGAACCCAGCGAAAAGCAAACCCAGTAAAAGAAGAAAATATCCTAGAAAAGCCTGTCTCCACAATTTTCCTCTGACTCTGGCAGCTTCCGAATTGTCTCCTGCCCAAGCTGCCCAGCAAGCAGGCACTAAAAGGTTTTGCAAATGCACAGTAGTAAAGTTTTCCTTTTCAAAGCACCTCTGAGCTTCAATGGAATCAAGCTGGATGAACCTCAGACCACATTTTCTTCAGGAGGTTTAGTCAGGTATGTGGGTGACAGGTGGAACATGCATTTCTGGGCAGGGACGAAGGGGAGGGATAAATTGTGAAGTGAATCTTGAGTGTACAAAAATACAGCTGAAGAGCACGGGGTGATTGTGCTCTGAAAGTCAACTGCGATGCTCCCCTCGTGAGCCAGGTTTTAGCACCCCATTGACTAAAGCTTGGTATTCATTTTGGCCTGTTTCATCTAGTCGGGTTTAAATAAAAATGCATGCAAATGAGTGCTGACTTTTGGCAGGTGCAGAGAGGGAGGGAGTGAAGCAGAGAATTAGCTCCAATCCCAAACGCTGAAAATAAATATATTTACACTTGAAATTGGTGGCTCGCTTGCGCTTTCCACTGTAATCATTCAACACTGGCTCCTCTTCTGCAGTTCAGGTTGGAAATGCTGTGGATAAAAAATGCCTTGTGTGGGTGGCAAAGCATGACAAGGGCATGGGCAGGGACCTTGTAATTCCTGTCTTCCCATTGTTGATTCGGTCTGGTCTGAATCATTCCTGTCTCCGAATTAGCTGCCTATGATTGCATAACACTATCACAGTAAACATGCCACCCATCTGACATGGACGGAGGGATGGATGGGTTGACATCAGAGCGATAAAAGTGACGCTGTTTGCAAAACAACCTCAGCAAAAAGAACAGAGTGAACTGAAAAACAACTTGTCCATCGAATCAGGCAGAAAATAGAAAAATGCCAGATCGGAGCTGACGCTCTCCACCACGTCCTGAATCCTGGTCTGTGGCACAGAGTGACATCTTTATTAGCAAATTAAGCACTTCCAGGATCCATTCTGGCCATGAGGCCAGCTGGTAAATGCTGGCCCCGTCCACACTGCTAAAATCTTCCACCCTTGATGCAGAGCAGCTGCATCCAAACTGCCCAGTGGGGATGGTCTCTGGCCAGTGGCAATGCCTGGGCCTGCTGGAGTGGGTCCAAACCATGCCAGGGAAGGTTTGAACAGTATAACAGTCGGGATGGTGGAGCCCTCGTGCCTTGGCTTTGCCCTGGCATGGCATGGTTGGCTGGTTTAGATGATTCCAGGGTGAATCCAGCAGCACAAACATGCCAGAGAAGTTGCCCACTGGTCTAAATACAGGCTCAACCTTCTCCATGGCAGTTTGAAAAACTCCTCACTCAGTGTCTTCTGGCAAGGAGCTGGGACATGGTATAACTAAGCTACCAGGGAAAGATGAGGAGTTAAAACCAAAGTGGAACCAAAAAAAAGTCACTGACCATCCTGAAAAAGTGCACAGCAAAAGTCAAAGGGTAAAAAATAACAAAGCAGGAGGAGAGGGCTAGATTCGGC
This sequence comes from Dendrocincla tyrannina, assembly GCA_035047865.1. NCBI lineage: Eukaryota > Metazoa > Chordata > Aves > Passeriformes > Dendrocolaptidae > Dendrocincla > Dendrocincla tyrannina. Next base: position 113,020,538 of record JAWWMP010000116.1, on the reverse strand, counting down.
ACGGGGATTAGTACCAATAAAGAGCTGGGGGTAGTTTCCCTCCCCGAGCTTTTGGCTTGGCAAAAGGCGCTGTTTGGCAACAAGATCACAGGTAATTCCAAGAGGAAATGGTCACCACCCCAAACTGTCCACCATGAACTCGTTGGGCGTAGTGGCAGAGCACGTGCTTTACGTTAAGGCTGTAATGGAGTCCTTGAAAAGAGAAATAGTTCCTCAGGGTTGACACTGGAAATCCTTTGCTCAATGAAGATGCCAGTGGATATCTTTCAAAGAAAGGACTAGAAACAGAGGCAGAAAGTTGATGCGACCAAGAGTAATGAAACAGTCTTAACACGCGGCAGAGGCCCCTGCCTTTGTTGTTATCCGCCCTACGAGCCACAAAGGAGGAGGACTTTGGAACAGGGATGTGTCAAGCCCTTAGTTAAGCTGGTTTGGTTGTGAGAAATTAGCACTGCATTGAGAAGTAAGGACACTTCCAGAGTGTTTTGCCCCTCCACTCCCGTCACGGGAGGGAAGGGACGGCTGTTGGTGTGGTGGTGTGGAGCAAGATCCCGTTCCTGAGGGAAGGCAGGCTGAAGTTGCTCATGAGAGGCAACGCTGAAGGGTCTCCTCCTCGACACCTGGTGACTGTGCCGTGGCTCGTTGGCTCCTCTCACTGTCCTGGTGCAAAGTGGCAGCATCCGGCTGTTTGGTGGGGGCCCCGGTTGGGATCACATCTCCAGACCTCAAGGGTGACAAGTTTGGGGAAAGGGACCTTCCCCTGGTGCTTTTGGAAATGAGGATGTTATCTCCTGGATGAATGGTTTCCAAGGACCAGCAGGGTTGTTTGCCACCCATTCCTTTCTCATGCTTATGCCAATGAAACGCTGATGTGCAGAGGAGAGCTCCTCAGGGAAGGACCAAGGAGACTCTTTACACAGGGAATTGGGTCAGATTTCAGTCTACACTAGCGTCAAAGGTAGGTCAGAAAAAGTCCTGGGAGGAGAAAGGCAGGCCTGCTGCTGGAGGATGGACACCTCCATGTTTTTATGACTCAGGAGGTGGGGACAGCGAGTTCACTTCACAAATTACCTCTTTTTATGGAGACCGAGCAGGGAAGGAACAGGGTGAAATGTTAGTAGGACACTTGAGAAGGGACTGATTACAGGACACAGACAATGGGGAAGGGAAATGAAAGCTTTTCACAAACATATGGAAGTTCATGAATGTATATATATAAATATATATATATATGTAAACAAGGGACTGGGAGGTTAGAAAGGGAATGACAAGACCAAAACTCTCCCTTTGCATGAAAATGTGACCATCACATTGGTTGTAATCAGAGCCCAGAAACATCTGCCTGAAATGGAGTTTGACTGGGAATTACAGTACCAGTAACAATTTGGCTTCGTATAAACTTTGCCGTGTGTCTATAGTTTGGCGTGAGTGAGTCCTGCCCTCCTTGAAAGGGACAGACACCAGTTAAAAGTTTTCTTTACAAAACAAAATGAAACAACTGAAGAAACCCCAATGTTTTCTCAGAACACTGCAAAGGACCACTGATTGAAAAAAATGGTTCTCTTCAGGTATATTCAGGCGAAGAAAGCATTCAGCTTCTTTAAACTGTTATATAAAATTGGTACTAGTTTCTTTAAATACTATTATAATTAAAAAAACCAACTGATTCCTGAAATAAAAAAACAAAAATCATAATCATAATTAAAAAATATCCCCCCCATGCTGATCTCCTTTTCAGAATAGGTCAGCATGGGAGTTTTGCACCGTAGACAGTTACAGTATTTCTGGAATAAAAAATTTGCAATTACACACAGAAAATACTACAGCATTCACTTAAAAATACCTCATTTGTGTTGTTGTTGTTTTTCCCCTCCCAAGCAGAGGGACGGTGGGATTGAAAAGATGCCCTGAAACGGGATTATTCCTTTAAAGGAGCAATACTCTCGAAACGGAGGAAGGGCGTTGTTGGATGGACGCAAACCCGTGATCGAACTCGAAAACAAAGAGATTCCAGCACAGAAACAGAATTGGAGAGATGGGAATGTTCAGACACCGAGCGGGTTACTTGGAAATGTCAAGACAACCACTCAGCCCTCGGCAGGTGACTGTCAGGGCTTTGCCATCATTGGAGGTGGCAGCATCTCCTTGCGGTGAGAAGGCTAAAGCTAAACCACGATGCTCTCGCTACGCTCTTGAATCTCCTCTGCTTGTTGTTTCTTGCCATGTACTTACAGTAGAGGGTGACACGAGACAGTTTTTATCAGCAGTTCCCCACATGTACCGAGTCGAAGAATTCTCAGCTAAATCACAACAACAACATCAACGAAAAATACAAAGCACCAAATCATCTCGAGACGTGAGTCAGTTTACAGGTTATTACCGTTTGAAGAAGTTTGTTGGTTGTTTTGTTGTTGTTTGTTTGCCTTTTTTTTTGTTTGGTTTTTTTGTGTTTTTTTTTTTATATCCCGACTTTTCATGTTTTGTTTTCCTTAAAAACAAAACAGAACAAAACAAAAAATCAAAACCCAAAAATCCCCAAAATGGAACGAAGGATGCTTTACAATCACTTTAAGGCTCGCACTGAATGAGACATGACAGGTCTTACACGAGATTACAAATAATACATGTATGCCTTTCACAGCCTTAAAATGATACAGTAGGTCAAATTATTTTGCCAGTCACTGATCAAGTATTGTGCCTTTAAATTGACTCGCTTTTTGCTACTATGCTGAGTTTTATTATTACTGAAATAATTGTTAGATATGCGTGAATGGACTTCAGTAGGATGTTTTTGGCATATAATTTCAATAATTTCTAGTTTTCCAGAATTCAAGGTGGCAGGCCTTATTCTGGGCTCAGGCTGTTGTTATTTGCTCCACTGAAGACAGTGGTGCTTTAGCACGTGCAGTTGTTGGAAACAAGATCAGATCCATCATTATCACACTAACCTGGGGCAAAGCCACCACTCCACGTGATCCGTTCCCTCAAGGAAAACGGTTCCGGGGTGGGATCGCGTTTATAACACGACTCGGTCAAGGCTCACAGGTTTGGCCAACTGGTGTTATAAATTCCTTGCCAAATTACCTCACAGACCTGATTTTTTCGTTCAGCTGTTGGAAAACCAAACTCCTTCAGGGGTGCCTTGGCTTTGCCTTCTTATCTTTAGACATTTGGGGCGGGTTTTTTTTCTGCAAAATCCAATAAGAGCAACCGGATTTTTTTTCGTACATTTCTCTTTTTGTTGTTGCTGCTCATTTTTTTTTTGTTATTTATTTTTTTTAATTTTAAGGTTTGCATTTCAGTTGGTTTTTTGTTTGCTTTTTTTTTTTTCTTTTTCCTGGCATGTAATCATCAAAGAGTTTTGCATGAGAAAGGTGACAGTACTTAATGAAACTCAGCACCTAAGGGCATAAGGCAGTTGTAGGTTTGTTTGTTTGTTTTTTTATTTTTCAATCAGCACCAATCCCATAAATAATGTTCTACACTTGGTGTACGGTATAAAACTGATGTGGAGATGCCTCCTTCTCCACCTGTGAATCCTAGGTGTGGAAGTTGAAATACTGTTTCTTGTGTGTAAAAAACAAAAGAAAAGTTTTTCTTTTTGTTTTTACTTACAAAACATAGAGAATATCTTTTTTTCTTTTTTTTTATACATACAGCAACCAGAAAGAAAGCTTATCTGAAGGTTTGTGTTTGTTTCATGATCTGTGTTTACCGTAAACAAAAATAAGGTCCCCTCTTTTACTTTTGCTTTAAGGAGCTTTTAAAGTGAAGATTCATATTGTAGCAACTCATATAAGAGAGGTCCATCTCTATACCTAATACCTACAGCTGTGGGGGTGACATATTGGAGGATGTTGATAGTTCTTCTTAACCTCCTGTCTACAAAATGAGCATCCCATGCAGGATATCTTTTTCTTGGGATGTCAATCTTAATGAGAGGCCCCTCGGGGGGGTAGGGTCGCCCAGATGGAGTAGATGGAACCATTGCTCTCACCTGGAAAACGGGCAAGCAAGTGTCAGCTGTGAGTTCCTCCTGTTGCTCCGTGACCGCTCTGGTGGGCGTAGCCTGGGCCCCCCGGTACCCAGGGGTTTGGGGCGCCATGGGCTCAACATCGGGGGGCAAAGGAATGCCCCAGAGCAGCTCGGCGCAACAGGAGCTGACAAGGATCTTAGCTCTTGGCCCCATGGGATGCAGCACACCATAATATAACAGCATCAAAGCTATCCCAGCAGCAAAGCTAAGAAAGACACAACACAGTGCTGGCACGGCATATGAGTCAGTAGTTTCAGGATCTCTGTAAAAATACCAAAGGAGCGTCAAGGTCGCGTTCTCCGTCAGGACCACCGTGTAATACGCAAACATTCGGTATCGAGTCCGCCCTTCCTTGACATTAAACCAGCAGAAAATGTATACAATCCCTACCACCATGTTGAAGAGGATCTCCTCCCACTTAGACATGCAGAAATCTGTCCCACCATGGATGATCCAGAAAGCCATGGCACACCAATGGACCACTACAAAGATCCCAAAGTAGAGCTGGAAGATGGAAGCAAAGAGAGCAAAAGAAATAACTCGGGATGAGATGGTGAAGAGGCGCCAGAAGAGATGGATGAGGGCCCCTCTGTAGCTCATACTCTTCTTGTCGTCCCTAGAGTCCCGAAGAAGCTTGTGATAGGAGGCTAGCACCCAAGCCAGGGACATCAGGGAGGCCACAGAGGACACACCTGCCGGAAGACACACAGATCCACTGAGTTAGACAGGAGGTTTGGTTGAAAACATCATCTGCTCACTAAATTATTGCATCTGGGGCAGGCTCAGTAGCCTGAAGGTTCAACTCACGTCAGGTTGTCCTTACGGTCTGGAGGAGAGAAATACAGAAATATCAGTGTGGGAATTGGAAAGGGTGCTGCATTCAGCAGTTCTCTGACACATTATCCTGGTCTCCGTGAGCCACTGGCTCTGCCACCCCACCCCAGCTCTTCTCTTCTGACAGGGGACATTCTCTGTGCTCATCCTCATTAGATCCATTTGAGAATCCACATCCCATATAAACACTGCAGCCCAAGTATGAAGGTTGTCTTCTGTAGAAAGGAATCTGTCTTGGAATGCACCATTGCAAGAGCAGGACATCTATAGTCCCTGAAACTGCGTGGATTCTTTTTTATTCTAAAATACTTTTGTATAAGAAACATTCCCATGGATTTGGCCTTACTCAGGAATCCTCGTTTGCATTTGCCTTTGGAAAAAATAGGCAGGTTTTTTGTCCCATGCAGATATATCTATAAATACAGGGAGCATCAAGGCTCTCATCCCCTCTGAATGGTCCCAAAACAAAGAATCTGATCCCTTCAGAAGATCCCTTGCCCTGTTTCCAGGATGAACTAAAGACATATATTGGGGGTAGCTCATCTCCAGCCTTGTCTCCTGGATGAAGCAGAGATCCAAGTCACACTTGGGTCTCCAGCCCTGCCTCTTTCTGCTCCTGGTGTGACCCCCTGAAGAGACCTTGGATCTGGTCCATCCCTTACCTTGTCTGGGACCACTGAGGGTGCCAATCCCAACACTCAGCTGTGCCCAGAGCACTCAGAGCCCAAGGACTGCTCCCATCACTGCCTGCACTGCCAGCCCTGGGTCACCCTCAACAGGCATCCCATGGTATTCCAAAGGGTGCTCATTCCTCATCCCAACCAACCCTTCAACAATTTATTTTCTCCTAAAGATAAAATAGTGCCAAACTACACTTCAGAGCCTTGTAAAAATACAATACCATTGCTTATCACATGGGTAGATTGAACAATTCATTGAGCAAAGCATCACAATAAAAATCACTTGACAGATTCCAGGGAAAAGAAAGAGCCACTGGCATCTTATTCCTTTGCTCCCACTGCTTCTCACTGGACAACTGTTCTACAGGTGAGGGAACAGATGATGGACCAAGATCCATGTTTGGGAAGTTCAATAATTTGGTAGCTATATTTTGATAGGACAAAGATTTGTCTGGGAGCACGTATAAATACCAAAGGAAAAATGCAAGCAAACCAAACAATACCACCTTTCTTTCTCTGATGTGTAACATTCTGGAAGGTCAGAGAATTAGACTTGACTGGCTTGTAAGGGACCTTAACTATCACCTGCTTCCTACCAGCTCTTATTTTAATTCTGCTGCTTTAAAAAAAAAAAAAAAAACCCAAGAAACATCTTTCTGCAGCTGCTGAGGGTAAAAAAGCTAAAATGTCTGAAAACCCTAAATGTGTTCTTCTCCTATTTTCCTTTCTCTCTGCCCACAGTGGCCTGGCTTCCACGGGAACACAAATAAGATCCCCTGGCTCTTCAGACCTCACTCTATAGATTTTGTCTTCTTCTTTTTGAGGAGCCCACCCTACAGTGCAGTGGGGTTAGATTTCCACCTCTTCCAACCCATCTGTGTCTGGAGGAGAGGTGATGGAGAAGGTGGCCAGGAAGGATGACAGACCCCCATCTCTGCCTCTCATTCGAATTCTCAGTATGCGAGTCCACCAAAAGTGTTTTTCCATCAGCTCTCAAGTGTCTCTCTCTGATTCCTTTGCCTTTGGGCTCACACCTGCTTTAGCATTTCAGACTAAGTTTTAAAAAAACAACAAACCACAAACCAGTAAGACCAGTGGCCTTATCAAAGAGGGAAGGTTTAAGCCACCAGCTTTAAAAAAACCACCATTTCCCCCAAGGTCTGAGTCTCAATAACAAACGATAGCACGTAGGGCTTGGGGATTCTAATCACAGAATAGTTTGGGCTGGAAGGCATCCCTGGAGATCATCCAGTCCCACCCTGCTGCCCAGGCAGGGTCACCTGGAGCAGGTGACACAGGAACACATCCAGGTGGGTCTGGAATGTCTCCAGAGAGGGAGACTCAACAACCTCCCCAGGCAGCTGTTCCAGTGCCCTGCCACTCTCTATGGAAAGAAGTTCTTCCTCACATTGAGATGGACCTTCTCATGTTTTAGTTTATGGCCATTGCTCCTCATCCTGTCACTGGGCATCACTGAAAAGAGTCTGGCACCATCGTCTTGACAATAACTTTGGAAATATTTCTATGAGATCCCCTCTCAGTCTTCTCCTCTCTGGACTAACCAGGCCCAGGTCCCTCAGTCTCTCCTCATAAAGGATGGAAACTTCTGAATATGAACATGCCCAGCGCCAAGCAGATGTAGATTAGCTTTATTTTTAACCTACCAGATGTGGTACATTTTTGGTAGGCATAATTAACAGTTCTGGAAGGCTGAGTTATGCTACACAATTTTAAAGTTAAAAGTACTGTTTGTTGCAGTATCTTTTAGCTCTTCAGTTTAAAAACTTTTCATGATTAGCAGGAAAAAAATATGTCATTTGCTGTCTTATTTTAGTGCTGTTTTACTACAAACTTGTACGGCAATAGATGTACCTGAACACTGAAAACTCAGGCAGCGCCAGCCCACAAGAGACAGATGTGTCACCCCGGCTTAAAAAATGTTTCTGTTGGGCTCATTTATTCTAGAGTAGAGAAAGGAGTAAAATACACCCCAAACAACCCCTCAGTATACACAGAAAGGCTTTTCTGTAGCGTTTTTGGTGCAGAACCCTCCACTAATCACAGCCCTGGCTGTAAATCGCACAGAGCTGAGTGGACGCGTGTTGAGTCACCCGGTACTCTGCCTGCTGATAGTCATCTGAACGTCTCTCCCAGTCAGCAGAGAGAGGCAGACACCCCCAGAAAGTGATTCACCCTGTCCTAAGATCCATGTGGGGGACAGGGAGGGGTTGACTCATGCTCCCAAGGTGTCTGACTCCATCCCTTGCCCAGGGAAGGCGGGGACGGCAGTCAAGCGGGATGAGTCCTACCCTTACAAACACACCAAGATCTGAGGGAGGCAGTGAAGCATCTCTAGACGTTTTGACATATTTCTGCTGTTGTTTAAAAATTCAGAGTCTGTGGTGGATGTGAGTTTTGGCATCCCAGTGATGAGCAGGGTCTGGACCTGGGTGAAAGTGGGTGGATGTCAACAGGAACCATGGAGCGATATGAAGACTTCTTTGGTCCTTCTCACTGTGTTGCCACAGAAATTATTCCCTGGCTATTTCATACAGACTGAAACGACACAGCACTTTTGTCATCTTGACCACAAGTTTCTCATTCCCATCTTTCCCTGTGACATCTTCACAAAACTTACAATTCTCACAGACTATGGGATAAACTGTCCCCTTTTTTCCCTTCCACTTCTCCAGACCTTATTTCTAACCAACTATAGAGATTCAAATCCTCTCCAATTATAACTAGAACAAAAGGTCCTGGAAAATTGGATCATATGAGAGGCAATTTTTAATTTTGATTATGATTTCTGCACGTGGTGACTGACGCACCTCCCTCTACCATGAGTAGGTTTCAACCCCCTTCCAAAGTTTGTTTATCAAAGGGATGAGGTTGAGTAAAAGCTGAAATCACTTCTAAAAACCCACTCCCACTCCTCCCACTCTGTTCTTAGTCTTGGGAGTGGAACATTCCCACCGTGCACAACCACATCTGTGGGCATTCTCAAGCCAGGAGGACATCAGCTACTACGGGGCTGGAAGCCCTGTGGCTGCATCTAGGGGATCTGGATCCCACCTGCCCACAACTAGCCAGACTGGCATAGACTGGGATTGTTGTCAAACTGTACAAGAGCCTTTGAATTCCTCCTGTCACCTGCTGGGAAGCAAAGAGTGACTCACAGGCCAAAGTCAGCATCACTGAGAAGTCATCACATCAATTAATCCCCCAGCTCTGTTTAGTAATGAGCCCCAAAGTCCTTATGGTGAGACATCTCCTAACCTACATCCAGCACAGAAAGGTAGAGCTCTATAATGTCCCATTTGACAGAAGAAGCTTTAAGATTTACAGGATTTACCCACGGTCCCCTATAAAGTCCAAGTGAAAGCAGGGAATAGATCTCCTTCACCCAACTCACCCCAGGGTGTTTGTGGTTAAATGATGTCTCTTACTTTACTCAATAGAGAACAAAGGCTCACTGCAACCATCATAGGTGGGAATCCAGCAACATTTGAGATGCTTTGGGATATTCCAGATCTCCATGTGGAGCTGGCGGATGTGACAAACTTGCACACAGAAGGCAAGAACATTTCTGAGCTGGGAGCTGAAGGGAGGGAGGGCATCTCAAATGACAGTAGGTGACACTTAAAAAAATTGTGGCCAGAGTTGTATGAAGATCATTATTTAGACACTGTGGCTATATTGTCTGCATCTCCACTGAATACAAGGGGAGATTGGACTTCCCCATCACATGATGACACCTCCATCAGAGAAACCGTTGTTTGGGTGTCTGAACCTGCAGCTGAACTCAACCAACATCTTGAACTGACTTGATTGTGACTTCTTCCCTTACTAATTCTGCCTTTCTCTGAGGGAACACCTGAACAGTCCTCAGTGGTAAACATGGCACAAAGGCTGTGCAACAGTAAACGGAGAAGAGAGATGAGAAAGCATTTGGGAAAAAGGCAAGGATCAAAAACATCACATTTCTGAGAATGTCAGACCAAGGAATAGACTCTCTGAGGAAGGGAAACAAAAGTCATTGCTTTGGATCATGAAAATATGAGTGGATTTGGGTATAATGCAGGCAGTGATGTGATACAAGAGAAGAGGAGCCCGAACCACTCTGAGCTAAGGGAAGCCTTGCTGGAGCTCACAGGGACATGCTGAATTTCATCCTGTTCAGGTTTTCATCCCCCAGTTACTACTGATGGTCCAGAAAAAGAAAAGGTCACTGCAGATTTGTAATGTGGATCTTTGAGAAATCCACATCCGCAGCTAAGAATCAAAACACTGACTCCCCTTAAATTGCCACTGCTGTTTTTAAAGCCCAGGAATAAAACAGTGCATGGAAAATCATCGCTGTCTGTCCAGCCTATTCCTGCTATGCAATTTACACATGGTTTTACAAGCAGTCTAATAAAAGCCATAGAAAAATCACACACACACTCACAGATGAATATTTAAAATGCACAATATACCCATTTGTGCCTTACTTGCAGTGTGGTTCAGCTGAGGAGAGAGGGTTTTCACTAGGGGTATGTACAATTTTCATCACAAATCCAGCTGCAGGTTGTTGGGCTGTCAGGAATTTGAAAGCAGTTGCTGGAGCACATTCCCTAAGTGTTTACCCTGGTGCCTGCCCCTTTAAAGTTGAAAATTATGCCTAAACAGTGCTATTTTTTTTTTTTTAATATTAATTCTCCTTAAGACTCTACTAAAACAAAATGGGAAGATACCAACATTTCTCCCGGGTGAGCTGGACACCAAATAATCCCCGTGACACGAAACCTTCCATCAATCCCTGTGCAAAGGCTGAGCTTGTTTAATGCCAAGTGCCAGGTCTCAGTTCCTCCCCAGCTCCTCAGGCCTCTGTGCTGTGAACCCTGTTATTGTGTTTTCCCCTTTGGGTGGCACGTTCCTCCCTGGAGCTCAGTAGGAGCCGAGGAACAGGCTTTCATTTTGATGCACACAGAGTGAAAATGCATTTATATACAAACGAGATCAAGCCAGACCCTGCTTTTGTAACAGCGTTGCCTGAAAGTCGCCCCCTCTTATTTTTTAATCTGTTTTTATTTATTTGTGTGAGAGTAAAAGGGGCTGGAGACAAACCCCAGGTCTGATTTTCGTTGTTTCCTGATGGATTTTGATGCTTCATCATTCTTTATTCTTTCCCACCAGAGAAGGGAATGACTTTGGTCTTCTTCCCTTCATTTTCCCTCTTTGTTATTCCCTTGGAACATGAAAAAAAAAAAAAGGAACAAGTAATAAAGGGCTGCACAGAGCATTTTGCCATTCATTTTCCTCATAGGATTTCAGGACACTTCCTTAACCAGTTTCTCCACCAATGCATTATGGTAATGAACACTATGACCATAATTCATGAATCTGACCCAGGAATGGCCTCCTCACATCTGTGTGACACCTCTGGACTCTGCTCAGAGCTGGAGTGACCAGGGGTGAAAAACCAGAGCTCCACACTGGGAGAACTGGGAAGAGATGTCACACCAGTGTCATGTCCTTTGCTCTTTTCTCATGGAAAATGGTTTGGTTTCATCAGGCAAGGGGTGAGTTTCAAATCCTCAGCATCTTCTCCCTTTCTAGGGAGTTCTTTTGAGACCTTCCTTCAAGGAGCTTCATGAGCCTGTCCTCCCCAGGGTCCAACCCCCAGGGGACACAGTGTCCATAAGAAATAGAAAAGTGCTGGTGGCTGGGAAAGGCAGGAAACAAAGGTAAGTAAGTCTCTTAAGGGACAAATTTCCAAGTAGATCTGGATAACCAGAAGGTCTTCTACCACCAAATCCCACTGGGACTTCCTGACACAAGGCTTGCACTGAGCTTCTGTATAGGCTTGTCCGTGCCCAAGGCAGAACAAGAAGGGCTCTTTCACACTAGACCAGAGAAACATCCATGTTCCCAAACCTTTCATCATGAGAAAATCCACAGCAAGGCAAGTTCAGAACAGCTTGTTCACATGGAGAGTTGCCCTCCTCACCCCTTGACAGTTAAAGGCTGGCTCCTGTCCTGAAATGCTGCTTCCTAAAACCTTTTCCTTTTGCTAAATTAAGATGTTCTTAATGACCCTAGAAACACTGAATCCCTTTTTAGCTCCTTCCCCCAGCCTCTGCCTTAGCACTGCCTTGAGGAACTGGGGTCTGTGGGTTCACTGGGGATTGTCTTTCCCTGCCTTTCATCCTGCTGCCTTTCAGCTGTCCCCAGTGCCCCTTTTTCTGTGCTGCTGGAAGAGGTGACCAGCCACATTCGTCTGATCTGTGCTCTCATTATCTCGGCTGCTTCTGTCGTGTCTCCTCCTATTCATCTCCCCTGTGAACTCGGGCACTGCCAAACCAGCTCAGGCCCTGTGGCCATCGAGTCTTGTATCTCCTCCTGGACTCCAGCCAGCCACTGATCCTTCCGTAGGAGGCACGAGCACCCCGGGCCAGGCAGAAACGGGATAATCTGCCCTCTCTTCTGGATTGTCCTTGAATAACCTCAGCAAAGTGTCAAATCTCCTGTTGAAAATGCTGGATGTCACCCACCACATCAGGGCTGGCAAAGCTTCCCCACCCTGTTTTGAGACACTCGTAATGAAGATCTTCCATGCATCGTGTGCCTCAGGGTTTATCTCACCCAAGGACTGCTGTGTGGGACATGGAACAAGCTCTGCACTCTGGAAATGGTTCTTTGTCTCTCCACTGACTCTACACAGAGCACAGACCACAGAATGGTAGGATGGTTTGAATCAGAAGGGACCTTAAACATCACTTTGTTCCAACCCCCCTACCACGGCCAGGGAGACCTTCCACTAAACCGGGTTGCTCCATTTCCCACCCAACCTGTTCCTGAACACTCCCAGGGATGGGGATCAAACTAAAACAACCAAGCAAAGGGAGGTGGATAAGATGAAAAGTACCCTTGGTACCACCAACTCCCCACAAGAGCTCAGGGGACAGCCCTGAGTCCCAGCAAGGTGAGGAGAGCAGAAAGCAGGACTGGGGACCCTGTTCCTGACTCCAAGATGAGCAGAATAGTCCACACTAGCTCCTGCAGAGCACAAGCTGACAGACCCAACATAACATCGGCAAATTCAAGTGACACAACACAAGGATTTTATACCACTGAAGGCCAAGCAGGCAAAAGAATCCCCCAACACCTTCCTGATGAGACAAAGGTGCCATACTCACTCAAAGACAACTCAGAGTTGTCACCATTCTTTAGTGGCAGCAGAAAGACAATATCCCCCTGTTACATTATTGAGAAGAAGGCTGGTCCCAGCAGGACTGTATGAACAGTCCTCATCAGCATCAAAGTCCACTATTTGCTTTCCATAGTAGCCTGGCTGCAGGTGTCTCAGTTTTTGCCTATTTATGCAGGAAAAAAAAAGCTGCTGAAACCTGTCCCAGAGCTGAAACATTTCTGGCAGCACTTTGGCAAAATCTTAGTCCTTATATATGCACAGATCTTCAAACAAGCCTCACCTTCCTTGGATAACCAAGATCTTTGATCCTGTGACTTGCCAACGCATAACAGCTCATAAAGAACAGCAGAGAAGGATGAAGGACACATGGGAATCCAGACCTGCAGAGAATTTGGTGGTATCTGAACCAACAAAGAAGAAAGAGCCAGGACTATTTGTTGACCCTGAGCCCAACTAGCAGAGTCTGCCAGTTCCAGATAATTCAACTCTCTCAGTAGTTATATCTGAGCTGCCTTATGAGAATAGTTCCTGGACTATGTGAATTTGTTTTCTCATGCCTGGGAAAGCTTTGGGAAAGGGCTGGCTGGCCAAAACTGTACCAGAGACCAACTTAACAGAATCACCTGAGTGCCAGTGCTTGGGCTCCAGCACGGTTTGCTTTACAGGTATAGAGAAAACCTGACCACAGTTCTCTGCTTATCAAAAACATGGTTGTATAATCCCCTTCATCATGTTAAAAATAGCGTGGAAGACCTGTGGCTCAGCTCCTGGAGATGGAGCTTCTCATGTTACCAGATATCCAGGCTGAGCAGAGTAAATGAGTCCAGGTGGCTGCTGTGTCTGGACAGCTCTGGGGAGCCCAGGCATGGCAGGTAGAGCTCAGGGAAAGTGCAAATCAGATATGCAGACAGGCTTATGCCAGAAAAATGTTATTTTAGCACTATAGGTTGATTCCCCCCAGGTATCTGATCTGAGTTATGCTCCCAAAGTTATGCCTGAGGACACTGCTAGAGCCAGAGACAAATCCTGCCTTGTGGAAAACAGCCTCTTGGGAAGGTCCAGCCACCAGAGCCTCTGATGGGAGTCTGGTGGTGGATTTAAAGCAAAGTCACTTCACAAACACTCTTTTTTGGGGGAGAAAGGCATGGCAGGTGTCCCAGACCACTCAGGAATTTGGGGTGAGTTTGGTGAACAGTTTCAGTCCTAAGGAAGCTGGAGGCAATCACGGAGTGGGAAAACACACAACAAGACTAATCTTACTTTTGGAGTTCCTGTAGATGTGACAATAATTTTATGAAATTATTTATAACACAAAGTTTGAAGTGGCTCTTCCATTTTGAGGCTTTCTTCAAATGTTAAGAAAAGGTAGAGAGAAGAATTCACTGTCCCCCTCTCACCAAAAGCAGGTTGCTCCACTTCAGTGGATGCTGTTTTAAGGGTGTTAATACAGAACAGTTCTTTGTGATTTTTGGCAAGTAAACCAGAAATCTCATTAATCTTACTGATGGGGGGGTTTGATATTGGTGTGGGTCTACACTTGATGGTATTTCCAACCAGAATAGCTGCTGTTGTCACTTAAATTGGGGTTCATGTAGCCCAGTAACCCACATCCCAGCAGTGAGGACTCAGGTTACCTCCCACAAGTGCCAATATTTCTCCAGGATGTTCCCACTATGCCCAAGTGTGTGTTTTCTCAGTGCACCCTCCAAAGGGCATAAAACTCACGAATCTCCAAATTTCGTGTGGGCAGGGGTGGCCTTGGAGTTGATAGAGACACTCAGAACCAAGAGTTCTGTCTTGTAATGCCACAGACACATGAAGGAGAGATGGTCTGGTCTGAGCTTGGTCTAAATTTCTCCAGGCATCAATCGCCTGGGTTAATTCTGCATTAGAAATGTGCTGGGAAAGCAGCAACCAGGATTTCCCGGGCACGGATTAGGTTGTTTGGAAATAGAGCATGAGAACTCTTATACATGTCTATTTTTATCAAAAGCTGCCTGAACTGCTGCTCGAGTCAGGCCAAGACACTCTCTGCACAGTCATCACTGTAATTATGAAGACTTGTAGTTAAATCCCTGTTAATCTGAAGCCTTGAACTGCTCTCTCAGAACCACACTGACAAAGAACCCCACCTGAGTCCCTAAAAGTGAACAGCCATGGACAAGAAGATGTGAAGCTCCTCAAGATACCCCAAGAGATTTCACCTGAAAAGCTCCACCAGGATGCTCTGACAACACCTGCAGCAAGGCCAGGATTGAAATCTTTGCAAGCAGAGCAAAATCCCTCTTTGTAGGCAAAGTTACAGGGCAGGAGAGTCTGTCACAGAAAGCTGGTCCAACCAGAAAGGAACAGAGGCACCAGAGAAGGGCACAAGCCATCTCTGGAGACTTCCATTGCTGTTTCTTGCTCCACTTTCTGCTTCCTCTTGTGCTCCTTTTCCTCAGTTCAGAAGTCAGAGTAGCCTGAGGAGATCCTGGTACCTACACAGCCATCAGCTGTGGCTCAGGGGTATCCAAATCTCACCAGGCACCCAAGATGGGAAAAAAGTCATTCTAAGCCACCCCTGGCACAGACTTGCCATAGATATTTAGAGACTAAAGCCACCCAAATGACTGTGCTGCTCTTGCAGCCTCTTGGTTAATGTGGTAATTGATTGTTGAGACTTAATTTTTGTCCCTTTGCTAATTAAAATAGTTTTTTTTTGAGAACGACAGGTCAAAAAACCCACCCAAAATATGTGATTACTTTAATTGAGAAGAATAAGATGACAATAACCAAGAGGAGTTATTCTTGAAGGAAAAATCAAATTGCACATCCAACAGCTGGTTGGTTGTGAAGGACACTTCAGCCACAACTTTCAGCAGCCAATTCTTTGCTAAGAGTCTTGAGTGTTTTGAATAAAATCTTTCCTCACCCATTTCTATGTTCTGAGTAGGGATAGCTGACATGAAACAACTCCACAAGCACATGCAACACATGTACATTTGACATTTGTGCCAGCACCTCCATCCTGGCATTCTTTTTCTTTTATTCATGTGAGAACTACAGCCATGAGAGGAGTGTAAACTTGCCTAGGGCAAGTCAACAGAATGTTGTAACCTTGTGAGTGGGGGCTAAAATACTCTTAAAAACAGGAGAGCACATCAGGGCTGGAAAGGAAAGGCCAAGGAGTCCTTTAGTTTTCTTCTGAGAGTAACCATAGGAATCTCTTATTCCTTAGCACAGGTCTGGGGCAGTTTTGGAACCTGGGACCCTGTGCCCAGAGATCAGGAATTAAGCAAAGCCTAGTTCTGTTGACTGCTACATCCATTCTGTCTCAGCCTCCAAAACAGGGTGGCCCAGTCCAGAGTGCTTGGTGGGAATAGCTCTTGGCCTGTGCCATCACCTGAACCAAGTATGGGAACTGTTTGGGTTGGTGCTGGCTGCCAGGAGCTAAAAATGTGCCAAGGACTGTGCTGATAATTGAACCACGTGGCTGGCCAAGATTTGGTGGCTGTCCTCATGTTCTGTCATGTTTTGATAAAACCCAACAGACTTGTCACCAGATTGAGGAAGCAACATCTTCTGCCAGGGCTTAGTGAAGGAACCTCCTGTTGTAAACACAGCTCCCACGGCCAGTTCCCTGGAGATGAGACAACAACAAGGCAATGCTTCAAACAGGCTGTGGCAGCACCAAACAGGGATCCTGCAAACCACCCCTGGATAATGCCTTGGTCTGGACCCAGAAAGTTTGCAGAAATAGCTTCATCCAACCTCTGGAAATGATTTTGACCTGATGGGGGAAGAGGAAGGAAACCCATCTTCGTTCACACTCACTGGCCAAGTAAAAGCTCTTCATTCAGTGTGTTTAGAAGTGTGCCAGCAGTGCACACTTTATTGATCTTATGGCTTATAAACCTTTGATATCATGCAGGGGGCCTCTGGTGGAATCGCCTCAGTGTAACTGCAGGTGAGGGACTGGCCTCGTGGAAAGGAGGAACATCTCAACATTCCTGGAGAGTGCACAGGACTGGCATCAATAAAGCGAGTCTGGCAGAGCGTTTCTGTGAGGGGGAGTGACAAAGTGACAAGAACGGATGTGGTGCAGCTGGTGCTGTCTCGCAGTGGGGTAGCTGAAGGCACCAAGGACACTGATTTCCAAGGATATCAGCAGGAAACCATTTCTTCCTCTGCTTCCCATGCTTTGTCCGCTCTGCAAAGATCTAAGTGATGTGTAGCAGGCCAGAACTCAGTATGTTAAGTCGTGCTCATCCTGGCTTGTCCCCTGGATCTGTTTGCCTTCTCTGGTGTGCTCAGGATGGAGCTGAGGCTGCCTCTTCAACAGGTTAATGTGCATCACCTTCCCCAAGGACAAGCTGAGATCAAACCCTGAGCCCGTTCCCCTGATGCAAACACCTTTTTGCACCTTAACATATATCAGGCATATATAATCTACATCAGATATGGGATCCTGTGCTACAGATACAGCTGTGCATGGTGGACAACCCCCATCAGTGGTTACCTGTGTGGAAATGTGGAGGTACTGAGGGCATTGAGAGCATGAGGTTGGTCAAATGCCACTCAGGATGAAAGTCATTTCAGGAGATTCCTACTGACTCAGTGAATCTGCTGCACTCCCAGACTCAGGACTGTCACCTCAAGCTAATCATAAAAAAACAATTGACAGTTGCTGAGGCAAGAAATTCTTTCCTTCAATACTCAGCAACTCTTGAGTTGCATCAACCTGAGCTGCTCCATCTCCACCAGGGGCAGAAGCAGAGAAGTCCCTGCCCAGCACCCAGCAGGCATCTTGCCCCTGTTTTTTGCACATCCCTGTGGCTGTGTGCTCTCTGTTTATCCAGCACTGAGCCCTAGAGCAACCTGAAGATGGAAAGGGTTGAATTGCCACGCGTTCCACCAGCCAGTTGCACAGCAGGGTGCAGCCACCTTTTCCTATGCTCTGATCACAAACCTGCCACGAGAGGAATATCTCCAAGAAAGCCTTCAGCATGAAATAACCCAAAAAAGCTTTAATTTCCTGTGTGGAACCTGCTTGACGTGAACTCCCCAGGAGCCTGCAGTGTAGAGATCCTCCCCGAGACCTCAGGCTGCTCACACCTCTCTCTCCATGCCTCAGTTTCCCATCTGCCCTGCAGCTCCTGGGAACAGCATGAGCTAATGCTTGTGTGGTGCTGTGATGATGTAACCCCTTCCCAATGATTACCACAGTCTGACAAAGCCTAAAATTGGCAGCACTGGCCAGCTGCCAGCACTGTCCCGTGAATGGTGACTCATCTTTATTGGCTGCGGCGCGTCCTGTGTGTGACGGTGACACGTGGTACGGAACAGAAGGGGTTTCATCAGCACTCCAAAAATAAGAGCGAGAGATATGGCAAGGTGGTGGACGGAGAAGCTGCAGGTGGGGATGGGCTGAGGGATGACGTGTGTCTTTGGGCTGGCTCCAAAGCCCATTGGAAGGGGAAAAAAAAGAAAGCTGTCACCGGCTTCGAAAGGCTCCTGGATCCAATCCTTCCCCGCCGTGCTGGGACAATATGGCTGATGATAGGGCAAGCTTGCCCATGCCAGCCCGCCTCGGGCTTGGCCTGCTCTCAGCATGCCAGAGCGAGGCGTCCTCAGTGCCCACTGCCAACTGTGGAGATGGCTTTTTGATGCTGCTGGGAGCTGGCCGGGCACCAGCGACTGGCTTCAAGCAGAGCCCCAAATTGCTCTCTGTCATCCGGCGTTGGTGACGAGCAGGGAAGGCAGGAACAGGGCCATATGCCCCAGTCTGGCAAAGCACCTGAGTCATATGAGTGGCCTCCCAGGCGAGCTGCTTCTGAGTTCAGAGCTATCTGGGCATTTCGTGAGGTGCCTCCTCGGTCTGCTGGTGAACATTTAAAGGGAAACCGTGGTGGAATCAGGACAAACTTTCAAGGCAGATGATCCCCATTCCTGCCTGTCAAGCCCCTCCAGCAAGAACATGACTGGTAAGGTCCCTTGCCCACGTGGCAACAAGCCACGGCTTTTCTGCTCATGCCTCTTCTGTCACAGGGAAACAGGTCTGGGTGATGGATGGCTCTCATTTCTTTTACACCCCAAGGAATGGCATGGGATAAAGGGAAAAAGATTATGCCTCCAACTCCCTGGGCAAAGTTACAGCATTTTTTTTCCCTAGGACCTGTCTTGGAGCCCAAGCCAAAGCCCAGAGTGTGACTCTGGTAGACCTTCCCCTCATCCCATCTCCTGTGAAGGAGTAGGCTATGAGGGAAAGACTTTTGGTCATACATTGAAGTTTTCCTGATGAATCTTAGGAAAAATACACTGGTCAGAAAGGGAACAAGATTTTTGCATCGGGAAGAAAAGGACTTTGCTTGGGTCTTACCCATCCCAGAGAGTCTGCAGATGCCATGTTGAATCTTCTTTGTACTGAGCCCTGTGGAGTCTGATGTGTGTGTGGAAAGGGTGACTCTCAGCTCATCTATTGAGTAACTGCTTGCAGGTCTGTCCCCAGAAGGGGACAATTTTGTGTAGTGAGGTCACAGGGATTGAATTTGGGGATTTGGATTCATGTTTGAGCACTGTTTAAATGCGTATATTTAGTTACAGCCAAATTGAACGACACCTGTGGAGAACAGGCAGCAACACCCCACAGCAAGAACTTTCCCTGCACATGCTCTTCCATCCAGCCTGCAATGTCCCACTCATAGTCCTCTCTCCTCTCTACTAAGAATTAAGTATTTATTTGCAGGGATTGTTCTCCAGCCCAGCACACTCTTGTCCCATCCCTATCCCTTCTCCTGCCGTTCAAAGGTAGTCATGCCCAGATACCTGCTGGGAATGGTCCCCACTCTGCATTTACTCCCAAGCATCCTTGGAGATTTTTTGGTTCAGAGGTATCTAGATAAACCACGTCAGACCATGCCAACAGGGCAGCAGAAGTGATGATGGATGTCCATTGCTGGTATCATTTCTGCTGGGCTCTGCAGTGGATGAACCAGCATGGAGGATCTTGCATGAACTTCTAGTGCTCCTTCAAGAACAGAAGTGGTGAAAAAGATGAGATTTCAAATCTAATGTGTCTCCTCCGCTTTTCTAGTGGAATTTCAGTCACTTCTGTTATATTCAGGCCATGTTGATGACTTTAAAAATCACACCCTTGGACAACTAAGAGGTGAAGGTCCCTTTCTGACTCAGTTGTCCCATCTAAGAAGCTTTTTTGATCTTTGGGGTCTGAGTAAGAAGTAATTCATCCATGTGTTTTGCTTTAGAGCTGCCCTTGGTTTTACATCTCAAACCATTCCTCAACCAGTCGTGGTGCCTTGAGATATTCCTTATCCTGTGACTATGCCAGGGCACTTCAGCCAGCAGGCAGCTCACAGCACATCCATTATTCACAGCATATTATTGGTTAATATCAGCCTGTCAATACGGGAAAATGAACTGAGAAATTTATCTCCATGTTAGATTTAACTCATTATCACTCACACAGGAATCCTCTCACTCAAGTGCAGGAGGGTTTAACTTGAAGTTGGCTCATCCCAAATGCACTCAGCTCGACCAGGGATGCTTTCTCTGAGCAGTGAGGATAAATCTAACCTGCTGCTTGTCCTTCAATACTCTGAAAAGTTCAGTTAAGTCTTCCAAAGTAACAAGGAAAAGCATCCTAGTGTGCCCCTGCAAAGAAAAGGACCATAAATGGTCCCCAGACAGGGTACAGAAAGAAGAAGAAGGTGATAAAAATTAAGACTTTGCTTTAAGAGGGACAGCAAGATTTGCAAACTCCACCAGGATAACTCTGTAGGCAGCACACATCTGTAGCTGAGACATCTGAAACTTTTTCTAATGCCCAATATGTATCACTCTGCTTAAAAGAATGAGCCCCAAATACCCTGAAGTTAATGCAGCTTTTCCTCAAATATATGAGCAACTTCAGAGTCCTTATTGTGGGCTCTGGAAAGTGCAGACACCTTACAAAACCCTGGAGATTCCAGGATTTTACAAAATGAAGGCTTACACTGCAAATTGCTTTCAGATCAACACCAGGATTGTAGAGGAAAAGGACAGCATTGGTGGATGGATGTGACTTTTCTGGTGGAGAGATCCTGTGCTGAAAACTGCAGCCTCGTGCAGGCAGGTTCCCAGGGAAATCTCTGTGCAAAGAACTCATGACACGAGTGGAAGGATGTTCGAGCTCCTGCTAAATCTCATTAAGCCTTAAAGTAGCCACATGAAAAAAAAGAATCAAGTGAAAGCAGACCTGTTTAAGAGGAGATTTATGCCAAAAAAAACCCTGGAATCCCTCTCACCTCACTGGCTGCCTACTGGTTGGGTGTCTCCTTTAAGCTGGTTATTTCTGTTCCTTCCTACTCAGTGTGGAGGAACCGGCACCTCTGTGGAGTGAAGTGGGTTAAGGAAGTTTTGTTCTGTTCTGGATTATCTGCTAGGAGTGATTATGAAAGGAAGATCCGAGTTGCTGGGCCTTTGTTGTTGTTGTTAATATTATATTTCCCCCTGCAAATATGGTAGTTAAATCAGGGCAAGTCCCCTGGCCAGTGTTATCCAGGGGTCTGAGAGATGGACATCCTTTCATCCCATCCTCTCCTAAACCTCAGAGACAGTTAAGCTGAGTGAGGGACAGGGCTGCACCCCCTCCAGTGACCCATCACCTCCTTTAGCCTAACCCTAAGGACAGGTATAAATGCATCACAACTTCTGTCCAAATTCCCTGGAGAAAGGTGCTGCTGGATGTTGAGCATCTCATCCCACCTCCTTCAGCTGCTTTGGACATGGGCTGATCCATGTTTTGGAGGCATCCTTTTTTCCTCACCTTCTGTGGACTCTGGTTTGGACCCACAGAGCTGCAGTTGCAGCAACTGGATCATCCACAAAGGACCTGTCTATCCACGCCAGCTCCTTCCACGTGGATATTCAGCAGCTGATGTCGACCCATTTGCCCCAGCAGTGACAGCACAAAGTATTCCAGCTCAGGCTCCCAGTGGGCACCTTCCAGGTCAGACCTGCTCACCCGATGGGCTACACAGAGTTCTTACCTCTTTTCTCCCTGTGCTATTTACTGTTCTTCCCAAGGCAAGGGCAGCTAAGCTGGGATCTGGTCTGCTAGGGATGTAATAGAGGAAAGAATCCTGACTCCTATGAAATCCAAGGGTGTTGTCCCAAGCTTTACTGAGGCTGGGCCTTGACTTCAAATTCCAGCTCCAGCACGACTGCTGCTGGTGGTGCCAGACCACGCAGGAGACTCTCACTTTTGGGTGAAACTCTGTTCTTTGAGTGCTGAAGGAACAATAAACGCAGGTTCCACACAACCCTCTCAGACAGGTACCTCTGGGGGTAAAATGGGTCTTGCAAGGTGTGATGAGGCTTTTTGTTCTTCTACCCACTCAGTAGACAGGAAAAACAGGGAATTAAGCATTATCCTGGTTGTATCCCCTCCTGCTAGTCCTTTCTGCCACCATGCTCAGATCTGGGTCTGAGTAAAGACCTCCAGTGTATTAACTCTTCTTTTCCTCAACAGCTCCCTTAATGCAGGAACCAGGAGGAAAAAGCAAAACCTCCTGATAATCACTGCAAATAACTCCCTTTCTAAAGCTCCTTAAACAGAAGGAGATGTTAGCTGACCCATCTGGGGAAAGCTGGAGCTTGGCTTGGCTTCCTGCACTGGGCTTGACATTGCAATTTGAAGAGCAGGGAGGATTTGGGCTTGGAGGAGGGATGTGCCATAGGAAATGGTAAATCGACCTTGCTCTGGCACTAAATGAATCCACAAGAGTCTGTGTGAACCATATGGAAACAGCTGGAGCCTGGACACATTAGCAGGGGCTGTACCTGGGTTTATAAGCCCTGCCATGGGCTGCTTTGCCAGCGTGAATCCCTCAGGGATGCAGCTGGTGCTGATGCCAGAACTGGCCTCTTCCTGTGACGAGCCACGCTCCATGGACACGATGAGCCAGGAGAGACTTGATTTGATTTTTAAACACACTGCCTTCCTAACAATATGCATATTCCTTTGGTTTCTGCCTGCTTTGAGGGAAATCTTTGATGCTCCCTTTCCTAACGGCTCCTCTCAGCATTTAATTTCCTTTTATATAATTATGTACTGGCTGGGAGGAGGAGGAGGAGGAGGAAGACAGGAGCAGGGAATAGGCATGGAGGAGCTCTAGGAAACCTGGCACCTGAGTCAGGGAGCACTTGAGCGAGCTCTGCTGCTCACATCCATCAGCATCGCAGCGCCGAGATGCGCGCCCGCATCCTCGGTGCAGGCAGGGCTGGGGAGGCAGAGAGAGGATGCACTGGGGACCCAGAGAGCTTGGCTGCTGGAGCATGGCAGGCAAAGAGCCCTCCAGGGCTCGGGAAGGCAGGCAGGGACGTGCACTGCCTTGGAAGAGAGCGCAGCCTGCTCGGCGTGGTGGAGGAGCGGAGGAACTGCAAAGCTGGGGAAGGGAGGGGGGCTGGAAAATGATGCAGCTTGTTCGGTGGATTAGGCAGCCATGCCTGGAAGTGGCAAACTGAAAAGAGCCACAGATTTGAAAGACTGGGGGGGATTATTCAGCCGTGTTGTCTGACTTGCAGCACGACAGAGGCCAGCAAACTTCACCCTGTGCTCTCCGCGGCGAGTCCAGCTATCTGCATAACACCCTGGCAAATGATTCCTGCGCTTTCAGTAGGGCTGATAATGTTGGAAGCAGCAGGAAAAAGTGGGCTGGCAAATGTGAGCGGTTCGAGCAGGAGTTGTAGAAAGGCATATTCATCATGTCAGCACTTTGGAGGCCTGGAGAGCTCGTGATGAGAGGTTTCAGAAAAAGGCTGCATAAACAGGGGGAGGGAGGCCTCTATAAACAACCGTGATGGACATGCTGGAAGTGTGGAGGAAAGGGACAGCGGACAGAGTTGCTGGTGCTGTAGATAGTGGTGACCTTGGTGCAACCAGCAAAATTTAACCCCAAAGTTAATTCCAATTTCAGTTCCAATCTCAGCTCCAAAAACTCCTCGTGTCTGTCAGAAATGACTTGCCACAACCAGGCTGTCTTTGGGAAGCCGAGTGTCATCCCTGGTGTGTGAATTGAGAAGGGGCTCAATAATCCAGGAGCCCCTCAGCTGATACCACTGTTGGCCCCTGTAGAGGACAATTGCCCCTCGAGCTGGTGACCCTCAGGCAGCCAGCATGGCCATGGGCTGGGAATGCTGCTCATCCCAGGGCTGGGACAGGGCCATGTCCCCCTCAGCTGGGATGGATGTCCCGTGCTCAGCACAACACTGCAGCAAAGGAGGTCAGAATTGGAAGACTATTCCTTGTGGTGGCTTTCAAGCCTCTGATCATCTATCTGCCTTTGCAATGGTACCTCCACTACATCTCTATCCCTACACTGCCCCCTCCATTGCCTTCTTCTTTGACTTGCTCAGAACCATGGTACCAATAATGGTAATTATCTTAATTCCTGTGCACTCATCAGGAAAGGTCCTACAGCCTTTAGCCATTAAAAATCCCCCTATGCCACACTTGACACCATCAGAGCATTGCAGACATTGAACCATTTGTCCTCACAACACAAACTCAAATCTGGCCAGTTTTATCACCCTACTTATGCAAGGAGGGAAACTGAGGCAAGGAATGGTCGTGTTTGCCCTGTGCCAGGCAGCAAACAAATGGCCACACTTGCCATGGCAGCAGAGCCTGCCCGCCTCCTCCTCATACCACCATCACTCCTTTAGCCCAGACTGGGTGTGGAAGAGCTGAATCCCATCTTTTCCTTGATACTGATTTTTTTTCCAGCAAACACAGTGCAGAGCTGTGATGAGATTTGTCCCGGCGGGAAGTGAGAGACTCATCCATCGGCTGCTGAGCATGGGATCGGAGGGGGAGGTGAGGAGAGGGGAGAAAGAGGGGGCGACCACTTACATGGTAATGTTTCTGCACGGTTCTTTTGGATCATTATGCAGAGCTGTAGCACCAGTTGAGGGGCGCTCTCGAGGAACGTTTCCAGGAGGCGCAACATATTTACGTCTGCATATTCGTACATCATAGCCCAGTAGAAACGCCGCTGGTGTTCCTTCCGCCTCTGGCTCTGGATCCCCAGGTACATAGTTCGGATATACCTGCAGGAAACACAGGAGGGAGAGCTGAGTGTGAGGCTTTGGCACGTGTCAGAATCTGAGGAGGAGTGGGGCTGTGGGGTGGTAGTGTGGGGGAAAGAGAATCTAAGGGGGTCTACACAATTCTTCTAGTCCTTCCTGCAGGATCTGGGGACCAGTTTTAGAATCCAACCGATCATTAGTGCTGGAAAAGACCTCCAAGATCATCAAGTCCAACCTTCAATTGAATACCACCATGCCAACTAAAGCATATCATGAAATGTATTTTGCACAGGTGGACAAATCTTTAACTTTTACCACCCAAACGTGAAGCCTGGGGGTGGGAAAGGCTTGTGAAGCACCAGGAAACAACTCCCTCATTTTATTTTCACCTTGAGATGAGGAGAAGCTACTTGACAAACACTGGTCATGACACTTGATGGTGGATTGACAGACCATCTAAGTTCCTCCAGCACTCTGGTAAGGAGGTTCTCTCACACATCCCAGAGTTTAAGAAGCATTTGGACAATGCTCTTAGTGACATGGTGGGATTCTTGGGGCTGTCCTGTGCCGGGCTGGGAGTTGGACTTTCATGATCCTTGTGAGTCTCTTCCAACTCAGGATATTCTATGCTTCTATGATTTGACCCTGTTTCATCACAAGTGGACCAAAGAGACACCACTTTCACCTTCAGCACGTGTGTCACCCCCAGATGCAAAAGGCCACAGCCAGATATTGAGACTTTGGGCAATGCTGGACTAGAGGGAGGTGTCTCGTGCACAGACAGGACTGTTCTACAATTGCCTCTGTTTCCATATCAGGTGTGGAGGGAGAACTGCAAACCTCATCCTGAGGACACAACTTCCCTTCAGGGGACATTTGGGCAACCTTTGTAGATGGGTCTGATCAAGGCAGGGCAGCACAAGGTGTCCAAGTGCCACAGGACTTGTGACATCTAATAAAGGAATTCTTCTCCCAACGGGGTCCTTTCTAATGCTCACAGATATCATAGAATCGTGGAGTGGTCTGGGGTGGAAGGGACCTTAAAGCTCATCTTGTTCTGAGCTCCTGCCATGGGCAGGGACACCTGTCACTAGACCAGGCTGCTCAGAGCTCCATCCAGCCTGGCCTCGAACACTTCCAGGGACTGATGATCTAATATTTGGTCTTCTTCCTTCTCACCCTGAGTGGTGGCTGCAGCCTTGTTTGCAATGGGAATCATTCCACCCTGAAAACTGGCCATCTGACCTAGTCAATAGTCCGAAATGTCCCCTCCCGGGACTGTTCATCTGTCCCAGTCCTGATGCCAGCAGGGCAGTGGGATGAAGTGCCTTCTGGAGGCTCTGGGAGGGGCTCACAGCACAAACTGGGGTTTTGCCAGAGCGATTAGATCATTCCTTGCCACTCGGGCGAGACTGCACAGCAAGGAAGAGCAGGAGGGAAGGATGAGAGGCTGGACAGCGTCTGTGTCTCCAAATTACACCCGGGGACAGGGAGCTGGGAGAGGAGCCGAGGGATCTCTGCAAGTCCTGCCCTTCCTCCAGCACCTTGTCCTTCCCTCCCTTCTCAGCTCACAGAAGAGGAAAAATCCCGAAAGAAGACCGCAAGGACACGAAAATTGACGCAGGAGAGCCACCAGATGGGGCTCAACACTCGATAAAAGTCTACTCCAGTCACATACGACACTGGTGACACTGGTGTGACATCCCCACGGACCCTGAGTGGGGTGGGGATGGCCGTGGTCCACCTGCTCTCCCAGTCTCCCATCATGGACATCCCGAGTCCATCACCTGTACCTGGCACTTCCCTCCAGCAATGGAGTGATCCTGCCTTCCCTTCACCCAGGCAAGGAATCAAATAAATGCAGTTTAGCTGGAAAGGCAAAGTCGGGGAGAGTGCGGTGGCTCAAGAAGAAAGCAGAGAGAAGGAGAGTCCAATGGATTTTATAGTATCAGTGACACAGGGCCACCAAAAACCCAAAGTGGTGGTGCCCACAAGGTGCTGCCCACAGGCAAAAACGCCATCACCTCTGCCAAACTCTCCACCAGATCTGTCCTGTAGTCTTGGGTGGCCTCCCCTCCCCAGAAGCTCCCATTCCTGCTGGTACATGACACCTCAGCCCCTCTCCTGAAGGCTGAGCCCCTCATTTCGCATCTCCTCAGACATGGACAAGGAGACTGGATTCATTTTCACCCCGCAGCAGTCATTTACCTGTTTGCACTTAGCTCCCATGCAAAGCCTTCTCCTCTCCAGACTAAAAAATCCCACTATCAGAGAATCACAGAACCATTAAAGTTGGAAAACAGCTCTAAGATCATCGAGTCCAACCATCCCCCAGCACTGCCAAGGCCACCACTAACCCATGTCCCCAAGGGCTGCATCCACATGGTTTTTAAATCCTTCCAGGGATGGGGACTCCAGCACTGCCCTGGGAAGATGTGCCAGGGCTAGACACCCCTTTCCATGAAGAAATTGTTCCTAATGTCCAACCTAAGCTTCCCATAGCACATCTTGAGGTTATTTCCTCTCCTCCTGTCCCTGGTTCCCTGGGAGCAGAGCCCGACCCCACTCCCAGCTCCCGCCTCTTGTCAGGGAGTTGTGGAGAGCAAGAAGGTCCCCCCTGAGCCTCCTTTTGTCCAGAAAAAAGTTCTTTCAGTCCTTTCTCACAGGTGATATTTTCTACACCTCTACTCTTCCACATTGCTGTTCCCATCACTTCAGTTTTGGGTTAATTTTAAGAGCATCTTTACTTTTCCAAGTGCTCCAAGTTGGCTGAACTGAACCATAATGATGACATTGAGTCAGCCAAAAAGATTAAGAAGGAACTAAAGGAGGGACGCCAAATCCTGCAATGATTCCTCCTCCATCTCTATGGACTCACCACCATCAACACAGTTTAAGCCTCAATGTTTCTTACTGGCCACAGTGAGAGGACATGACAACATGGAGGCAGCATGAAAGGACAGGAAAATACCTTGGATTGACACAATGTCCTGATCCTGTTTCCATCAGTGGCCAGAACAGTGGCAATGACAGAAACCCCAAATTCTCCTCATTGTTGGACCCATGGCCTTTGGCAAAGGCCAGCTCTATTGTGCTCTTCCACAGGTAAGGAAACTGAGTCATAAAGCACCAAAAAGATGCTCTCAAAGTTGTTTTGGTGTCTAAATGCAGACATTTTGGTGCTGTCCCCAGCCTCTAACCACAACACAAACACATCCTGCATCTGTGGTGGGCATTCTCCTTCACACCACAAAGCCCAGCCCTGCACAATCTGACATGGGCAGGAAGACCCAGAAGGACAAATCTCTTCCTGTCCTATGGGACTGTGCCCTCAGGAACGCCTTGGCATAACCTTGGCCAGCAAATGGTCACAGCATGGGAGCCAAGCAGCTCTGAGGACCATTTGGGGCTGAGGGTACATGAACCTCCCTTTGTACTATCCTTGGTCCATGAACAATGTGGTGCTCTGGCTTCAGTGCCAAAACTGGCAAAGAGAGGAAAAGGAGGACTAAACCCCCATTCCTTCTTGATGCCACTCATGAGCTTAACTGGGAAACATTCTGAGAATAACTGGGAAAAGCAGTATTTCTACCTGGTAGGCTTTCAACAATTAATAAATACCTATTTAATTAATCAACATAAACTTTCACCCAGCTCTAACATTGATAATTAACCCTCTTTCCAAGCATAAATGCACAGCACTGGTGTAAGCAGTTTTACTCCAGTTTATCTGTTTCCTTGTGGTATTTTATTTACTTGTTGGAGGGTTTTTCCTACTTTTACTAACACTGCTTAAGTGTAGTCAAACTCTGAAGAAAGAAGGGAAAAAAAAAAAAATCAATGTCATTTCACCTGAAATTTGTTGTTCTCGGTCAAGCTGGGAGCAAACAGGCTTCTATAATTAGCCTTTCAAATCCATATTCAGGCCTGATCTTCAATCTTTAGCAACACGATGCTTCCTCTTATGTCACAGAAAACCATTCACTGCTCTGCGCTTTGGAAAATCAGGCTAATTTATTTATTTAAGAGCTTAATTTTGGATACAGGAGCCTAACTTCGGGCTTGTTATCTTTTTTGGGGTTTTTTTTTTGAATGCTGGCTATTTTTATATACGAGTGTGTGTATTTACGTGTATTTTTAGTTCTGAGACTCATCACAGCTTTGAGAAATAGAACTAATTTGGGGTTGGGAGGGGGATTGGGGTGATTTTTAGTTTTTTTTTTTAAATGCACAAAGGATTGGCTGTCCCCTCCCTCCTGGCAGGATTCCCAGAATTCCTGTTGGTATAATTACCCTCATGCTTATTTACTACGGGTGTTGCTGCAGCACACAAACTGCACGGGGCAAAGTCTCTGCTGTCCCTGCACCAACGGAGCCAAAAATGTGGCCAAATAACCTTTGGAGAGAACCACAGGAGGCCACCAGGAGGGAGGAGAGGAGATGCTCCTGCTGTAAAAAACCCAACCCACCCTGAGTGCGATGGAGAAAGATGCTCCATGTGGATGGCAGAGGCTGCTGAGGGTGGATTTTGGAGGCAGAGGTTTTGTCTGTGTCATTAAAACCAGCCTTTGTCCTTGGCCAGCTGGCATGACTCGACTCCACCCATGTTAGTTAGCCTTGGCCAAGGTTTCCAGAGACTGTGTTGACAATGGAAGAGAGTGAACTGGTGCAGGATCGTGGCTGTGCCTTGGCATGGTTTGACTTACAGAGGTGGCTCCAAATATCACCACCAGGAGGATGCCTCGGGCTGGCTTGAGATGAAGAGGATGTGGATGTGAAAGAGGGTCACAGGAGCTCAGAAAGGCTCATCAGCACAGGCCCTGGGCTATGCTCTGAGGAAAAAAGAGTCCTCATGGCTTGGCCCACACAACCACAAGCTGGCCAAGGTCAGGAATCTCAGACTATAACAGATAACAAAGGACTGATCACTTTTCCTGAGGCAAATGGACCAAGATTGGCCACAGAAATGAACTCTCATCCTCCAAAACCAGGCAGGTTCCTTTATACCCAGTACTGGGAATGATCCCTGGCCCTTACGGAGTCCTGAACCTCATGCAGGTTATGGTGACTTGGAAAGTCCCAGCAAACCTCGACCAATCTAGTGGTTATGCTCGGAATTTAGCACAGAATCACAGCTGGAAAGGATCCACAAGGATCATTAAGGCCAGCTCCTTGCTCTGCACAGGGCATGGTGAAGCCACAGTGCCCATAAGCAGGCCTTGAAATTGCCTAGTTTATTAGTACAAGAGTAAGGAAAAGATGGAAGGAAGAAGGATTTGATGTACTCGCTCCACTCCCAACAGCTCCAGGTTGGGAAACTCTTCTTGGCCAAGATCAACCTACACCTCCTTTCAGAGAAGCAAACCCTGGCTTGAAAATGGGAGAACATGCTGGAGAAACCAGAAAGAGGAATCTGGAGGAAGGGAGAGCTTGGAAAATTCACTCTGCTGAGTAGGTTGCAACCTGCAGCACCTCACGTGTCCCTTTGGCTTAGTAGGGCTTGTCAAGAACAGGACAATGGGTACAGCACCTTCCCAGTGCCTCATTAACCTCCTCCACTTCTCTCCAGACAACCCCACCTTGCCATGTGGGGTGGGTTGACCCTGAATGGATGCCAGGAGCCTACAAAGCTGCTCTATCACTCCCCGCCTCAGCAGGATGGGGTGGAAATAAGATGGGAAAAAAAATCCTTGTCTAGGTCACGATAAAGGCAGTCTACTAAAGCAACAGTGAAGGTTGCACATGAGCAAGCAAAGGAAAAACACCCCAAAAATTTCATTCTCTACTTCCCATCAGCAAGCAATGTCCAGATGTTTCCTGGGAAGCAGGACTTCAGCACATGTGCTGGTTGCTCTGGAAGGCAAATGCTATAAATAACTAATGCCTCCTCCTTTCTCTGAGCTTTTATATCTGAGTGGTGTCATGTGGTGTGGAAGATCCCTGTGATCAGTTTGGGTCAGCTCTTGGCTATGTCCCCACCCAGGATCTTTCCCCTCCCCAGCCTCCTGGTGGGAACAGGATGCTGGAGGGGCAGTGCTGATGCTGTGGGAGAACTGCTCAGTGGGAGCCAAAACACTGGGGTGTTTCCAGCCCCTTTCTAACTCCAGATGCAAAGCACAGCACTGGCAGGGCTGCTGGGGGAGAAACTGGCTCCAGGTGAGCCAGGCTCAGTCACAGGATCTTAGCATTGTTTAGACTGGAAAAGACATTTAAGATCTTCAAGTTCAACCAATGCTCCAGCACTGCTGTGTTCACCACCAAACCACGTCCACAACTGCTTTTTGAACACCTCCAGGGATTCCACCACTGCTCTAGACAGCTGTGCCAGGGAAGGACAACCCTTTCAGTGAAGAAATTTTCCCTAATATCCAATCTAAACCTCCTCTGGCACAACTTGAAGCCATTTCCTCTCATCCTGTCCCTGTTACCTGGGAGAAGAGCCTGACCCTGCCCTGGATCCATCAGGGACTTGCAGAGCCAGAAGGTGCCCCCTGAGTCTCCTTTTCTCCAGGCTGAGCCCCCCCAGTTCCCCCAGCCCCTTCTGCTGCTCCAGCCCCTTCCAAGCTCCATTCCCTTCTCCAGACATGCTCCAGCCCTCAATGTCATCCTTCTCCTGAGGGTCCCAAAACTGCCCCCATGATATGAGGTGTGGCCTCACCAGTGCCAAGCACAGGGGTACAACCACTTCCCTGGTCCTGCTGATCATACCAGTGCTGGTACAAGCAAGGTACCCTTGGCCTTCTTGACCCCTTGGGTACACCATGTCACTACAGGAGAATGTTAAGACCTTGGTGTCATAATAGCAACAACACGGACACCATCCCACGTCACCAACCTTCTCCCTGGTGCTTCCTCCTGAAAGAAGAGGGGTGGGATGGAGCACATTACTCATCTGTCAGCTCACCTTCCTGCCACCTCCTCCACGGGATAACTCCTGCAAGGGGCCATTAGCCTTGAGCACTGGAGGGTGTTCATGGATTAAAAGCCCCCTCCTTGGAAGGGAGGAAACGAGGACGTGTAGCTGCTTGGCTGGAAGGCTGGAAGTGGAGACTGCCTGAACATCCCCTTAAAATGAGGTTATGTGAGGCCAGATCTCAGCTGGAGCGAGCTGGCATCCACAGGGCTCCAGCAATTTACACCAGCTGCGGCTTTGGCCCGCTTTTTTAATTTTAATGAATTATTTTCATTCTGACAGATATAAAAGGAATATAAGATGCGGCGCTCGGGTGACAGGGGAGCATGAAAGTAAAACGCTATCTATTAAAAAAAAATCAAAATCAAACTTGCAGTTCCCATCCCCATCAACATGCTCAGTATCAACATTTGTTAGTGATTGTTTTCTTGGTTATAATGTCACAAGTTGGTGATGAGGATTCACAGATGGATTATTGTTGTCCCTAGTTTAAATAGCAAAGTAGGAACTCCGGGGTCCCACCCAGGTGCTGACATATCACAGCTTCATCTGGCTGCTTCCACGGCATCAAACTCCTCCAGAACAAGAGGCCACATCCAAACTGTCTCTAAGGAATGGTTCCTGGCCTGGACTAGCCCTCAAAGGGTGTGTAGGGCTTATTTACACCACTCTTAGTTGTGTTGGGCCAAAACCAGGCTAGGGGCTATTTTTAAACAGAAAAGATCACTTTCCATCTCAAAAGCAAGAAAGGGATGCATTTTTCTTCACAAACCCTTCCTCCAATCCAGTCTCCTCACAGGCCATTCCAAGCACATACGAGTACAACCTCTCAGCATTTTGATGACCTTCATCAGGGTCCTGATTTTCAGAACTGAGATTCTCAGAGCTTTCTGACATCTTAACACTTTTTGGGATTTCATTGTGTGGTTTATACCCATAATTGAGCAAAATGTGGCAGGAATTGCGTTCATCAAGTGCTCCATTCCTTCTGCCTTGTTGTTTCTGCTCTTGGTTGCCCAGTGAACATCCCTCAGTGTACAACTACCCCTTATCTACTTAATTGTTTCTATCATAGAATCACAGAATCATTTAGGCTGGAAAAGACCTCTGAGATCATGGAGTCCAGCCATCAAAGTTCAAAAGCATTACCCCAAAAATATGTTTCCTTGACTGCTTGGTGATCGAGGGGATCTCTTAGAAAGCAAAGATCTCTTAAAATCCTGGAAGGCAAAGGAAGGAGCTGAAAGGTGGATTTCTCACATTTGCTGAGAGCATCCATGTCCCCAAAGTCTTGCAGAAAGTTCTTCTTGCCTTGTGCTGTCCTAGAGGTGTCCCAAATGGATATACCTGGTTTTAAACCAAAGGGCTTCTTTTACCCAGTTTTGTTTTCAACAGGAAAATTTTATATGATGTCACAGATAGAGTCATATAAAGTTTTGGGCTGGAAAGACCTTGAAGATCATCTCATTCCATCCCCCTGCCATGGGCAGGGATAACTCCTAATAAACTATTTAGTAATCTCCGTTCTGTGCCTCATCTAACTTATTGGAGGAGAATGTTGCTGAACACAAAATAAGCTCACTCCATGCCTTCAAGGCACTTAAATACATGGCATGACATCATCCATGAGTTGAGCAGACTAGTAGATCATAGAGGACTGTGTCTTTCTTTGGACACTGAATCACAGAATCATTCAGGTTGGAAAAGATCATCGAGTCCAACCTTTGACTTGATCACCACTTAGTCAACTAGACCTGGGTGTCACATCCAGTGTTTGCTTAAACACTTCTGGGGATGGTGACTCCACCACCTCCCTGGACAGTCCCTTGCAAAGCCTGACAACTCTTTCAGTGAAGAAATTCTTCCTGAGAGGGAGTTTATCATCACCCAAGTTGAGACTTTATCCACCTCCCCACTTATCACAACATCAGTGCAATCCAGCATCAGACTTTGGAGTCACTCCCACCAAGATCACAGAACATCCATTTCAAGGTGACAAAATTGCATTAACTGGCCTATATTAGCATTCTGAGTTAAACTGTGCCCCAGTTTACTGCATCGAGCTCTTCTCATGTTTCCCAGCACCCAGACATTCCTCTTGGCTCCTTATTTCCTTATCTCTGCTTTAAAACTTCTCTGTGAGTGAGAATCTTGGAAGTGTCAGCCAAAATTTTAATATAGATTTTAATTTTATAGCCAAAGGGTCATGTCAAGTCATTTCCCAAATTCATAAGTACAATAAGCAGCACATTGGGGAAAATCCTGGTCTTCACGTGGATTCAAAACTCCACTCTTAAAATGCATGACAATTGAATGTCCAAGAAACTCTTACTTTTGCAAATGGCTATTTGCTACTGAAATATCTGCTTGAAAGAATGATAGTCCCAGCCTTCTGCTGCACGGGTGAAACTGTTGTAATTTCACATTCTAAGCCAGTCTGAAGCTGTTTTAAAGCACAGATGGCTTTACTAGACACCAACCGCAAAAAAGGCAGCTGATTTATAAAACTGATGCGGGGAAGGATCGTATCATAGATTATTTTTGACTGAAAGGGGATTTTAGAGGTCTCCGGACCAAGGCTCACATCCACGTGGGGATAACTTTGAAGCTAGAGAAGGTTGGTCGTGGTCTTGTGCAGCTGAGTTTTGAAAATCTCAAAGGATGGAGACTCCCCGGCCCCTCTGGACAACCTGTGCCAGCACTTAACCACGATCTCTGCAGACCCAGAGGATCCTTCAGGCTGAAAGAGACCTCTAAGACCATTGAGCTGAACCATCAATGCAGCACCACCACCATGTTTACCCCTAAACCATGTCCTCAAGTGCCACATCCACTGTTCTTTGAACACTTCCAGGGACAGGGAAATGATTTACAGCCCAAGATCACTTTCACTATTTGAAGAAAGTCTTCCCTCCTTGGAAAGAGTCAATTCCACCAAATTGATGGAGAGAGATAATAAAATCATGATGCTGTAGGCTTTTTGGATCTGGTTTCCACAATTTTGGTATTTGCAGGTTGATTTAAGTCACGGCTGATAATCTGGGGGCTCTGATACTCAAAGGGGTTGATAATTTCAGAGTAGTGACCTCAGCAGTTGAATGGGACACACACCTGTATCACCTCCTCCGGGGCATCACTCACGGTCTTTGTCCAAATCCCATTTTACTGATGGTTTAAGCAGATATTTGGGACTGTGAGACCACAGGCAGGACTGCAGGTGTGATTTCATCCTGCTGACACGCACTGTGGTCATCACCTCCAGCACAAGCAGAAAAGTGGGGCAAGGGCATCACTGCAGATAAAGCTCAAGAGGCCAAAGGTGCGTGAGCTGCTTGTCCCCGTGTTGCTCAGATGTTTCTGGGATTCACCTTTGTGATTCCTCTCCTTTCCCAGCTGCAGAGCAATTTTCTGTGACTCACAGCCAGGAGAAGAGAAACAAATCATAAGAAGGTGCTATCCCTCAACAGCCTCACTTTTTGGCTCTGATTTGACAAACTTTCCCAAATCTTTCTGTTGCAGACCTATCTGTGCTTACCCAGAGCCTGGCCAGTATTTCTTTATTTGCAAAGTTATTAAAGTGCCATTGGAATATTCATTACAACCTCAGTTTTGGAAGCAGCCAGGCAGCCTCTCCTTGCTGCGGCCTCTCCTTGTTGCATCCCCGTGGGCTGAGGGGTTCCCCTGGACATCCAGATTGCAGAATTCCTATTCCCAGATCTCTGCTCAGTAAACCAATATGGAATCAGAGAAGAGCTTTGCAGTGGGACCTACCATTGTTTCTACCCGGGCTCATAGAAATCGTATTTATGTTTTCACTTCTCAATTATTTTGCGAGATGTAAAGCTCTAAAACAGTAAAACAAACCCCAAGACCTCTCCAGCACCAGGGTATGAATGCCCTTTTTTGATTTAAATGTGGGAAGCATCTCCTTGCTGCATAAAGGAGCAGGGTAGCAGGGGCTGCTGGAGAGGGTGTCAAAGTGATGGGTGCTGCAGAGACATGTCACAGCATCTATCACACGTGGGATGGTCTCACGTCCCAGCACCGAGCTAAATGCTCTCTTTTATCACAGATTCCCCCCCTTAAATTAGTTCTGAATACTTAAACCCCAGTCTCTTCCCTATTTTGCACATACTTATTTACTTAAAGGATACTCCGACACCTACTGCTATCGCCTCCGGCAAAGCCTTCTGTTTTAAATCAAAGCTGTTAAATAGCTTTACACAGAGAGGAGGAAGTTGGACTCAGACCGAATTTTTCCTTCAAGAGTGTTTGTGAAAATAGGGTTTAATGTCAGGGCTCTCTTTTTGGAGATCAAACTGGTCCCAGTCCAGTAAGTCCTACAGGAACAGACGGAGGCCTTGAATATAAAGCGGAGGGGTTTCGATTGACTTGTCTTGGCTCCAAGCAAGGGAAGTTTCAGAGAAAATCCAAAGAAATGCCTGAGGGCTCCCAAAATGTGACTGTTCTAGTGTATGGGGCTCAGGAACATGTGGGAATAGTCACCTTGTCCTTTGAATAGGATGGGTCACATTACAGTATTTAACCCTGTTCGTCTTGAGAATTGATTTGGCATCATGTACGACCCATCAGAGCCACAGGATGTCTCAGGAGAGGAGAATTTGGCATTGCTCTGGGATACCAGTCAAAGGCAGGGACACATCTTCATCTCCTCACAGTTCTCTGCAAGCTTCCAAGATCTGTCACAGCAGGAGAGGGGGAAGCCATGTCTTTTACCAGCAGCGAGTCTCTTGGAGACGGAGACACACTGGTTTTCTCTTCTAAGGCTTTTCCACGTGCTGAGGAATTTAACAAACCAGTTTGGAGTAGTGGGTCCAATGACCTGAACCGAGACTGCAGATTGCCCCCAGCCTAAACCCTCAAAAACTGCTGTGGACCCCAGAGCCAAAGAGTAGCACAAATGGGAGCTTTTTCCCTCACTCAAAGGGAAATTTTTCCTATTTCCAGGCTCTGGCTGCTGGGGGAGATGAGGGGGTCGTGTCTCTTACTGGGAGATCAGGGAACTGATATGGATTCTAGGAGAGCTTTCACTAAATTTACAGCATTTACTCTCTCCGTGGCCATCAAGGTCACTGGTGCTGAAGCAGGTCCTGAAATCACCAGACAAGACTTTTCCATGCAGCACAGTCTCTCCTAACCCCCCTGAGCGGTGGCTTTGTAGGGCTGAGGAGGTCGATGCTCCAGGAGTTTTTAACAGCATGCCAGAAAAACACCAGCCAGGAGGAGGTTGGGCAGGGGAAGGATTCTGCTTAGGAGAATGGGAGCTGGTTCTTGAGGACCTGGTGAGTCTGGGAAGAGCTGCTGCAGAGCTGCCAGGGTCAGAGCTGTGGCTTGCTGCCAGCTGCAGCGAGCTCTCCCCGCCGCGGAGCAAAGCACCAGGGCTCCCAGAAAATCCTGGGGATGCTGCTCCAGGGATGCCTGAGCCCACCCCAGCCTTGCAAGGGGCCATCACAGCCCCAGGACTGGCTCCTCTGTGCTGCAGGGGTCGGAGGCATCCCTGGGGCAAAGCTTTGCAGGAGGGTTGAGACTTGTCGGCTGCGTTCTGCCATCCCTTTGAGGAGAAGGAGCTAAAAATTGGGTGAGCGCCTGTGAAATCCTGGAAGAACAGCCTCAGATCAGGGCTATTTTTAGTTCCACAGAAGCTGCGCATACATTAGGAAGGGCCTGCCTTCCTCTCCGGGCTCAGAGAAATCACACGGTGTCCTCCCAGCCTGCCAGGAGAGTTTAACCCTTGTTGTCTCACCACAGTCAGTCCCATCCAGCTGCACCTGGATATGGACCCAGATGGGGGCCAGCAAAGGGGGTAGAAGGGTCTTCATGGGCATTTTGGTTCTAGTCAGATGGAGGAAGAATTAGGGGGGAGTCTTTGCCCCATGGCCCTTACAATATTACGTCTGGTGAAAGGAGCAGGGACTGGAATGAAACTCCAGCACAGAAATGGCATCTGACTCCCATCACCATCAGTCCTGGCAGAGGAACACCCACACGACGGGCTGAGAGGGGCAGGGCAGAGTTCAGAGTTTGCAGGACCCAAGAGTTGAAGCCTCAGCTCCAATGACCTCTCATGATGGCCAAGACGGATGCCATTCATGAATGGCCATGTGTCACCTTCAATGCAGCCACTGTAGCATCATAGAATCACAGAATGGTTGGGATTGGAAGGGAATTTAAAGCTCATTCCATCCAAGCCTCTGCAGGGTCATCTCCCATAAGACCAGGTTGCCCCAAGCCCCTCCAACCTGGCCTTGAACACTTCCAGGGATAGGGAAGTAAAGCACCATGAGATATTTAATCCAAATCTACGATCTTTTAGCCATATTTTCCTGGGAAAAAAGACCTCATCACCACACGGGCTCCTCAGATGGTTGGTGCCACATCCCCTTCCTCCCACCGGCTGTGTCTCCTCCGCTCCAGACGCATCACGCCAGGAAAACCATGGCTTGGACCCATAATGGGAATGAGGCCAGGGATGAGCTCACCACCTCGCTGCAACGCCTTTCAGCGCACAATTAACAAAAAATAATTGCAACATTTATTCCTACATTCATTTTTCTTTTCACTCCTGGATGAGGAGCAAAGCCCGCACAAGGTGCCCGCAGAAGTTCCCTGCACTTCACACCCACAGCGCCTGTCAGCTCCGCTGCCCGTGCACTTTAACATTTTCCAGCTCTTTAATATTTATTACCTCTGCTGCTTTGTATTACTCATCAGCTATTCCTGGCCAGAGGAAATGTGCTGGCGGGTTCTGAAGCATGCATGGAGGTTCTCTGTTCTTTGAGGGGTCCTGGGTGAGGGCAGCTCCGCCGTCTCCCGAGGCTTTGGAGGTACAAGAGAATCAAACGGGCCTCATAGCAGCTTTTCAAAGGCCACCAGGATGTGTTAAGCCACGAGGAGAGGACACACAGCCTTTTATGGAAGCTGTAGGAGCCCTTACCTCAGCTGATCGCTGCAGAAACACCCTTTTCCCCCTCAGAAGTTCACCTGAACATCCTTCCCTGCTTCACCTGCAGTTATTTCACCTCCCAGCCCTGTGATTAAGCATGAGCCTGGCAGCAGCTTTGCCTACTTGCAGGATTTCTCCCAGCTGGTGGGGGCTGCCAGTAAGGATATATAGAATAAATTTATATAGAATAAAATGCAGCAAGTCAAGCTATGCAGGAGCCTATGGGTGGCTGCGCTTGCAGTTGTTCCACTGAATAGGTAACTCTAAATTAAGGCTAATTCTAAATAACATGACAAACAGGACCACTTTCTAGTGCTTGTGTCCAGGAAAAGAGCCAGCCCAGGTATGTATTACCCACATTACAGCATTTTTTTTCCTTTTTCCTCTTCTCCTACTAATTTAAAAAAAGCTTTCTGCTTGAAGCTTAGTAAAAGTGAAGCCACCTGACCACGTCCTCGCTCCACCACCCCCTGGGTACAGCTGAGTCTTCTCGTGCCAGCAGACAGTTTATCCAAGTGACACAAATGCGGTCACAGGAGCTCTTTACCAGCAAACAGCATCTGGGAGGCGAGGTATGGAATCCTGCAGCTCAGCCCAGGGGATGGATGTTCATGCACAGTTAGGTGCAGAAATGGAGGCAGGGAGGTTAAATGACTTCCCCCGAGCTAGGGGTGGCCAGTGGTTTTTAGTTTAGAACGGGATGGAATGGAACAGAATGGAATGGAATAGAAGAGAAAGGAGTATTTCAGTTGTAAGGGAACACCTAGTCCAGCTGCCCTTCTGGGAGGTCCTTGTCTCCCTGTGCCTGCTGGATGGGCTCCTTCTGGAAGTGCAAGGTGTGTGCCTAATCCAAAAGAAAAGAAAGCCTTTTGTTTTCACACACATCCTTTTGACCTCCATCTACTCAAAATGCTTCCCAGGCCCATTTGGATGCCTCCTGCATTCCTGATCCAGCCAAGGCAGCTGCCCTGCACTGCACAGGAGGATGTTTGCATTAACATTGACTATGGTAAACGCTTAGACGAGATATATACCAGAAGCACCAATAAATTGCTGGACTCATTGATCCAGACATGACTCAGGAGTCACCACGGAATAATCTCTTTCAGCACCTTCCCCTGGCTGAGCCGGGTCAGAGTTTCTGCTCCCATCAGCAAAGCAGCTGAGGTCTCTTCCATCTTGCACTTCTCCAGGGGAAGGCCAGCTTAAATGACACGTGGGGGCTATTGATTTCTGTAATGAATGAATGGATTTTCCCCTCCTGTGCTCACACCCCCCTCCTTCTCCCATGGAATAATTCAGCACCTCTGTCATTTACTGCCCAAATGCCTCTCCGAAGTGCAAACACGCAGCCTTTCCCTGTGCTGGCATTGTGTGCTGTCTCCAAAGCCCTGACCTTGGCTCCACTGTTTTCTCCTGCCTTCTCTGATCTTGCCTGCAGGAGGGATAATTTAAACTCGTGCAGTGAAGTAAAGATCCCAGGCAATGGAGAACATGGAAGTTTTCCTCTCCAGAAGGAAGGTGTGTGGCCAGAGCAGTTGGATGCACTCATGCTGCGTGTCAGATGCTGCAGAATTGGATGGGAATGTGGTGCAGCTGCCTGTAGGGGTGGACCTGGAAGAGATTCCTGCACTCCAAGGATCTGCCATTAAACAGGAGAAGAGCAGATGTTGTGGTTGTTGAGGAGCTGAAGGAAGTACAGCTGGGGGGCTGTGGTTATGGGTTGAAGAAAAATAACCCTGGTGTACTCTGGGCTCAGCTGAGAAGGTGCCCAGAGAAGCTGTGGATGCCCCATCCCTGGAAGGGTCCAAGGCCAAGCTGGACAGGGCTTGGAGCAACCTGGGACAGTGGAAGGTGTCCCTGCCCATGGCAGGGGGTTGGAATGAGATGATCTTTAGGGTTCCTTTCAACCATCCTGTGTGTCTGTGATGCTATGAGGAGTCTTACTGTGAGCCCAAAATGTCCTTTCTCGCTGCCTCCCCCAGCTCCTCCCCAGGTAACCCCCTCCCACCACCTGCTTCTCCCCAGCCAGGTGTCTGTACCTTATCTGAAATGCCACAGGTGCTCTCCTGCTTTGGGGACCCTTCTCTTCCCATTGCCACACCTTCAAGTGTTCTCCTCCAACCTGCTGCTGGTGGCTGTTGGCCATGGCTTAGGGAATGGTTCTGCAGCAGAGGGATGTGCCCCCCTGTGCAATGTTTAAAGGAGTCCTGTAGTAGGCATGGTGCCCAGGGGCAGCCTGGCACTGTCTGCCAGCCCTCCTACCCCTGCAGGTCCTGCCTGGCCCTTTGAAGGAGTCAGGACCTCAAGCATCGCCATGGGATGTAGCATCTGTCACCTCCTACATTTGCAGAGAAGGTGTTGGAGAGACCTGCCAACAGCAACCGGTTTGAAAAAGCTCTGAGAGATGGCACCACAATATAAAAATGACATTAAGCTGTTAGAGAGTGTCCAAAGGAGGGCCGTGAGGATGGTGAAGGGTCTAGAGAGAAAGCCATGTGAGGAGCTGCTGAGGTCACTTGGTGTGTTCAGCCTGGAGAAGAAGAGACTGAGGGGAGACCTCACTGGGGTCTTCAACACCCTCACAAGGGGAAGAGGAGTGGCAGGAACTGATCTCTTCATTCTCATGACCAGTGACAGGACTTGAGGGAATGGCCTGAAGCTGAGTTAGGAGAGGGTTAGGGTGGATATCAGGTAAAAGTTCTACCTCCAAGGGGTGGTTGGGCACTGAACAGGCATCTGAGCCCCCTAAGCAGGTGAGCCATGGCACAGACAGGAGGACCTGTGCACCACCATGGACTGATCTGGACCACAAAAAAATTCATCATTTCCTCTTCCATCCTCACAGGCCTCCAACGCACTATCCTACATGTCAGCCCAGACCTCAACACCCAACTAGGAACAGTCCCTGTGTGCCCTCTCCTGCCACCCAGGAGAGTGCCCTGGTGAGTTCAAACCCCTTCTTGTGGTTTCAAGCCTCCTCTTGTAGGTTCAAACCCATTTTTGTGGGGTCAAACCTTTCCCTGCATGTTCAAACCCCTCTCTGCGGGTTCAAACCCCTTCCTGTGGGTTCAAATCCCTCCCTGCAGGTTCAAATCCCTTCCTGTGGGTTCAAATCCCTTCTTGTAGGTGCAAATCCCTTCCTGTGGGTTCAAATCTCTTCTTGTAG